>CM029270.1:12834426-12896926 GCA_016920895.1 Vaccinium myrtillus | reverse complement strand
GCTTACTGGAATCTGTTGTTGAATGGAAATGCTCACTGGATTTGGTCTCTGGAATATGTTGCTCTGAAATGCTCACTGGGAAAGCATGGACTGTTTATCTTGTTGTTCTGTTGAATCTGTTAATTGTTCGGTCTCTGAAATGTTCTCTGAATCTGTTATCTTGTTGTTCTGTTGTGTTGTTGAATCTGGATTTGGTCTCTGAAATGCTCACTGTGAAAGCATGGATTTTATGCTGTTGTTCAAACCTCACTGTTTATGTTGTTGTTTTGTTCAATTCTGAGAAGTTTATCTATTTGTACCTTATGTCTGGGGATTTTTTTCCCGTTCAAGTAACCTTGTTTATTTGTTATTGAATGACTATGGTTATGTGGCTTGTGGTTATGCATTTTGGATTCTGGGTGTTTCTTCAAATGAAAATTGAACAATTGGTTTCCGTTGTATAAGTTATGTTATCTGTATTGAAGATTATTTCAACACTTTTGTTTTCTTGTTCTTGAGTTATGATGTGGTATTGGTAAGTGCATTGTGTATCTAAGGAAGACAGCTTTTGTGGATGTTTACTTGTACAATTTCAAATAAACATCCCAAAAACTGGCTGCTACTAGTTCTTTTCCGGCCGTGAATCAATTTTTTTGCCAAATTTCATGTCTCAAGATCACACACATCAGTTCATGACCCGACTTCAGACATTTGATCCCAGAGGTCCTTCTCCCTTAACACTTTCAGTCTTCTAATCCACACCAAATGCAGCCTAACTCTCAACAATATCAGCAGTCTCAAATATGAGGTTGTAATAATCATATTGACTTGTTATTATAGATTGAACTTGAACTATTAATTCAAGGAGAACATTTTGAATTATACAAGTAATCCCAAGAAACAAAATATCAACATAGTATTCTAACTCAATTAGCTACCAAACCAAAATAGCCATGTTTGATTACACAATCAGTTCACTAAAATTAAGGCCCTTCAAATAACTAACATCATTCTGAATCAAATACATATGCAAACAAAATACAAGTTGCAAAACCTAGAAAGAATATTAAAACAAAGCCCAAAGTTCGAACATTGGCATCGCGCTCCAATGGCTTTTGATCTTCCAATGGCCTTGCCGAAGTAGAAGCACCAACACTTGCTTGATGCTGTGTTTGGTTACGTCCAATGCCGTTACCGAAGTATCTATCTTCATAAAACTTACACAACGCTTCTTGGGCTTCGTCTAACGTACGGTATCTTTTGTGGTCATTCCCTGGATATCCATCAACCTGGGCTTTAGCTTCCGCCCACGTCGTATAAACCCTAGGATTACGACAAATGAAAACCACCCAATATGGCATTGTTGTGGCAAAAGAAGGAGGTGCAATTGGAATTAAGAAAACAAAGACAAATAAGGTGACAAATCTACTAAGACAAACTTCTGAAACACAAAATGAAACAATAATAACAAATGCACAAACATTAGTAATCAATAAGACACCACTACACCATGACTTGAACCTAAGAAACAAATTACACCTAAAACTAATAAAATTGAAGCATTTATACTAGGAGAGAAACAGGCAGATTGTGAAACCATATGAAAGTTTTGGAGGTGTGTACAACATAGGATTCTACTAACTAGGTAGGCATGGCCACTAGCGTAATACCAATAACTATTTGATTTGCACATGCAAGTGATTTCTTCAATGGTTTTTCCATTTCAATAACAGATGAAACAGAGTACCGATATGCAGAATGCTATTACCATACAGATATGCTACAATTGGAATTAAAATACATCTCATACAGATATGCTACAATTATCCAATACCATTACCATTAGACTGCTACAACAATACAAATGTACAACCTTTTAGACCCCAGTTCAACTTGGGCCATTCACATTGATGTATAATGTAAAAGAAAGCATATGTTTGATTGTATACTGTAAATGATAGCATATGCTTGATTGTTTCCTTCATTCCATAGGAGAACAAATTTGAAACAAATGTGTCAGATTAGCTACATAAGATCTGCATTCAATACATAAGTTTTGCATTCAAAAAGTTCTGCATCCATTAACATTTGCTACATTTGGATTACTAGTCCACATGACGTGATCAATAAGAAAATCCATTAACAATTCCAAACTTTTGCATTCAAACTTCAAAAAATTTCAAAAAAACCCTAATTTTTCCAACAGATCTAGGTTTTATTTTATTGAAATACAGAAACAAAGATGCAAATAGAAATAGAGAGAGGGAGAGTAAGACCTAGGGTTTCGGTTTACCAACAAAATACAGAAATCGAAATCCACATTTCACCTTTCTAGGAAAAACTAGGGTTTGCAGCTTGCAACAGAGAAATCGAGAGAGAGAAACCTTTCTTTTCGCGTGCGACGTTCTTCGTGCTTCGTCTTCGCCGTTGGACCTGAAACACACATGCAAAAAGTTAGGGTTTTTAAAAAAAAAAAAAACGAAGCAGAGAAAAACGAAAGAGAGGAAGTCGGATGGAGGGAGAGAGAGATGGACATGGACCTTGAAGGATGGTTTCCCTTTGCTCGATCTAGGGTTCTTCGCGTTCGAAACAGATCGCCCTCTCTCTCTGGAAACGCGTGAAATGAGGGAAAACGAGTGGAAGTGAGTTATTATAGTGACTCGATTGTGCGACCCGATACCCATTAACCTGTACCCATTGACCCGCGAGATCTGTTTTTAAACCGTTCCTCACGTGAGAGGTCCGGATTTTGCAAATCTCCGGGAGTTTGGAGGGGAAGGGGATTATTTATATATATATATGTGTGTGTGTGTGTGTGTAGCGCTTCCAATCCGGACTCTGGACTTCCGGACCTCCGTGATCCGAGCATTTTTTTGACGATGCGAACCGTCCAATGTGTTCAGAAGGCGTTTTCAAGGGTACACGGGGGAAATCTTAAAAAAAAAATAACGGGAAGGACTTGATCCAAGCAATTTTTAGCAAAACTGTAAATATTCTCGCGTGGACCCTTGAAAACACCTTTTAAACACATTGAACGATTCGGATTTCCCAAAAACAAATTTTTAAGTGAAAAAATTACGTTTTAATTTTTTCTTATTTACGGGAGGTCCTTACTAGAAAATTTGCCTTTATATATGTATATGTATATATATGGGTAAACTTCTAGTCCGGACTCCGGACCTCCACGTTCCCGATATTTTTTTTATGATCCGAACAATCCAATGTGTTTAAAACGTGTTTTTAAGGGCCCCGCAAGAAATCATCAAAAAAAACTACCGGGAAGACCTTGATCCGAGCAGTTTTTTGTGAAAAACTGTATGGATTTTTCAAAAACAATTTTTAAAAACTTCAACACACCCAAAAACCTCCAGTCATGGATCCCTGACTGGAAGCTTGAACTATATATATAAAGGACAATATAGGGTTTCTTTGAATTTCAGGATGGAAACATAACTCCAAATAGAATATAGATGAAACCATAATTTCAAAGTACTCTAATTAGATGATTATTTAAGTGCAAAAAAAAAAGAGTTTAAAAAGCATATGCCGAAATTTTGTTTCGCGATGACATGGCAAGCAAAAAATTAGTCGAACCATGTCCCAAAACGCAGTCGTATTACCACCTTATTGCCCGTCAATACACAACCCATTTCGTTTGCCCTAGACCTCCTTGGTATAAATACCCTAGAGAATCAGGGTTTCGCACTCTCTTCATCGTTTCACTTGGAGCTTCAAGGCGGCGCCTTCCTCCTCCTCCTTCGTCCCCTCTCTCTCTCTGCTCTCTCGCTCTGCAACGGTTTGTTCCTCTCTCTCTCTCTCTCTCTCTCTCTGTGTATTTACAGTCATCATGTCCGATTTTGTTGGTACGATCTATCTCTCTCTTTCTCAAAAAATCAATGTGCAGCTGTTTCAGTGATGGCGGAGGTGATTCCTGCGGCCGTTATTTCCCATACCGATGAGAAGAGTAAGGAGAATCTTGTACATTCCGATGTCAAGCTCTTCAACAAATGGTCTTTTGACAGTGATGAAGTTCAGGTCTTTCATCTCTCTATCTCTCTGTATAATATGTTCCTGTAGAATTAGTGGGTTGTTGTCTTTTATAATATGTGCATGTATATGCAATACTTTCTAATTCTCTTTTGGTTCTGTGAAAAGCAATTTTCCTGAAATTTAACTTCATTATTGCTTGTCTTGGAACTCTTGGAGCCCTTTTTTGTTGTTGTTGTTGTGGTTTGACACTTTTGGATTGAGGGATTAGATAAGAAAATGAAATAAAGGATTAGAGTTTGAGTAATTTGGCGAGAAATGGAGAGAAAAGTAGAGAAATGGTACTTTTGATTGATTCTTTCCCTTTTCTCACCAAATCTCTCTGTTTGCACTGAGAGTTGGCGAGGAAGGACTCCCGTTCTTATCACACCCCTTCTCACAATCCAAAAGTTAGATGTGTTGAATTATCAATGAAAGCTGGCTTTTATTGATAGACGTGGATGAAAAGTGAAGGATTTTGTTCCATTTTACAAATACATCAGAGTCAGTTTACGTCCCATTTTTCAAATGTATCTTCTTCTTCGTTGTCTGTCTTGGAGGAGGAGTTGTTTTTCTTTAGTTGGTGGGAAATTCTTGGGTTTTCAGTGAGGCTATGTTTCTTTTATCAAGGAAAGCTTGCTCTTTATTGAGAGACACATGAAGAGGATATTCCATTGCATGAATAACATATGAAGTTTAGCTATTATTGACTTGGGAAAGTAGAGTAACAGATGATTAGACGCGAAATGGATGTATCCGAACTTCCGCCGTACCGGAAAAAGAAAAAGAAAAAGAAAAAGAAAAAGAACAAGAAAAAGAAAAAGAAAAGGAAAGGGATGTATCCTATTGGGCAACGTTTGTAACTAGAGTCCATAATTTGAATGAGTTCAAGTTATTCCTATCGAAGGTAAAGCTCCCGAAGGCCATGGCAAAAACAATTTGTTGAATCTAAAATTGAGCTTCTATGGGCTAGGTTAAATCCTTCATGTGAAATCCAATTTATCCACTCTAACCCTTTAGAAAACTAACTCTCTGGGTAAGTTTTTCTAAGCTGTGTTTGGGTCATTGAGTTGGAAGGATTTATTTACTTAAGGAAAAGGAAAAAGGAAAATACGAGTAGATAATGCACTAATCAAGTAGGAAAGCTTGCTTTACTACAATTTACATTTACTTATTCTATTCCTCCCCAAATCACTGATCCAGATACGTGCTTCTAGTCACTGAAATTTTTGTCAAAATGCAGATTGAATGTACTTATATGTTTGTGTGTGTGGTCCAGTTGTAATTTGTTGAGGTGACTATCTGAGGTTTGGCTTGCTGCATCATTTGATCCTAATTTTTACCTCTGTTTGGTTGTGTTTGAGCTGGTTGAATTCTTCATTTTGGTGGGGTATAATTCTAGTTTCATGAAATGAGTTTCTTCAAACATCTGTCACTTTTTGTCGTCCTCAGTTTCATGAAATGTGTGTTTGTGTGGTCTAGTCGTAGTTTGTCGAGGTGACTATCTGAGGTTTGGGGCCTTTGGGCTGCTGCATCATTTGATCCTAATTTTTACCACTGTTTGGTTGTGTTTGAGCTGATATCTAGAGTAGCTTGTCTGGTTGAATTCTTCATTTTGGTGGGGTATAATTCTAGTTTCATGAAATGAGTTTCTTCAAACATGTCACTTTTTGTTGTTGTCAGTTTTTCTTATGCTATATGGGCTCGGTTGTGGTTGCCGGGTGCATCAGGTGCAGGTCACAGTATGAATGTCTAACTAATATAATTATTGCAAGTTCAAGGCCACCACGATAAGACTGGATATCAAATTTTTGAGAGTAGTGTATTTTGTTTGCAAATTCAGGTATGGAAGTTGTATTTGGGTAATTGGATGTATGTCCCATTTTGGCATATCGTGCCCATATCTCATAGTATTCCCAATTAGCGAGTGATTGACAGGTGTGAAGAGAGTATTTGTCATTCCGCTTAATTGTAATTAAAATGTTGTCCTATGAAACAAAGGCTTTGGGAATTAGACTTGTTCTTATTTTGCATACCAACTTGTAATTTCATTTGAATCCCATCACTTTGATTTAGATGCAACTAAATTTATAATCTCTCCTTGAAACTTTGTCGATCCACTATTCATCACTGGTCATATGGTTATTGGTTACCAAGAAATACACAGTTGGCCATTCACTTTGACAATTGGTAATTTTTTTTGTCACATAGGTTAGTGACATGTCCGTTACTGATTACATTGCTGTGAGTGCTGCCAAGCATGCAACCTATGTTCCTCACACAGCTGGGAGGTACTCAAACAAGCGGTTTAGAAAGGCCCAATGCCCGATTGTGGAAAGGCTTACCAACTCTTTGATGATGCACGGAAGAAACAATGGGAAGAAGCTCATGGCTGTCCGCATTGTTAAGCATGCAATGGAAATTATTCATCTGCTGACTGATCTAAATCCCATTCAAGTCATTGTTGATGCTGTAATCAACAGGTAAGACTGCTGTGTATTTCTTCTTTTGATCATCTGAATGTTACCTATTAACAATCCATTTTTTCCACTGGTTCAGCCATGTTTGGGGATGGGATAGATTTACTACCTTTCAATTGGATCCTGTGTTTGGATGCACAATATTTGGATGGGACCTAACAAAGTGTGACTTATAATATCATATATGCACCTTATGGTTCGATTCCATAAATCTTTTTTGTGGGGTTGGTATTTATTGCTACTCCTATGATCCTATCCCATGAAGGAAGAGGATTACTTTGCCTGAATCCAAGCAGTAGACTCCGATTATTTGTCCTCAGAAAAGAGGGAGTTGTATTGTCTGGAAATTTTTGGGGGAATATTTTTGAACCTTTTAAGCCCCCAAAAAGTTTAAATGAAATGAGAATGCCTTTAACTTTCTGTTTTCACTATTCGTTGGTAATCCCATTCTGCCTAATAGTATCTTGCATCAAGTGATCAATACCGAAGAGTAAAATCAGGGTGATTGATGAGCAAGTCTCACTGCCAGATTTTAACATGTGTTAACCAGATTTTAACACTCCGATTGTTTGCTTTCCTTTGTTAATAGTGGACCAAGGGAAGATGCAACTAGAATTGGTTCGGCTGGTGTTGTGAGGCGCCAAGCTGTTGATATATCTCCTCTGCGACGTGTTAACCAGGCTATTTATCTCCTGACAACTGGTGCCCGTGAGAGTGCTTTCAGGAACATCAAGACCATTGCTGAATGTCTTGCTGATGAGCTTATCAATGCTGCCAAAGGGTCTTCCAACAGGTAAAAGATATTAATATTTGGAGTACAGTGAAGTAAAAGTACCTGAAATTGGAAAACAAACAATACATTACTTTGCGGATTAAAAAAAAAAAAAGAGACTCCACTCCAGTAGTCTGCCATTTGTTTCTTATATATATATTGAGTCGCGCCTCTCACAGTTTTACCTATTTCTAAGGTGTCACTCCTTAAAAATGTTTGGTCCCCTCTCTCTGATCTGTATTTTTGTTAGCATTTCATTTAAGATTCACTTATTTACGAAATTAATATTTTTCAGTGCTAAAATTTGATTGAACTACTTGTCCCTGCAAGTTAAGTCGCTGGTTTATACTACTCAGAACGCATATATAATGTAACGATCCTTTTGCATGTGCAGCTACGCAATTAAGAAAAAGGACGAGATTGAAAGGGTTGCAAAGGCCAACCGTTAAGTTGGGAGAGACAAGGCTTGTTGCGATGGAGTTACTGTTTCCTATTATTTTTCTCTTTCACTAGGTTTTCAAATTGAGTTTTGCAACAAACAGTTTGAAGTTATTAGTTGGTGGTTTTGTACTGGGATTTAGTATTTGATTCTCTGTTTGGAGATGAAACGATGAAATATCATCTGTTTTGCACTTGGTTATAAAAATGCATGTATCCTTGAATTCGAATTTTCTTCAGTCGACGTGGAGTGTTTTCTTTATCGTTGCAAATTTGATACTCATCTGACCTGGTGTCTGGGTTTAGAAGTAGATCTCAAAATGACCAAGAGATCATCCATAGATTCCATTACGAAGTACTTTTATTTTTAAATCAGAACTGTCATTTTAGACATTTTGACTGAGATTTTCGTGCATGAAAACTGTCATTTTACATCATTTTGATTGAGATTTTTTGTGCATGATTTTCATATTCTGAATTGTCAGCTTATTATATTCATGTTAAGAAAAACGAGTGTTCTTATGGATGAAAGTAGACTTGGGTCCTTTGCAAGGTTTTAAAACTCGCTAGGTGTTTCCAGAGCGGCCAGACACACCTTCTAGCTTTTAGGGCCGAATACTTGGCGCCTACTCACCTTCTAGCTTTTAGGACCGAGTACTCGGTGCCTACTGGTCCTTTGAAATCTTCATTTAGGTCGGGAATGTTGAGCACATTATGAGTTCAAAAAATTATGATTATCGGAGATTGATATACACAATTGAGACAAATTTTCGTACAATTTATTCTTTAAATAATTTTAGCCGTCCATTTTTGTATAAATAATTGGTATTAGACCATATGACTATTAATATTCAATTAATTTGATTTTTTAAATGAATGATCTACTTAACATTCCCGGCAAATTGAACAATCCTACTTGGCCTCCAAATCGAGAGTTATGAGCAACTGCCAAATTACTCAATCCGTTGGCTTGAATATCAAAATAACCGTTTCATTCAAGGAAAGATATTCCGTGAAAATCAAGTTTCAATTCAAAGATAAGATGTAAAACGATCAAATTTTCAAGTAATGCGCCTCATCACAAATATGATGAATTAAAAGCCACATTACGAACAACAAAAGCAAGAAAACAAGAAATACTAATCAAACCACAAATCCAACAAGAAATACTCTGAAAAGAGAACAAGAACTTCAGTCGTCTTCTCCTTCATCTTCCTCCTCGACACCTTCTGCTCCAACTTCCTCGTAGTCTTTCTCAAGAGCAGCGAGATCCTCTCGTGCTTCTGAGAACTCGCCTTCCTCCATGCCTTCACCAACATACCAGTGGACGAACGCTCTCTTGGAATACATCAGATCAAATTTATGGTCAATTCGGGAGAAGACCTCTGCCACTGCTGTGTTGTTGCTTATCATGCAAACTGCACGCTGCACCTTTGCAAGATCGCCCCCAGGTACCACTGTTGGTGGCTGGTAGTTGATGCCGCACTTGAAACCAGTGGGACACCTGACATTCGCAGATACCCGAAATGTTTAGGATCGCGGGTATTGGGAGGAATAAAAGTAAACTAGATTTTTCTCTGTTGGTTCTTGAACACCGTTTCTCTATCTTACTATTTTAGCAGTTGACGCCGTTACCTAGTATTTCCTTTTCTTTCAAATCAACATAATAAACAAAACACAAATATCGCATGCTTAAAAGAATAGGGAGAACAAATCTTTCCATCGCCCAAAAATTTGGGACTGTTTTGGCAGTTTTCTAATGCACTCTAGAGAAGATATATATACACTGAGATAAAGGAAAACCAGAAAGCACAATACGTATGTAATCAGTCACGGGTAAGCCTACCACCAGAAAATTTCGGAAAAGGTATGAGCAGACTGAAATTATTTTTCCCCAGGAACATTAGAAAAACATATCATCGAGAAACACCATGGTGGGTAAAATTTATTGCAGGAGTATCAAAATTTCGCGAAGGAAAACTCACCAGTCAACAAACTGAACAGTCCGTTTAGACTTAATGGTGCCAACAGCAGCATTGACATCCTTGGGCACAACATCTCCACGATACATCAAACAACATGCCATGTACTTCCCATGCCTTGGGTCACATTTGGCCATCATATTTGAGGGATCAAACACCGCATTGGTGATTTCTGGTATGGATATCTGCTCGTGATAAGCTTTTGCAGCTGATATCACTGGTGCATAGGATGAGAGCATGAAATGAATGCGAGGATATGGCACAAGGTTAGTTTGGAACTCTGTAACGTCCACATTGATGGCTCCGTCAAACCTGAGAGAAGTGGTTAAAGAGGAGATAACTTGAGAAATCAAGCGATTTAAGTTGGTGTAAGTTGGCCTTTCAATGTCTAAGGATCTCCTGCAGATATCATATATAGCTTCATTGTCTAGGAGCACCGCAACGTCTGTGTGTTCAAGGAGGGAATGAGTGGACAATACGCTGTTGTAAGGCTCCACAACTGCAGTCGAAACCTGGAGATTTCGGATAAAATAGTCACAAGAATTTCTGAAGTGTTTTTGCCCTTTTCACTCTATTCTGTTTTGGACAAGCAATTATTTTCACACTAACAGTGGGAGCAAAATCTTTAGCAGGATGTTCACAACGTGCAAAGACTCACTGTATAGATTTGTCTAATAACTAAAGCGCTCGATTGCCGTGTTACACGCTCTTGGGTAGAACTCAAACCTAAAGCTAGCTATTGAAGTGAGGGTGCCTCGCGCTTATATACTTCATTTTATATGGTAACTAGGGGACGTGGGACTTTGCTTCACAAGCTGCTTGAATCCTTATTCAACATTCAGGCCAGCTGTATCATTTTTTTCTTCATTAAATTGTATCTTTGATGAAGTTCGAGTAAAACATTCAAAAAATTATCCACCATGCTTTTAAACAGCTATAACTTCTTTTTGATAAGTACCGCAGGCCTTTCATGTTATTCTTACTAAAGAAGAAAAGTGAGAGGGGGACACAAGGTTTTTGCTTTGTTTGTAGAGAAGAATTGACTCGTCTTAGCAACCCAAGTTCCTTACTTCATGCCATTCTAGTTGTTGTTGGCTTAAGGAAGTACCTGAGGAGAAGGATAGATGGTGAAACCAAGCTTTGACTTCTTTCCATATTCTACAGACAAGCGCTCCAAAAGCAATGACCCCAATCCAGAACCAGTGCCACCACCAACAGCGTTAAACACCAAAAACCCTTGCAAACCAGTGCAGTTGTCTGCTAATTTTCTCACTCGGTCTAGGCATAACTCAATGACGTCCTTCCCCACTGCAGCGCATAACAAACATAACAGTTTTAGCAAGTTATGTCAACAAAGTTATAGACGCTATTTGTTCTTGTATCCAGGACTAGTTTGCAGTATACTTCCAGAGATAACCTTGTTAAGTTAGCGGTCTCAAAACTTAGTCTATGAGCTTTACTTTTGGAAAAGCCCATTTTCGGGAGCATATTAGAATTTAGAAGTATAGTGTTCTATTCTCTTAAAACCGATTCAGATACAAATGAAGGAATAATGAAAGCAACGAGGGCTTTTGTTTACCTTATAACACATTCTCCAGAATTGATTTTTAAAACGATAGCCATTAACATTTGAATCATAGATTGAAGATTACCTGTATAATGTCCTCTTGCAAAGTTATTAGCAGCATCCTCTTTGCCAGAAATAAGTTGCTCTGGGTGAAAAAGTTGTCTGTAGGTCCCAGTCCTAACTTCATCAATCACAGTTGGTTCCAGATCAAGGAATATTGCACGAGGCACATGCTTTCCAGCACTGGTTTCACTGAAGAAGGTATTGAAGGCATCATGTGCAACACCAAATGAGGTGTCACTGCAAGCACATAAGATAAGCCCTATTAGGTTGGATAACAAAGAGTTCTTGAATTTATTTCCAGCAGATCAATATAATCATGTTCACCATTTCTAACACTGCCTATATTGTGAAATTTGATGGACTCGGTCCAGATCTCTTAAATAAGAGCCAGGAATGAGAATACTCATCTGGAAACCATCTACATGTTGGAGATTAGTGACATTCGTAACCACAAAATGAGAAGGTAGATTTTAGATTAGCAGGTAACAATGCAAAAGGTCCAAAGTGGAGAGCGTAATAATCAACCAGATACGAAGGTTTTTGGCAAATGACTTGATTGATCCTATCAAGCACCTTTTTTGCTCAGACTTGGAGCATCTGCTGATGGAAAGTTAAAATGACATAGAAGTAGTGACCATTTCAATTCTCAGTTCTCACCAAAAAAGATGCTTCAACTTGCAAATGCCAAAAGGAATTAAAGTGTGAGCATTACCTCTGATTTTTGGTGCCTATGAAGGTTACTCGTTTAGTATGTGGGTAGTGTTCTCCTGGACTTATTGACTCTAAATGACATGCGCAATAATCCATTTAAAACCAGTAATATAAACAAGAAAAATCTACTTATATTCTAAGCTGCTCAACAAAATGAAGAACACTCTATTACCAAAAAAAAAAAAAAAGAACCCCCAACCCAAGTTCTTATGCCTAAATGGATTTGGACCGACAATAAAAACCAGGTAAATGTAGCCAAATCGTCCAAAAACACATGTGCGCGCTCACACACATAAGCTTTAGGGTCGAACAAAGAGTAGCCAGAGTCCCAAGGCTACAAAACAAAAGCTTAGCCCACACAACGATCACAGACCCAAGGCTTCACGTGACGTCCAACATCTACATTACTATGTCTTAAGCCACCCTATACCAACCAATTCTCTAAACAAGAAGAACAGTTTAATTAAGGGCCAACAAGCAGACGAGACACGCAGAGCTGCAACTATAGACAGAATCAACAGTTTCAGATCCACAAAGACAAATTTGAATCTCGTTAGCAAAAAATGAAACAAAATACAGATCATCGAAAAGCAGACCTGGTCTACAAAAACCCAGATGCAGAAATCGCTATATATGAAAAAAGATGTATGGATGATTTTGAAAAAGATGTACCTAGGCATCTTCCCATCGGGTTGAATGCCATGTTCAAGGCAATAGAGCTCCCAGCAAGAATTACCCACCTGAATCCCAGCCTGTCCTATGTGAATGCTTATCACCTCTCTCATCGTTCTCTCTCTCTCTCTCTAAAATCTTTTTCCTGTAAGGAGGGGATGGGTAAGAAGATATTTTGATGGAGAGATATTTAGACGTTGGGAAGCAGAAGAAGGGGGAGGGATACAGAGGTCATCACAACAAAAGATTGCCGACGCTGAGTACTGTTGGATTGGGTGGGTCTAATAATCGCATTGCATGAGACTTGGAATCCGCCGGTAGTGACCCACCAGTGGGTGACGTGGTGCCTACTCATTGGTGGGCTCTACGCCCAGCTCAGCTATGGCTGGATCACATGGCCTCCTTTCTGCGCCAAAACCTATTTTGAAGCATGCAATACGTTTTGAAAATTGATATTGATACTAATAAGCCTCATCATTTGGCCCATTGGCCCGCGGCCCGTCCGAAGTCCGCAAGGCCCGTCGGGCTTTATCCGAGCCTGAGCCAGCCAAATGGGCAGGCTAGCCCAGCCCGACTTTTTCATGGGCTGGGCTTGGGTTGAAAGTTCGCGGGCTGGGCTGGGCCGGGCCGGCCCGATGATGACCCTTAGATATTAACACTCTCTAAATTATTAATGGCATTCTAAAAAAAGAAGTGTTATTAACAATTTAAAGAGTGACAATATCATTTTCCTACTCTCTTTTTTTTAAATTTTTTTTATTACTTTTATTTTGAAAGGGTACACTACATTTCAATGGTAGAAGGGGGTTAATAATTACATGGGAATGGCACATGGAATTGAGATTTACAAAGTCATGAAACGAGGAGGAATAATCACAAAAACATGGGGGGTTTGTTAGAAAGACGAGGAGCAAGAATGGAGCTAGGGGAGCTGATAAGGGCATGGTACTCCGGGTGACTTGGGTAGTGATCCAACTAGAATTGAACACGTGTTTTGTTAAGCATTTTTGAGATATTTTCAGATGTGGAGATATTTTTTAATCCTTGAGTTGTTTGGCACTGATGATACTTACCCTAGCTTCTTGCTTCAATCTTTCGGAGCTTGCGGATGAGATCGAGGCTTTCTGATCAACAAATTCGCACTGCTTTGTTTCAAATTAGTTCGAATTTGTTTGTCCCTCGTTTTATTGGAACCGGATAAAAAATTGGTAAAAAGTTATACATCCAATATGGATATTATTTGAAAGATCTCGATTAGTCTATAAGACAATGTTTCAAAAATTACATAAAACATTGTAAATTATAAGATGGAGAATAATCATTTGAAAAGTGGTACGAGCTTCGAAAATAGACTAAACAAATCCGGACAGAGGGAGTAATATGTAACATTTTCATGACTCCTGGGATTTTGAAGGTTGTTAGGATGGGATCGAGATGAAGAGGTTGATTTCAAAATTTGACGGGATGCAGTGGCAACTCAAGGAATTCGAGAGTATGGGGTCATTTATAAATATCAAATATTTTTATTAACTATAAATCAAAGAAAAACATCACATGGCAATTAAAAATCTTATTCCAACAAAAATTATTTTAAAGCTCAACAAGCCTTTCAACTAATAGAAACAAATATCAAAACGCTTATACAAGCTTCACCACATAAAAATGAGGATTATACAAGCTTCTACAATTGTATTCAAAACGGTTACTGTTGTATTCGCGGTGAGCAAAAGCAATGCCAATTTTACAAGCAAGTAGACTTGTTGATATATGATCTCTTTTTGTCTTCACCATCTCTCTACAAAGGTCACCAACTCTGATTAGTCCATAAAATCATCATTTAAGCACACATCAACGATATAGTTCTTAAGTGTTCATCAAGCATATGATCAGAAGGATAAAACTTAGCAAGACGGACCAACCTGTCCCCATCAAAAGAACAAAACGAGTGAAGGTGAGGGAGTTATCTGGTGTGGTGTCACCATAAAATTCATATGAGGTAATTTATAAATTCCTAAAAAAATTCAATATAGTTATGGTAATTTTTTTTTCCCGCGGGGTCGCCCGACCCCACGATTATAATACAGGCGTCGCTAGTGAGGGGATGGTATACAAAAGAGAGACAGATATGGGGAAGCGTTGATCATGGGATTTGTTATGAAGGTGGGGAGGCCTGTTGTGCAGTATGTGCACAACAGGTGCTATGCAGAATCCAGGTCGTCTGTTACTTGGATGGACGGCCTAGATTTCAAACAAACTATTCGCGTGAATAATTAACTATTTGTGCGAATAGTTTGTTTTTAATCTGAACTGTTGAAAACACTTGTAGACAGACGGCTGTGATTTTGCACAGCCGCAACCCCAGGTCCGTTTATTACCATGTATTGCCAAAATTACAGCCTAGAACCTCCATGTTTACTACTCCATTCGTCCAAAATTTCTTGTCCACTTGCATTATTTACAGCAGTTCAAATAATTATTTATATTTTCAAATGTACAAGGTTATAAATATTCACTATGCATATCGTTTGATAGTTTTCGATGAGTTCTATTAAACGAAGGTTTCAAAATTGTAAAAAATATTATAGATTGAAAGATATAAGCAAGTGAAAATCAGCACACATGAAAGTTGGGTCCTTTTGAATTTGGGGATGAAATTAACTCCTAAAAGTAGGGATGGGCATGGGGACGGATCGGGGCCGGAGAGTACTATCTCCACCCCCAATCCCCAAATTCCTTCTCCATATCTATCCCCTACCCGATCCCCAACGGGGCATTATTTTCATCCTCCATCCCTACTCCAAATGGGGAACAGAGATCCCCACGGGGATTCGGGGATCCAATCATTTTTTTTTAACCAAAAAAAAAAAGATTAATAAAAAAACTAGAATCCCAGTTACAAATTAAATGCTAAAATCAAGTTACAAGTAGAGGTGTTGAATGGGCCGGGCTGGCACGAACACAGTACGTTTATCGTTGGCACGGTACCCATGTGTAAGCATAAGTGTTTGTCAGTTTCAATTCAAGTTGTATCAAGTATCAACTAGATTTTTAATTTGAAAACTAAAGGAACCACAAACAAGATAGCATATTATGGTATCCATCAGTCGTAGAAAAAATTAAGTGGATTGCGTATCAGTAGGCATTCAATCGGATGAAAAGTACCATTAAAAAAACACAAATTGGGTCCCGATCGACAAGCTTTCTAAACTCAATCGAGAAGAAAGTTTGCACAATTGATTTCATCAATATGAACAACAAAATCAACGGCTCGATTGGAAAAATATTGTTTTTATTTTGCATTTTTTTGTGTTTATTTTAAGGAATGCATATGATTGATTGTTGAGTAGATGTCAAGCTAGTTGGGATGTATTCAAATTATAGTGATGCATTTCTTATTTAATCACATTTATTGTATTACAAAGTTCAATTATAATAAAATGTTTAGAGAAAATTTAGTGTGACCTTATGTGTTTGAAGAAAATTTAGTGGGACCCAAAAGTTTCATAACTCATGAATAGACCCCTTTATTCGGGGAACGGATTCGGAGCGGATTCGGGACGGGGACATGCCTATCTCCACCCCCTACTCGATCCCCAAACATTTTCAAAAAAAATCTTCATATCCTATCCAATCTCCAAATTGTCGATCCGTTCGGATCGGGGATCGGATCGAATTTAAACGGGCCGGATGAAATGACCAACCCTACCTAAAAGTGGACGGGATGGAAATATAAAAGTGGAGAGGTAACTAATGATCAATATTTAAGTACCCCTAAAATTAAAGCATTTTTATCGAGAAAATCATTGTTTAAAAAAAAAACTACTAAAAAGAGATCATCATATTTAGTGTCTAGCAGGAATTTTTTTTTGAATTTATAATATATCAAGAAAAAATCTTTTTTTTTTTGTAAATAAAAAGAGCTCATCATATTTAGTGTGTAGTAGAAAAAAGTTTGAATTTATTAATTTACTACTAGTATAAAAAAAACAAAAAAACAAAAAGAGAGCACTATTTTACATTTTCGTTTGCGGGCAGGTCAATTAGTATTATTATTATTTTTATCTTTCATAGGATCAAGGATGTAGCAGACATAGGAGAGGATAAACGAAAAGAGAGCAACAAGATCAAGATGGGTACTGTGAAAGCGGTGGCTCTCATCGCCGGCGAACCCAACGTTCGGGGAACTCTCCAGTTCCTTCAGGACCCAAAAGGTCTCTCTCTCTCTCTCGATATACACACTCATACATATATATGCAATATATTTGTTCATGTTCTATCACTGTGTTGATTTTGGGTATGCATGCGTTTACAAGCTTCTATAATTAAGGTTGTGATATATGCAGGATCAACACATATCAAAGGGAGGATAACAGGCCTCTCTCCAGGCCTTCACGGCTTCCATATTCACGCCCTTGGCGATACCACCAACGGCTGCAATTCCACTGGTCACTTCTTCCCCTATTCTCTCCTAATTAAACAACCCTTTAAATGGTGTGAAAGAATGAGAAAAGAAAAGAAATTAAAACCCCTATCACTTGTTTCGATGAATAAAAGGACAGATATGGTGAAAAATAAAGAGAAATTTGGGACTTTTATTGGTTCAATTTGTTTTCGCACCATTTCCTACCCAAGATAAAGATGTTTGGCAATAAACCCTTTTTGGATTCTGAGAAATGATGAGACAAGAAATTATAACCTCTACCACTTGTTTGGATGAATGAAAAGGGTGTGGAATGGTGGGTCTTTATTGGTTCATTTTGTTTTCGCATCATTTCTTTGTAAAGAAGTTGGTGAGAAACCCAATCCATTTTTTCCTCGTTCTCTCTTGCCATCCAAAGGGGCTGATTAAAATCTTAGAGACAAGCACACAAGTTTGAGTTCAACTTTGAATTAGAGACTTTGCAAAAATTTCTTCAAGTGAAACGTGTGCTATGAATGCTTGTGGATTGTGGGGTTAGTGATTGTGGGTTTCTGATTTGATAACTGGTGTACATCAGGACCTCATTTTAATCCACTGAAGAAGAATCATGGAGCTCCTTCTGATAAAGAGCGTCATGCAGGGGATTTGGGTAATATTGTTGCTGGCCCAGATGGTAGGTGTTCTGTTTTGGGTTTTATTTTACTCGTATTCATGTAGTATTTTACTCGTATTCATGTAGTCTTTGAAACTAGAATGGATTAGTTTGATAGCCTATACTTTGATTTCCATGTTCCAGGAGTTGCTGAGATTTCAATTCAAGACATGCTGGTATGCTTTGCAAAATTGTCTTCATTTCAATATTGTTTTGGTTTCTTTTCTTAACATTTGTAGAAGGTACAATTCATTTATTTGCATGATGTATAGCCATCTAAACGAAGTGATTTCAATTTACATTTTTGATAGTTGACCAGGGCCGGCCTAGGCCTAAGGCCCAAGAGGCCTGGGCCTCAAAAAAGTCCCAAAAATAGGGGCACTCCAAGGATTTTTAGTAGTGGGCTTGAGAAGGGATCTTTTTTAACCCAAATGGGTTATCCATGTTATCGATAGAAAATGAATTGGTAGAAGAGGTGGATTATACAAGTGTAATTGATAATTTTGCTTCTAAAAATGTAACACGAGTAATATTCAAGTGATACTCATGTGATACTTATGTGTTATATGTATTTGGAGACTTTGTGTTTTGACTTTTCTATTATTGTATAATGATTAGTAGAACTTTATGTTGTTTTGCTTTCTCATATTTTGATTGTTATTGGAAAAATTATTTAATTGTTGTACTCTTAGGGCACAATTTTTAGACTAGGCCTAGGGCACTCTAAACCCTTGGGCCGGCCCTGATTTGACCTTCACGGAATAAAGAATATGCTTTTTCCCAATTGTAGCAGGGAACAAAATGTAGTTCCCTATAGTGGAATTCTACTTAATCTGGCATTTTTGCGAAGTGTGAAAAGTTGTTTCGCTTGGTTTGTGTGTTAAGATTACCTTTTCTACGCCTTGTTTACGGATTTGTAGATTCCACTAAGTGGACATCATTCCATATTGGGGAGGGCAGTTGTCGTGCATGCAGATCCTGACGATCTAGGCAGAGGTATGGTTCTTCAAATGGTTACTCTATTTGCATCTTGTGACAGAGTATGATTCATTAACTTGATAGAAGTGCTCCCAAGTTTCTAATAATAGATCTTGTCATCTTGACTTGAGAAGTCATACATTTCAGCCAACTTTTGGCCGTAACTCGTAAGAGACGGAAGGGATTTTAGTGGCACTTTAAAGTGCATCAATATTTCTTTGACTTGTGAAACTTTGCATCATAGTTGAAGTCCAATAGAAGTAACTCTTTAGTACTGCTCACAGTTTATGGAGAATGGCGAATAATGTGGTTTCTTGCCTATTCTTGTCCATCTCTGTAATTAGCATAAACCTTCATTTTAAGTAGCTGCGCTGTCCATGATGCTCCCTGCAATATGATGATAGTCTTGCGGTGATCATCAGTATCAGTTATCAAGTAAAAGCCTGATATCTAAAGATACCAAAGAGTATTATTATAAGGTTCTGAAATACCACAATGAACACCCATTTTATTATTGCCATAGAGTGGGTTAATGCCTCATTTCATACATACATAAAGTGTATTTTAGGAACTGCAGCACATCCAGTAGTTGCAGCCTTGCAGGCATGATTTGTAGTACTTCGATTATATAACTTTTGACATTGCAGTGACTCCGGAAACATCAGTTGGCCTTTGTTTTCAAGTTCGTTTTCTCTTGATCTCATTCCTCGCACAGTTCTTGTTCCTTGTCAAGTTTTAAGCAATCTCATCATTTGAACTTTCACTTCTTGTTTTCTGATTTGGTAACTACTCTCACTTATGTCGAAGCAAAAGCACCGTCTTCGTCTTGACCTATATTGACTTTTATTGCTTAGTATCTCAGAAGTTAGAAGTATAAGAGAAGAATGACTGAAAGAAAGAAATGTGACTCTTGGAGGAGCCAACGGGCATTCTCTAGCAAGAAAGAAATGTCTAATGCGCTGGGAGCCCATGATTTAATATTTGAATCGGACCTTTCAACTACCCTCTGAACTCCAAAATTTCCTTCAGGTTGGATGTTATATGTTCCTTTTCCTGCATTGACGTTAAGGTTTTCTAACTGGGCAGTCTCAAAAGGTTTCAAATGTTAGGATTTGGAGATCAAAAGATTTTGGTTTATGGTTTATATCTCCTATACTGGATCAATGGTGATACATACTACCGGTAGTCCCTTAGTGAGTAATTTCTCAAAGGAAGGGAAAACGTTGCATTCCAAGTGTTTCTTAGGATACAGTTCAAAAAAAAAAAAGTGTTTCTTAGGATAGGGAGAACATCAGCTTTTACTGTCTTTAGTACCGATTTGTTTCCTGCTTGTCTGTGTTGTGTGTGAGTTTGAAAGCGGAAGTTGAGTAGCATTATTATCTTCAAAATGGTTGCCATTTGTGATACTGCCTTTGTAGTGTCAGTCCTCGGACTTCTCTAATTGTATCAATCAATGCAACAGGTGGACATGATCTTAGCAAGACAACAGGAAACGCAGGTGCAAGAGTTGGATGTGGTAATAAACTCTAAATTTACTCTCCTGTGCTTGAGTGAAGCTTAGGTTTAGTAAGATGAAACCGAAGTATGATGTATCGAGAAAAATTGGTTGTGTTTAGAATTCCTTATTCCCCCTCTTTCGGCACATTGGGAGGCCATAGCCTTGGGTTCGGGTTTCTTGTATTGAGCAAGACTCCAACTCTTGACATCCTAATAAGGTGCAAGGAATCTATCTTAGCATTGTGACACCTGGTAACTTTCATCCTCTTGCCTTGCACATTCGCGTGCAATAGGCAATGGTGTCTATGTGTAAGATATTAATGCTCAAAATTATTTGTCCTTGCACTGAATCATTTTTCCTGAATAATGAAGCTTACCATCTCTTGCATCCATGTTTGACAGGTATCATTGGGCTTCAATCTTCAGTCTAGGCTCCAATTGTTCGCATCTCACTGACTTGGATGCGACTTATAATCACGAGAAATGTTGATGAACTTTTTTAGCCTCCCATAATTAATTTGCTTTGGAATTTTGACCGGCTGAGGGAACCTTGTTTGGTCCAAATAGTGAAGTTGTGAATATGTTCTTCAAGGCGCTTGATAACATTTGTGCTGTTGTCATTCTGCATCATGGGGAATCTCGGTTCCGGTGTGAATGATACAATGAATATGATTTCCTGAATAAGATTGTTACAGGCATGAATCAGATGCTTGTTGTCACCTAGTTTCAAACCGGTTGTGAGTATTTGACGGATTTCATCTTGCAATGTCGAGTTCTCTGGTATATGGATGTAGAATACTCATCCTTAAGGCGATTACGCTATGTAGACCCACTAATCTCTGACACGAGAAAAAAGAAAATTCTCAATTCCAATGCACTAAACATCAATTAGAGAGAGAGAGAGAGAGAGAGAGAGAGAGGAGTAGGGTTAGGGGTGTTGGGTTCGATCACGGGCTGGGTTTTGGCCTTTGGGCCTGACCCAGGTTTTTTGTGCATTGGCTTCGTGGCTGTCGAGTGTTCAAGCCGTTCTCCAGAGCAGCAACAGGGGCTTGTCCCAGGTTCCGGCAATGGTGGTGGTAGCGAATTGTCTCTTTTCAGGTGGCCGTGGAGTATCAGGGTATGGCAGCGGAGGGCTGGCTGCTGATTAGGGTTCTATTGTTGGGGCTGAGCCCATTTTATTTGCCCATTGTTAGGCCCTTGGTGTTTTTATGAGTTGAGTGTAAATTCTGGGTTTTTTTAGACCCATAAGAATGTTGGACTTCGGCCTCTTTAGGTGGGCTTTGTCTCAAATGGTGTCCTCAATTTGATTCTTGCCAATTGTTGGTTTGAATCTTGGATTGGATAGATGATTGCTCCTTGAGTATGATGTTTCCTTGCTCTTATTAATGAAATTTTTCGCCTTGCAAAAAATAAAAAATAATAATAATAAAAATTAGGAAGAAAGAGAGAGATGAACAGGAAATGAAACTTATTACTATATCACTTGCTCAATCCAAAATTAAACATAACAAGCTTGATTATTGAACAAAATAGGAGGTTGATTCCTAGCCCATGAGCCCACTTCTATGAGCAGATTGTCATTCTTTTCTGCCAATTCTGAGTGAAATTCATAAGAAAGCACTCCGATTTTCATAGTAGCAGTGGTTTGGGTACAGAACCCACAGTTGGTTAAAAGATTTCCTGAACATGATGAGATCCTACTTGTTAACTGGTGTTTTGTATCAATGGAAACCCATCACATGATGCTCCATGTGAAGGAAGAACTTCCACAGGAGTGAACAAAGTGCATGCCTTGCAATGCAGCTTCTGTTTTGGCTATCGGCAGCACTATGAGAGGATTGGCGTATCCCTATCCTCTTAACCAAGTGTTTCTATATGACGAGTTGTCACGCAGAGAAGCATCGTGCGGCTTGTATTCCATCACATAGCTGTGGGGAAGCCTTAGGTGCCGCTTCATCGAATCTCTCAAAGCCATCACAGCCTGGTTCAATATGAAACGGCAAAGTCAGCCCACGTTTAAGGTTAAATTTTGGGTAAAACACAAGTAGCATGAGCAGAAACTGACATTATGATCAGAGGCGTTACGATTCCACACGCTCAATATGTCCTCATTGAACCGAACGCTTAGTACCGCACCACAAATGTTGTCACCATAATCAAGTTGGTCGCCCACCAATGCTAGAACCTACACGAACATCCCACATAATGTGTTTCAAAACATGAAAGTTGAACACACAAATAAGGTGGAAAGAAAAATCATAAACCTCGAGATTACAATCAATTCCATTAAAATATCCAATTGGGGGAACACAAGAAGGGAACAAAGCCTCGAAAATGGATTACGGAAGGAAGGTCCAAATTAGGTTGAAAATGAGAAAATTTTGAAATTCCCAGAATTGTGAGATGCCATAAAATTCTAACAAATATGACACTGAGATATGAGACATCTTCAGGTGTCATTCCAGTATACCTAAAGAAAAGGAAAACATTGAACAAAAGCAATGAATCCATTACCAAATCCTCCCAAAAGCGACCTGAGATAGCCTTCTTGAATCGTATTATCCACTTTCCACCACTGGAGTTAGCAGAATCCTGACAAAAAAAGGGAAAGGAAAAAAAAGATTAAAGAATCAGTTCCTTCTGTTGAGGCATGCTTAAGCTTTAATCTACTAAATTTCTTTTTGTCTAGTAAAGGCCAAAGGCGAACCGAGGGCAGGATTAAAAAAAAAATGTCTTTTTTTCTTTTGTGACAATCTATGGTCATCATTAATGAGCACGGCCAAACACACAGTCTACATCTAACCTTACCTCCCACAATGGGCGAATTCCTTCCTTGAAAAGATGCAAATCGGTTGGGCTCGGCATACCATAGGGTTGAGCCAAATGGCAATAACAAACCCAAAAGGCTTCAACCTATAGGTAGACCATGTTCAGAGGTCAGATCAACACAATGAACCAGCCACATACTATGAGTCAACTCATTCCAGCATGCAAATTGAAATCTTACCGTACTAAATTCCACTATTTTCTTTATATTGTCCTCGTATGATGTTTGAGTTCGAACTCCAGGTGTTCGACGTGTGTACCAGAAAGCAAACTTGTGCTGGTCATAGAAACATTGTAGCAAGATGAGTGGCAGCATTATCATTGCATAATAGAAGAAATTTAAGAGATGCGAAGTCAACAAGACCCAGTAAAATTCTGAAGAATCTGAACAACGAAAACATCACTCCAGTATATAAGAAGTAATCTGCTTGAAATATCTATGAAGTAAATCTATGGGTGACTCATGTCGACAATTGTATCCATCATTAAGCTCTAAAAAGGCATTTCCCTTTGCCTTGGTAACAACAACGAGAGTTCCTCCAAGTCCACAATCATTGACCACCAAGCAAATGAGCCTCAAGCATGAACTAATTTGTTTCCCAGACAACAAATGTTTGAGACCAGCACCCAGTTTTCTCACAAATGGTATAGAGAACCACAAAATTAAAGTCAAATAACTTACTGCATAATCATGAACTTTTCTCTCACTAACATACTACAAAACACGGATGCTTTTTGATATTTAAAAAATAGACGGGTAAACAAATTCAGGGCAAAAACCAAGCAAACAGAACTATTACCAAATGCAGGCAAGGGATGATGTGCAATTTAAAGTTCTAATTTTTTTCGGAAACTCGCATAAATCATACCAATACCACCGCAAACAAATTTCTTTTCCATAAGTAATGAATTTCTTGACATGGACTCAAGGGGATGCCACCCATGTACAAAAGAAAGCGGGGAGCAGAATAAGAAACATGGAAAAATAAATAATAAAAATGCCAATCAATAAAAAGACCGAGTCACCACTCTAAACTCCAGAAATATCCAATATGTAAAGGAATTGATCAAGGTTACTTCCAACTAAACCAAGAAGAAAGGAAAAGACCCTTTTTCTTTTACCGGCAAAAGACTCTTAGTTTTGGACATCAGCATCTTCTTCCCTTCTAAATATCTTCGACGCATCTCCCCCCAAATTAACCACACTATCGCATTACGCACAGCAGAATCTTAGACAATGGTTTAGAGCATCTTGAATGATTTTAGTCACTCTTTCAAAGCCAAAGTCAATTTTTGGCCAGTGCCACTAAGTCCTCTTTTTTTTTTTGTGACCAATTTTGTTACAAGGGAACAAGCTATTTTTTCTGCAAAACTACAATTTTACCCGGTAGATTACAACCCTCTAGTCTCTAGATGCTGGTGCAAAAATGGATTTGTTAAATTTTGAGGCAATACCATTCGTGATTATCCAAAGGAAATATAAAAACACCCTCTGCAAGGTATTTGGCCAACCATTAGGATACTCGTATACTAATCAACTTGTGCATACACAAATATACGCACACATAAATCTAGAGAGAGAGAGAGAGAGAGTGGGGACCTTGAGAGGATGTAAACCAGAGTTGAGGTCGCGAGCGTGGCGTTCGCGATCGGCGGCGGCGGCGGTCGATGATGGATCGAGCAGTGATTGAGCGTTTGCAATTGAGGAAAACTTGGTCTCGATTTCCTTGTTGTTAGTATTGGCTATGGATTCCATTTTTATCTTCTTCTGTCAAAACCCTAGTTCCGATCTTTCTCTCTTCTCCTGTCTTGTTCTAATCAAACCAGACAATCCTTTACAAAGAAAGAAATCAACGACTATTTTACAGTAAAAAACATTACTCCCTCTTTCCCAAATTGTTTGCCTTCGTGGGAATTCAATTCTTAATCATTTTTCTCTCTTTACTCATACACCTCTCTCCAATCATTATTCTCATTTCTCTCTATCTCTCTCTAATTATTAGTTTTTTCACAAATTCATCCAAACACTATCTCAAAAATATTTCTCAAAATATTCTTCTCAAAACTCTCAATCAAACAAAGGATGTTTATGAAAACTTTTTTGGAAAAAAAATTACACCAAATTTTTCTTCTCAATGAGATCTTCAAATTGATGTAAAGTTTGTTTAAAAAAAATAATTAATACTTGTACATTGTTTTTTGCGTGCAAGATACACGCACTTCCAAAAAGGGCAAGCAAATTGGGAAGGAGGGAGTATATACTATATACTTCTCGTCCCAATTGTTGCTCCTATCTCATTATTTGGGACCTTTCAAATATTTTTCCATGTATATTTTTATATTTAATATATATATATATATATATATATATATATATAAAATATAAATTATTTGATAGATCTCAATTAATTTATTAATTAAAAATTAAAAATCATAGAAAATATTATAAATTGTGAAATATAGAAAATATTAAAAATTGTGAAATATAGACAATTGTATTAGTGATACGACTGCGAAAAAAGATCGACAATTTGTGACAAGGGGGAATACTATATTTTGCCTAAACGATGTCACACGCAAACCGGAACATGATGATCCAAGCTGCTCGTATCAATTGTGTTGTTGAGAATATAATTTATAAAAAAAACTACTCCATCCGTGTTGGGTTTTTTTGGAGTTTGTACTTTGTACCACTTTTCACTTGATTATATCTTTTAATACAGATCTCAAAAAATATGCAATATAAATCTTATTTGATAGATCTCAATTAGTTTTACTATTTAAAGTTTTCAAAATCATGGGAAAACATTATAAATTGAAAGATTGATACATTTGAAAAGTGACAAACTTCAAAAAATTACTAACACACACAGATAGAGCTAGTATCTCGATTGGACGTGGATAGATATCAAAAATTGTATAACTTTTTAAAATTGTTTTTGATTTAGATACTTACAAACGTTTGATAAAGATAATAATAATTTTTTAATTAACAAACTTCTTAACAAGAATTGTACAATAATCTGATCATTTTTTTAAGTGATCGGTGAATGCTTATAAATTATTTACAAGTGAAAAATGCCATTTGAAAGTGGTGTGCATATGCAAAAACATAGCGGCTCGCGGATAAACTTAGCCGCTAAGAGCAACTCCAATGTTGAACCAAATTTGAGGTTTGAGTAAAACACCCAAAAATCAAGCTCCAGTCCTTTATTCTAACTCATATCAAATCAAGGGAGAATCAGATTTTTTACCAAATAAAGGGAGAATCAGATCCAGAACCAAATTTGCAGCACCTATATTGTGGTGGTAGGAGGTGGTGGTTGTTGGTATTGGTCAGTTGGAATTGGACAGAACCCTTGCTCGGCTAAATATTTCCTCGTTGATGAACGCCAAGATGGTCTAAAAGCTTTCATGGTAAGAACCCTTGATCTCTCAAATCTCAATTTTCCTGGACGAAACCCTTGATCACAAATCTCTCCTCCACTGAACGCTTGCATGGTGGTGGCCACTGTAAGCCCCATAGACCGAGCTTCCTTTGGTTTGGCAAGTCCATGCCCAAAACATATACATTGTCATGTATCGTATTTTTATGGCACTATAATTTTCGGTATTTATTTTTAGAATGTCTGTTTTAGGTGTGTAAAAGAATCATTTCAATATGTACTTTATTTGAATGAGGTAGTTATTAGCCATGAAGGTTGGAACATATTGAAGAAGAAGAAGGATGCTGCAAGTTTGGCTCAAGCATATCAAAGCTCCATACTAGCAAAATGTTCTGTTGGTTTCGCTGGAATTTTTGTTCGAGCAAAACATCCAGCAAGAATGCCTAATTATAGCAACTATAAAATCTCAGCGATTAGATCATTTTTGATAACCACAATAACCATATTTTGACCCATGCGTTCTCTCTCTCCGAAAAATCACTTTTGAGTGCTAGGGTTCATGAACTTTGAAGATTTGCAAATGCTTTTAAATGCCGTGAGTTCAAGATCATCTTCAAAGGGGTTATCTATTCATTTTCAAGTTAACGCTTCTCTATCGAAGCCCTTTTGTGGAGTTTGAAAGGCAATACGTTTGGAAGGCTTGAGGATTCAAGACTTGATGATCATGCAAGGGTGTGATGTACGTGGATTCGGCAAGTAGGGCTTAGGATTCGTGGTGAGGATACACTGTCATCGAGTAAGTCTATTTGTAATCACACAATGTTTCTAGTGCATGATTCCTTCATGAGGTTTTTTCCCGTTTAGGGTTTTCCACGTAAATCGGTGTCTTCGATTGTTTGATTTTGTTCCATTAAGTGATTAATATTTTGATTGGTGGGCCGATTGTTAAAAGAAATTAAATTAAAGAAAATCTATAAACCTAGACAATCTAGGATTTTTCAGCCACTGATGGTTGTGGTGAAAGCCTCCTCTGGTGTGATGGCGAAGGGCTTCGTGTAGCAGTGGGCTTGATTGCTGCGGCGGACAGTAGAAAACTTTCAAAATTTGAGTCAAGGGCTGGAAAGACCCATCTCAAATCAAGTTTTTACCCAAATTTTCACTCAAATCTGAGTTTAAAATTGGGTAAGGGCTGGAGATGCTCTAATAGCAATATTATTAGTAATAACAAAGCCAACGAGAGTAACAACAAGGTCAAGTGGAACTTGAACGCAGTAAGAGCATCCGCATTTCAATCTCTAAACCTCATTCTAAAGTTACTAAATTGAAAAGAAAAGTCTCTTAAAACTATCTTTGTATCAACCTCTCCAGTCTCGTTTAAGAGTTTATCGGCTCGTTTGTTGGGCGGATAAGATTTTGGATGGATACAGGGAAAAAAAAAGAAGTGAATAAGAGGTGGATATATTATAAGGGGGGATTAGTTAAAATGGATGATAAGCTAAAATAAGTTTGTTTGGTAGTTTAAATAGATTGATAATAGTGTGTGGATAAATAAATAGTGTCAGAATTTATTTCATTGTCCCTTGTAATGAGAGTACGAAAAGAGTTTGGAGAGATTTAAGGGGCAATGGTGTCATTATACCCACCCGGATAAGCTTATCCTAGGTGGTGGGATGGGATAAGTTGCAGGGATCGTAGCAATTTCGATGGGATAAGCAATTCGAGTGAAAAATATAAAGCATTTCACCAGTTAAGAGTGGACCCTGATTAGCTTATCCACCTCCCTCTCTTATCCCCCTCTCTTATTCCTTTTGACAAACAACCCTTATGTTTGCTAGAGCGCCTCCTTGAAAATAATACTACTATCATGGGTATAGACTTCAATGCACATATTGTGCATAGATATGGGTGTGTCGACCTACTTTGGATCCCACACAAATGACTCATACCGTTAATTAATTTAAAATAAGTTTTATAGTTAAGTTGTAAAAAATCAACTAAATCAATCAAATTGTCTAACTTTTCTTTAACATTTATTCGAATCCAAGATCCCGACTGAAAGTTTGGATCAAAGTACTTACAATGGAGTATTTGATTGAGCCGTCTTTTTTCCCGAAATAACTTGAAATGTATAATTTTAAAACCAAGGAATGACTCGAATCATTTGTGTAGGGGTACACACATCTGTGCAATGTGAATGTGTTCGAGGATACACTATTCGCTTCTAACTATTAGGTGAGTATCTGTTTCTCTCTCCTTCAACTCTCTCAATTCACTTTTTTTTTTAAAAAAGAAAACAAATACTCCATATTTGGAAAAAATACTCAGTTAATAGTTAGGGGTGTTAAATTTATATTAGGGCATCCCTAACATTTTCAACAAATTTTGAGCTAAAAATACCTGTGAACAGCACACATTTTTCACTTTATCTACCTACATCTCTTTCAAAATTCTAACAATGCCATTTATTTTACCAATCCACTATTAAAATACCATTTTTATTTTTTAAATATTTATATATACATTCCCTAATTCTTTTTCTTTCATCCTCTTTCTTCTCCACCCCAATAAAATATTGATTGCTCATGACCCACATATGACATATACCTAGCAACTGTAGCAAAAGGAACATTACCTAGCCTCATATTGAGGCTGCTGGAGATGAGATTTGATGTTGTCTCTCTAAAATAGCTAAACTTGCAATTTAACTGTGTGAAAAGTGTATATGATTATGTGAAAGTGTATTGAAAAATGTAAAAAATGTATTGAAGTGTGTGTTTATTTTGTTTGTTTATGTGCTTATTTGACACACGTTAGCAAAATCCTTTAGATTATTGCATATAGAAAATTTTTTGGGTACAGGAGGGTACCACTTGATACCCTCTCAATATTTCTGGGTCGTCCAACAAGCAATTGACGGTCTGAATTAAAAGTGTCATCTGGATTTTTAAAAAATAGAATAAAAAAGAAGGAAAATTGTGTTTCAATCTAAACCGTCTGATGTATTTTTGGACGGCCTGGATATGCCGAAGGGTACAACGTCACCCATATCTTATTTGAACCCAAAATTTCCTCAGGAAAAAAGACACGCCTCTAACATTATTGCCTTGTTTTAAGGGTCCTGCTGGTGACCACCCAATAGGTGATCCAAAAATATTTTTTTCCTTCCTCGGTCTGAGGACTCTGCAAACAGATTGTTCAGAGTGATGTGATTGGTGTCCTTTATTTGTTGAATGACAGTGTTAACCTCCAACTTGCATTTCCTTACATTTGAAACGGAAGAATTTGGACCCAAAAACAAAAAAAAAAGAAACGGAAGAAAAGTCATGCAAAGGACGGAAAATGATAAGGGTACGCCATTTGTGCGTTCCAAATGCACACCACCTTGATGTGACAAATGAGAAGAAGCCTATTTTTTGGTGAGTCCCACATTGAGTTTCTCCTCATTTGCCACATCATGATAGTGTGCATTTGGGGTCCACAAGTGATGTACATGTACCCATAGCATTATTCTGCATAGGACATCAAATTAAAGTTAAAAAGTTATATGGATCCAATAAAAACATCCGTAAAAGTTTTTTTTTTCCCCCAGAATTTCTAAGGCAAAACACGTGTCGATACTTGATTGAGTTTATCTTTTACGAAAATCCATAAAAAATGTTTGTAGAAAAATATAGTACAATAGACGTTTTGAAAAATCTTTGCAGGACTTGGAGTTGGCCCAGACATCTATGCTTACTTCCTCCGTCCCATTTTTAAATATTCCCTTTGAAAAACGTGCATCTTGTGGATGTTAAAAAATGTACTTTCGTATAATATTATTACTGTAATTGTTTTTTGCACCAAATGTAAAATACTCAATGACCATTTTTATTAGGTATAAAAAATAAAATAAAATAAATATTTTTTTGAGAGGTTTGACATTAAACGTATTCCTATAATGAATATTTAAAATGGAACAGAAGGAGTAACATATCCCAAACTGTCTATGAGCACAACAAACTTGAAAAAATGTAGACACGTTGGCCCTGTTCGTTTTCCAGTTTAGTTTTAGTTTTAGTTTTGACTCGTTAATTTGGTTAACTTACACCACAACTCAAATCAATTATCAAAATCCGACATTGGCACGTCAAATCAGTGATACCGTACAATCACAATGGCGCGTGAAATACACTGCAGACAACCCTTTGGGTGATTTCTAGAATTTGCCTTGTTTTGAACGCAATTTGGTACTACCAGATTTCGGAGACCGACGTGGATCCTCTAACAAGAGGACTAGCCTGCCTACCCAATCCACCTATAGCTGCTATAAATATAGTACTGTATAAGTGTATATATCGCCAGAGAGAGAGAGAGAGAGAGAGAGAGACGTTGACTGTTATCTATATTAACAATCTTTTACCCCTTTCCGTATCTGTTGTTATCCTTGATCTTCTCCTCCTCTAAACCCTCTCCAATGGCGGTACCAAAGCCCTCAACAACCACCCTTCTCTTCCTCCACCTTTCCGTCATCGTTTCTTCCTTACGATCCGTCTCCTCAGCACCGCTACCGATCTGCCCTCCCCAATCCCAACCGTTGTCGTTTTTGGACACTCTCCGATCTACATGCCCAATATCCTTCTCTCCAAATTCCCCTCTCGAGGTATCATTTTGTGCTCAATTTCTTCATATACTTAATAAATACAACAACTACAATTACCCATGTTTCTATTCTTGTTTTGATCGTTGATATCCTGCTTGCATATGTTCAATTGATGCGTTGATTGTGGACATTGTTTCTCTTCTGTTAATTTAATGGCTTCGGGTTGACTTGCATATTTGTTTCGTGGCCTATTGGGATTTGTTTCAAATCTTCGTATAATGTAATAAAAGCCAAACAACTGAAAGTACCCATATTTCTGTTTCTTGTTTTGTCGTTGGAAGCATCGTTGCATATGTTCAATTAGTACCTTGGTTGTTCAATATTGTTTAAATTCTGTTCATTTGAAGAGCTTTTTTGGACTTCCATTTTTGTTTTGTGGCCTATTGAGATTTGTTTCAAATCTTCATATACTGTAAGTCTGTAATAAAAGCCAAACAACTGAAATTCCCCATATTTCTATTTCTTGTTTTGGTCGTTTAATCATCGTTCCAAATGTTCGATTTAGTATGATGGAGGTGAAATATAGTTTCAATTCTGTTTATTTGATGGGTTCTTATGGACTTGAATATTTGTTTTGTGGCCTAGTGGGATTTGCTTCAAATCTTCATACACTGAAATAAAAGCCGAACAATGAAACTACCCATATGTCTAATTCTTGTTTTGGTCTTGGAATCATCGTTGCATATGTTTGATTAGTACGGTGGTTGTGCAATATTGTTTGAATTCTGTTTATTGGATGGGTTCATGTGGACTTGAATATTTGTTTTTGCGGCCTATTTGCATTTTTTAATTTTTTATTTTGCGTTGTTGGGTGTATTTGATCGTTTGTCCCTGTGAATTTTATTGTTATGTAGTTTCATATTTTTTCCTGGGGTTGTTTATTGAAATATTTTACGGTTTCATTATTATCTATCGAAATCATTTCCTTGACCTGGTTTGGGGTAGAATATAGGATCTATAAGATAGAAAATCAGAATAAAGTTGGTCGTCTTTGATTTTTGAAGGATTGGGGCATACTTTTCTACATTAGGATGCTAGTAAGAATGAAGAATGAAAGTGATCATCTTTGACCTTTCAAATCTGGAATAATTTTTTATTGTATGTTAAGTATGGAAACTGAAGTGACCTTTTAGATTCCCTTGTTGCCATGCCCAATTACGGAAGTTATGAACAATATGATGCTATTTTAGTCTCGCTTAAATGGTGTTTGGGGAGGATTAGGTTAGGCATAGGACCTAAAATTCAACATTGAAGGCAAGAACCCATATCCTTGATGGTAATAAATGCCAAACAACTGAAATTCCCCGTATTTCTTTTTCTTGTCTTGGTCGTTAAATCAAGCATTGCATACGTTCGATTTAATACATTGGCTGCGAAATATAGACTTTGACTTTTGAAGGTTTTGTGTATGCTTTTCTACATTAGGATGTTAGTGTAATACGTTGGCTGTGAAATATAGTCTTTGACTTTTGAAGGCTTCATGTAAACTTTTCTACATTAGGATGGTAGTGTTCATGAAGAACGAAAGTGATCATGTAGTCTTTCCCATGTTGGTTGAATGGGTGGTAGTTTTCATCTTGGTTGAATGGGTCTTTCCCATGTACAGTGAAAGATTAGGACTTTTAATGTAACTTCTCTAGAAGGTTTGAATTCTAATCTCATCTCAATGATCTCATGTAGTGCACATTGGAGCAAAAACACATCATGTCCTTCATTCCTCAGTTTCTATAATGAATTACCTTGAAAGATGCTCCTTGGACGGAAAAACTTAAGAGAATAGTTAACTGCGTATACGTTTTAAATGACCAGAATAATTATAAGTTAATACTAGTAACTGCTTGTATGTTATGAGGACGATTGTAAGAGCATCTCAATTCTATTGACAATGGTTTTGGTATCGCATTCATCAGAGCTCGTGTTCTTCAAATCGTTGCCAACGCAGATTTGACTTTTGTTGGTGCATCTGAAGGATAACTTGGGAGTAGTGCTCTGCTGTACCACCACACAAAGTAGATTACTTTCCATCAGCCAAGTATCACGACTTAGTTAGGTTAAAATTCTTTGAACATGAACTGTACAGTGTCACAAATAAGACTAGTAGCAAAGTATCATGTCATTGGGTAAAGGCGAGTGCATCTTGTTCTCAAATCATTGACAAAACCTGTTTCTTGATCACTATCTACCGTTCAGAAGGTGTCATCGGAAGATATCGTTGATTTCCAACCATGATCCTTCTAGAATTAAAGGTTAGTTTCTCAGGCTTGTTTGGCGCAAGTGGCGTCTTCTGTCCCGTAAACAAAGTGGTCCCGATGCTATTCAATCTGAGTTATGCAATACTGCTGAGTTTGTTTTCCCATGATGCGATGATATATTTGAGATTTGTAGTCCCATGACACCACCACTTGGTCATGACTCACGCCTTTGATGTTCCACTCCGAAAGAAAGTGTTTGAAACAGGAATTCTTGTAGCAATTCCCAGTGCTTAGGGCCAAGGATCAATTAAACTTACACCAAAAGAATATGATTCCTTTACATTCTTTGCGGAATCGAGTTCTTATAGCATCTCACCTTCAGGCCTTATTTTAGGTTCTATTGATCGATAGATTCTTTCCAATTTCCCTTCAGGAGCTTGCTTCTTGTTGGAGGCAAAGGTGAGAAGGCTTGCCGTATAAGAAATGATATGAGACCATTAGGTCAGCCTGCCACACGGTTCGTGTTTGAGGGATGGGTGTCCTACTCTGTGTGGTCCGACATGCCATTGGTGGAGTGATCACAAAAGTCGTGGTACCGATGTTTAATGAAGGAAAGTGCCGTCGATGATGAATGTTGTATACTTGTCCGCCATGGTATATACTTATATGTACCGAGGACTTTGACGTCGCTTTATGGGGCTTTAAGTAAACGTGTCTATAAAATTGTCTACTTGTCTCCGTTCTGCTATAAAGTTGCATTGTGTGGTCTTGATGGTGGTAATTGGATGTATGTATGCAACACTATCATGGCACTTTGGGAGTTTGGTCAGTTAGCTCCTTCCATCTTGTGTTCTTGATGCCACAAATGGTCCCTTTCTTAGGTGCTGAGGTTAAGGTAACTAATACACAACTTCAAAAACACAAACTGTTGCCCATTCTCAGCTCCCTGAGCCATTTCCTTTGCCAGAGCCTCATAAAAAACCATTTCCTTTGCCAGAGCCTCAAGTCTCTCTTTAACCATCGGAGCGACATTGCCAATGATTGAATTTCAGCAATGTAGGGACATATGCCATATGCCAATATATTTTCAACTGTGTAAGGGACTTCCCATTTAGTTTTTTTAGTCTTTCCTTTTGATTCAAGCTAGTATCCAGGAGGATGTTGGCGACCTTCAATTTAAATAGAGTTGTTTGAGCCTCATAAAGTCATGTAGTTTTTATCATTGTCTGTTGCCTTACATTTGGTTGAAATAGCTGACTGATTCGTAAAGTTATAGTCTGCCAAGGCTCGGAGAGCGTATGGCATGCATAGCAAGTCTATTTTTCTGAGAATGCATATGAAGTTATTACATAAAACTGCGCATATTTCTCCTGAAGAGTTGAATGCGGAAAAAAGATTTATGCAGCTAACCCCCAGTCATTGGGACCTTAATCCTAAGGCTTAGTTTGTTTGGTTTGGAAACCTTATGTTCACCTTTATTGCAGTTACTAGTAATGAGAGTCGTCAGATGTGTCCCTTCCACCATGCTTTTATATAAAATTATATACTTAAGTACTGGATCATCGTCTCAGCTATTTATACAGTTGCTCTCATCTTTGCTGGTAGTTTCATGAGGTGACACATTACTGTTTTCTGACTGCCTTCAGGTAAATGGCTACATCCTCGATAGAACTTTGACGTCCAAACAGAGGAATGTGTACACCTCAGTACTCTTCTATGCTTCATGGTGTCCATTTTCTCATGATGCTCAGTTGATATTTAAAGCCTTGAGTTCCATGTTTCCCCAAATTGAACATTTGGCACTTGAACATTCATCAGCGATGCCAAGGTATGCAATTGATTGCCTTTTTGTTATGATTCTCATCTTCTTATTGCTATAATTAGTTTCCACCAGTAACAAGATAATATGGAGCATGTTATTACTTATTACCCTGCAAGCTTTGAATTTTTTTTTTTTGTAATCAAGTCCCATGTTACTATTTTTGGACGATGATTGTTTAGAATATTTGTTCTGGAACTTGATCTAGAATTAGCACCATGTTGATAGCAGTTTAAGAGTGCATGTTTGACTGCAAAAGTTGCTTTGTTATTGGAAGTATTTTGGACTTCCTCAATCACAAATGCAGAGTACCTTCTTAGAGTAGCATTTTAGTGTTTGAGTATTTGAAGTTTATCATTTTGAAGTCGGAGCTAAAGAAATTAGCTTTTGGGGTCTTCTAGAGCATACGTGTCTCTGTTTATGAGTCATGTTGGAACAAATACTATTGTTCGTCCTGCCCATGTACAGATTTGGTGACATTTTACTTTGATCTCATTAACGAAAACTCTTATTACCACATTGGCAATTTCTTTCATTGAACTTCGTGTATATTGCAGTGTACTTTCAAGATACGGAATCCATAGCTTGCCTACGTTTTTAATAGTGAACCAGACATCAACAATGCGATTTCGTGGGCCTAAAGATCTCCACTCCCTTGTAAAATTCTACAAGAAAGTCACAGGTAATTGCTTCTCCGAAATACTAATGGAAGTTATTTTTCTGATACGACTTTATCGTTATTGTTGGTCATGTGTTGATTGTGTTCTGCTTACCAATTGTCTGGAATCCAGGATTTGAACCTGTTCACTATGTTGTCGTGGATCAATCCACCAGTTTGGAGACCAGTGGAAAATTTGTCATGCAGTCGTGGTGGGGGTCGTCACTGAATGAGATAGTAACAAAGGAACCATATTTGTTATGCTCTCTGTTATTCCTCCTTTTGAGAACCCTGGTCTTCGTCTTCCCGAAAGTTGTCTCTCGCCTCAGAGCTTTCCGGGCGTGGTATGTGCCGCATCTAAACTTGGAAATATTTGGAGAGACAAGCCACGTATTGGGTCGTGTCCGCCAGATGGTAAATGTGGAGAGGATTTGGGCAAAGATCAGAGTTTTCAAGACCAGGAACTTCTGCGAAGGAGCAAAGAATGCCCGAGTATGGGCTTCTTCTCTGGCTTCTGTATCATGGGGTCAAACCTCATCGTCGAGATTATAATCCTAACATTGAATGCGCGATTGTCTATCACGTCAAACTGTTTGGGGAATAGAGCTTTTCAAGCCGGGATATTACAGAATGCTATGATGGCCTCTCTCTCCCACTCACGCACACACACGCGCGCACACACACACGGGACTTGTACTCATATCTCCAAGTCCTTGAGTTCTGAAGCCCCAAGCAGAGCTCCCTTCGTTGTTGATTAAATGAAGTCCAAGGCCTAAATTATTTCACTTGTGAGTTGTGTTGGTTGTGTTGTTTCCAACTAAGCAACCATGTACATTAAAGAACGGCTACATCTGTGTATATTAACTTGGAACATTTTAGAGTTGCCAGTTTATACACTTGTGGAATGTGAGACTCTCTCTCTCTCTCTCTCTCTCTCTCTCTCTCTCTCTCACACACACACACACACACACACTTATGAGATGCTACTGATTTCTATGGTTAGAACTACGGGTAAGAATTTCCGGCACGACACGAAGTTTGTGGGTTATGGCCGGCTATTTTTGACATGGAACACTAATATGACACGACACAATAATACGAAAAACTAAATAGGTCGGGTTGGGGTAGACAAAATTCTTACATGAACACAAGATGACACGACACAAACACAACGCTGGGTGGGGATTTATGAAAGGACGCAATAACCCGAAACGAAGTTAGTGGGGTTAAGGTTGGGTATTTCTGACACAGAACATGAATATGACACGATACGATAACATGAAAAGTTAAACAGGTTGGGTTAGAGGAGAAAGAATTTTAACAAACGAGATGACACGAACACGATACGATGGCCACCCCTAGTTAGAACGGCCCCACCACGTGCTCTGATCACTATATCACCTAGTTGCGAGGAAATTTCAGATGCATGTATTTTTTTCAGGTTGAGTCCTTAATACTGCTCAACACTAGTGGTTGAAGTTCTCTCTATAACAAGTCAAACTTGAACCTCTTTACGCAGAATGTTCCATTTCAAAGCACAGCCAAAGAAAAAATACATGATTGAAAATCAACCATGGCATGGGGCTTTAATATTATGATTGAATTCTGAATTTTCAATATTAAGACAAGGCCTCGTTTGGCATGAACTTATAACGAGGATAGTTGGTCTCTCTTTTGTCTTGACTAATTTTTTTCTACCGAATTTATTTATTATTGATGTTTTTAAGTGAAAAGTACGAAAAGGACATTTTTAGAAGTATAAGCTCGCTGAAATAAAACAAAAATACATAAATTGAGTCGTAAAGCATACCATACTCGGCCAGTCGGCCTATATGCAAGATCCCAAAAGAAAAAGCTTAGGAACACACCTTCCGGAAACAATTCCAAACATAACAGTGGAATCGTTGGATGTATATGTAAACCTATATTTATTGAACGGTTCTACACGTAGTTGTATTTCAAAATTGTATTTCTATCATTGTTCATGAAAAAAACACAGCTTAGAGAGACGTGCCATCTCTGGCTGTGTTACTATCAATTAGGTAAACTTATTAAAATTCTTAAGGCGTGAGGTGGGGGACCTTGTGGGACCATCACAGATTCACATAGGTCGACTATTCATACAACAAATGAATTAATTCATTCACTAGGAGAAAATTGTCAAAATAACTTTATCAAAATTCATTACGGTCTTCAACAGTTGTATTTGCACTCTAATCTTCTTATATAGTCTTTAAAAGTAAAAAAACTAATAATGTGGCGTATATATCATTCTGGCACGATATTAAATCAAGACATTGTATTACGTCCTCCTCGCGCGCGTGCTTTTTCAGAAAAATTATTCAGTGCCATTGGAATGCCGTCACGTGGTCTTTGTCTTTATTCACACATTGTTGTGGGGGTCTACAACCATGTAAATAGTCTCCACAAAAATGTGTCATAGAAGATGGGCCGGAACACTATATGCTCCCCATCGGTTAGGCATTTTGATCTTGTTCGGTTTAGGTTTAGGTTTTGGTTTTTGAGTGGGGAAAGAAATAGAGGTAATAATTGGAAATGGGGGTAATGATTGGAGAGTGAGAGAGAGAGAGAAACGATTGAAAATTTGGGATAATGATTGGAGAAAAATGGGGGTAAAAAAAAAAATTTAATTTTGGGTCTTGAGACCCAAACCAAACAAGGCCTTTGTGTTTGAAGACGCTATTTGACAGGGTTGGTATAGGGAGATGTCTCCGTTTTTTGTTTGTAATGGTCTAGCAACTTGAACTCTGCACTTTGTTATTTCGAAGTACCGCAAATTAAAAAAAGGAGTGCTATGTGGTCGTGTCCCAATGGCACTGAAATCGTCTCTCTTTTTTAGGCCGTCTTTGGTAGATTTTTTTCTTACACAATTGACCAGAGTTTGATTCTAGGGTGTAGGTGTAACGACCCGCCCCCGCCTTGCACTATATTGTCCGCTTTGGCTGCCCAAGCTCCTAGAACTTCAGAAGGTCACCCATCCCTGGATTGCTCCAGGGTGAGCACGCTTAACTTTGAAGTTCCAACGAGCTTTGACGTCTGCACGACTTTAAAAGGCATTGTGCAAGTTATAGTATGATCTATTCTCTTATATCATAGAACTCTGTTGCATCCAGGTGGGTCCTGGGCTGTCACAGTAGGCCGCCAGAAAGTAATTTTTTATGAATCCCTTAGCTTGCCTTCGACTGAACTGAGTGTGATAAGGGATTAGTTGAGGTACGCGTAAGCTGACTCGGGTGCACATAAGAGGGAACCAAATTGCCAAATGTGCACGCCAATCACCTGTGAAATAACCACACTTGGAAAATTTTAGCCCTATGAAATTGACAGCAGAACTAGAGGCTTAGCACCCATACCTAATGAAATTAACCTAATTCAGTTAGAAGAGGATATGAATATACAGCCCTTGAAGTTTGAGCTATACAACCAAAATGAACAAGATCCAGATGGGGGAAAATACACCAAGCTTTTGATAGGGGAGTTTACATGTCTCTCTCGAACTAATTGTTCTTGAATTTGTTGTTGTGACGGTATTTGCTTGGAATATCTAAGAAGTTAAATACTATCTGAACGACCCAGAAAAATCGGGAAGACTCTTCTCCGTCTCCACTAATTCAAAGCATTTGATAAAAAATAGACAGGTAACATTTGTAAAATTAAAGCAGAATTGGAAAATCATATATTAGCAGCATATAAAAATGAATTTAACATTATGGGTACGTTAGTTTGACCCGATATTAACATCAAAATTGAATAGTTATTTAATGAGAACACCGTACTATGTATTTAGTCGAAATTCTTGCATTTCGAATTAAATATACACAGTATTTGATCAAACCGTACCGAATATGAGAGATACAATACCATAGAAATTATGGTACGGAGTATTATTAATCCCATGAGTGGTGAGACGACATATCTTATGTCATGTCGCCCATCAATGTTAGTTGGGTTAAAACTTATAACTACAGGACTAAAAGGAGAATAACTGGATAAGCAAGCTAACTAACCAGGATTTAAAATTACACGACACGAGCACGATGCTGGGTGGGGATTTATGAAAGGACGCAATAACCCGAAACGAAGTTAGCGGGTTAGGGTCGGCTATTTCTGACACAGAAAATGATATTCATAACACGACGCGATAACACGAAAAGCTAAACAGGTCGAGTTAGAGTTAAGAGAATTCTGACACAAACATGACACGATGGCCACCCCTAGTTAGAATGGCCCCGCCTCGTGCTCCGACCACTCTATCACCTAGTTGCGAGGGAATTTCAGATATTTTTTACTTCTGCTCAACACTAGTGGTTGAACTTCCAAGTCAAACTTGAACCTAAGTACGCAGAATGTTCCATTTCAAAGCACAGCCAAAGAAAAGAATGGCATGGGGCTTTAATATTATGATTGAATTCTGAATTTTCAATACAAAAACAAGACCTCGTTTGGCATGAACTTGTAACGGGGATAGTTGGTCTCTCTTTTGTCTCGACTAATTTTTTCTACCGAATTGATTGATTATTTACGGCCTTGTTCGGTTTGGTATTCAAGAACCGGTTTTCTCAATTATTATTCAATTATTACCCTTATTTTTAAATATTATTTTTATTTTTTTCTCTATCTCTCTCCAATCATTAATACCTATTTTTTAATTATTATCCCTATTTCTCTCTCTAATCATTACAAAAACCATAATTCAAAACGCAAACCAAACACAACCTACGTTTTCAAGTCCCAAACTGAAAAGTTCAAAAATGAAATTTTTAGAAGTAGAAGCTCGCTGAAACAAAGTAAAAATACATAAATTGAGGGGGTGTCCCACTAACTCAGTTTTTTGAATAAACTGGTTTTCACGGTTTTTTATGTGATGTGTTGTGAAAGAATGACCTGTCTCAGTGTTTGGAAAAACAGTTTTTTGTTAATGGAACACCCCCTCAGTCATAAATCATATTCTTCCCTTCATTTTTAAGTGTCTTGTTTCGTAAATCCAACTTATTTAAAAAACATCATCATTGCTCCTTTCACATCACCTTTTTTCTCCATTTTACACAGTTCACATTAATTTTTATGTCCATTTTCCAAAATTATCATCCATTTTTACTCATTAACTCCTTTTTTCCATTAACTTTTCAAAAATGCAAAACAAACATTTACCAAGGGACGGTTAAAATGGAATGCTCAACAATTAAAAAAGACCGGAGAGTGTACCAAACTTGGCCAGTCGGCCTATACGCAAGATCCCAAAAGAAAAAGTTTAGGAACACACCTGCCGGAAACAACTCCAAACATAACAGTGTCTGGGATCGTTAGATGTATATGTGAACCTCTATATTCATCGAACGGTTCTACACGTAGTTGTCTTTTCAAATTATATTCCTATCATTCTTCATGCAAAAAACACAGCTTAGAGAGACGTGCCACCTCTGGCTGTGTTGCTATCAATTAGGTAAACTTATTAATTTTCTTAAGGCGTGAGGTGGGGGACCTTTTTGGGACCATCACAGATTCACATAGGTCGACTATTCATATATACAACAAATGAATCAATTTATTCACTAGGAGAAAGTCTACTATTTATTGTCAAAATAACTTTATCAAAATTCATTACGGTCTTCAACAGTTGTATCTGCACTCTAGTCTTGTTTAGTATTTAAAAGTTAAAAAACTAATAATGCGGCGTATATATCATTTTTGCACGCCAGGGACGGAGCTAGGAATATCACTATGCAGGGGCGGATTTTTTTTCCAGAATACTTTGCAGGGGCGAGCCTATATAATTCAGTAGAAAATTATTATTTTTCCTACGGAATACTAGAGGATTTTTTTTTGCTTGCAGGGGCGACCGCCCCTACTGGCCCCCCTCTGGCTCCATCCCAGCACGCGGAAAAACAATGGGACAGATGGTTTTGTACAGACAGTGTACAGATGAGTCTCGTGGACCCACTTATGAGTCTCACACGGACAATCCGAGCCGTTCAATCATCTTAGAATAATTTTCCGAGGGGCCCCGCGAGATTTTGGATCAAGCACTTACACACATTCGATTGAGCTAATTTCTCGTGGGGCCTCTCAGAAAATTATTCTAAAATGATTGAACGGCTTGGATCGTCTGTATGGGATCCACAAATGGATTCACGAGACCCATCTGTACACTATCTGTACATATGTATCTGTACATATAGAAAGGTTCTTTGGCACGATATTAAATCAAGACATTGTATTACGTCCTCTTCGCGCGTGTTTCAATGTGAATCAACTCGTTGTGGTGATTTGACGGATTTGAAAAAGACAAGGTAGCTGTCACATTTGACACCAATGACGATTTTGTCAAATTTTAAAAACAATTTTGCCTTGAAGGCCGAAATCAATTATTTTGTGAAAAAAACTTAGTATCAAAATGAACAATGATACATACACTTCCTCCCAACTACTCCCTACCACTTCCCCTCTCACATGTGGTGGGACCCATCACATGTGGGATCCATGGTGGGACCTACCACATGTGAGAGGGGGAGTGGTAGGGAGTGGTTGGGGAGGGAGTGTATGTATCATTTTTGTATCAAAATATAGCAAGATACGACTCTACATCAGCAATTCAGAGGGTCTCCACATTTTAAGCTGTTTGGTGCGCTCTCACGTCTCACCTCCTCCATTTACTTTTCTCCATGCCCACGTAGTCGTCATCCAATCATTTAATATACATTAAAGGGGAGTTCTTGAATGAATTATTTAATTTTATCATCTTTGATTTTATCATCATCTTTTAAGAATACATAAAAGGAGGGTTGATTTTATCACACTAGTGGTCCACAACATTTTATCACTATATTTTATCTATTGGGAAAATACTGGGCCCTGTTCGATTGAGGGTTTTGGGGGTGGTTTGACACTATTCCAGTTTTGATTACATCATCACCTTTTTCACTTTTCTCTCTACCTCTCTCCACTTATTATACCTGCTTACATCATCAAAACTAAACTAAACTTACTAACCGAACAAGGCGCTGATTTTATCACCCCTCCATAAAACACCAACTGAAATCAACTTTCCCATTTTATCTCATAAAATCCATTCAAGAACTCCCCCTAAAGCTTTTTCGGTAAAATTATTCAATGCCATTGGAATGCCGTCACGTGGTCTCTGTCTTTACTCACACATTGTTGTGGGGTCTACGACCATGTAAATAGTCTCCACAAAAATGTGTCATAGAAGATGGGCCGGAACACTATATGCTCCCCATCAGTTAGGCATTTTGATCTTGTTCGGTTTTGGTTTTGGCTTTGGGTTATGAGTGGTGAAAGAAATAGAGGTAATGATTGGAAATAAGAGGTAATGATTGGAGAGAGAGAAAGAAACGATTGAAAATATGGGATAATGATTGGAGAAAAATGAAGGTAAAAAAAAAATTAAATTTGGGTCTTGAGACCCAAATCAAACAAGGCCTTTGTGTTTGAAGACGCTATTTGATGGGGTTGGTATAGGGAGATGTCTCCTGTAATAATCCGAATTTTTAATTATAAAATTAGTATTATTTGTTTTTCGTTAATGCATATAATTAGAATAATATATATATATATTTTAATTATGCTTTAGACCTAAATTCCTTATTCTCGTTAGAACCCCTAATTACCTAATTAAGTCCTATTTTTATTTTTATATTTTATTTTATTTTATTTTATTATTATTTTTTTTGCTGCTATGTATATATACATACGTAAGTATATACGTATACATAGGTACACTATCACCTATGCACCTACAGTACGCTAACTCTCCACTCGCCCAACCACTAACCCCACTGCCACACACCACCAGTCACCGAGCAAATCAAACCCCTCTCCCTCGTGTCTCTGCGAGCAACCACCCCCATCACCCATCTCGTCAACCCATTACCACCCCACATGGGTTTCACCCACCGAACACTCCACTTCCCTCCACTCCCCCTAATATATGTACCCTGCTACACTCCTTCATCACACCATTTTCTCGTCCTCCCTCACCACTGAATTTCCAGAGAGAAAGAAAGAGGTCCGAGCTCCAAACCCATGGAGTTTTAGAGAGAGAGAGAGAGAGCCCTGGGTTTCACCCGAACTCACCACCCCTTCCAAATCCAAGTTATATAAACGGCAACCTACTCCCAAAGTTCATAAATATAGTCTCAAATCGAGCCAAACTCAACCGGAAGTTCCCCGTCTTCGTCGTCGTCGTATTCTCAGCAAACCAGGAACATCCATAACTGTATTCCTAGCTTGTCCGTCGGAGGCAAGGTAGATTAACTTCTTCCTACCTTCTCGTAAATATGTTAAGCATGTGCGTATAAATTTTTGTATTAATTTTTGTGTTACAGAGTAGAAAAAAATAAATAAATAGAAATCTAGTGTTGCACGGCCAAAAACCGTGGCCTTCCGTTCGGCCAAACAGTGGCCTTAGTTTTGTTTTGATCGGCCAAATAGTGGCCTTGTTTTAATCGGCCAAAGTGGCTTTTTATTTTTTTATTTTTTATATATATATATATATATATATATATATTTTTTTTTTTATATATATATTTTTTCTTTTCCCACGATGGTCGGCCAAGACCATGTTGGTCGGCCAAAATAGTGACCCAGCAGGGGAATTTTATTACTTTCATAAAAATTACACTTCCACCCTTTTAGTTAGTATATGTTATATTTTGACCTAAGTACTTTATATACTATATTTAATTTAGCCCCCTAGTTTATTAAAGATTACGTTTCGGCCCAAAATAATTAAAACAAGTTATGTTGGGATTACAATTAAAGCCCTATATTAATAAAGTCTATTATTCAATCCATTGTCTTAATAAAAGTTTAAGATTAACAAATTTATTATTTAGTTCTTTATATTTTTATAACCACATTGTGTAGTTTCTAAATGAATAAATTGCTATTAGTAAAATAGAAGTTAGTATGATGGAATTTCTTCATTATGTTAGAACTTGCTAAGCATGATTACATTACGTGTTACCGTATCGCATGCATCAATTGTTGTGTTCTTAGCTTGTCAATTTGCGATACAATTACAATTACGAAAATGTTGAAATTATGAAATTTGTGAAAATTGTTGAATGCTAGAATGGACAACTAGGTTCCCGGGTTGGGTGATCGTACGCGGATATCACATAGACGATAAGGTTAATGGAAAAGTGAATTGGAATTGATTGATGGGGAGTTACCCCGAGATTGTTGTTGAATGGCAGTTTCCGCCAAGTGATTGTTTCGGAGGATTGTTTGGCAGTCTGCTATGAGTTCGAAACCCTAGGATGTGACGCTCTGTGATTTGCTTCATTTGAATTCTGAGGCGTTATAAGGGTGGAAGTATTATAGACCAGTTTCGGCTATATACCTACAGGACCTGGCAGTTGCCATACGTAGCCCAGTGGTACAGTTTCGTCCCTGGGAAATTCATCCTTGCGAGGCGGCTGACGGCTGGATTAAGTACGTAACTTATACCTTTCGTCGGGGCCCCCGAGTGAAGGGCAAGCAAGGGGGGAGTAAATCACAGTTTGGTCATATTCTTTAGTGGTTAACCGGGAGGAAAGTTCTCTAGGTTGAGAACTTAGATGAACATGTAAGTTAATGGCTAGTAATGAAATCAGCTATGTGTTTAATTTCTATTTTACGATTATTTCCTGTTTATTCCTTTAATTACTGCTTTCCAATCATATATGTTGTTCTTGCATGTTATGTAAGGGTTGGGGGTTAGAGTACCTATTGAGTGATTTATCGCTCACGGTGTTACACTTCGTGTAACCCTGGTATAATACCATGATGTTGCTTTGCGACTCGGACGTATTATGCCAGATTGTGATCAAACAGGAGGTGTAGGCGTCGAGGGCGATGCTTATTTTGGAACAGAAGGTTTTCCAGTGGATCCGGCTCAAGAGGAGCATTGGGATCAAGATCTCAACCTTAATCTGTAGAACCCACCCCTTTATTTTAAATGTTGGTTTGTAATATTAATTTCTCAAACCGTACTAAGTATTTTGTAATGGGCTGCACTTCACGTTTTCCAACGTGTAACTCTGATTGGAAACCCTTTTTATTAAATTAATCCTAATTAGTTATCTTAATTAATGCTTCCGAAAATCGGGGCGTTACAACTTGGTATCAGAGCCTTAGGTTCAAACCCTCAGACCTTGGGTAGAATGGGTAGATCACAAACCGAGAGTATAACCAGGGTAGTTAATTTATTACCGTTATTTATAAGTAATGTTATGCGCGTATACTAAGCCTAGTTAACTTAATTTTGTAGATGTCTGCCAACCATGCTGCTGCTAGAGCTGAGGAGATTAGGAGGATCAACGAGCATATGGAGTTGATGGGACCCGGTTTCAACATGGCAACTGACCCGTATTTTCCCGGCATGTACCCGATTATTTGGGCAGAGTTGCAAGCCCAGCAGGCAAATCCGCCGGACTACGACTCAGAGGATCCGGATGAGCCAGAGTACAATTTGGAAAACCCGGCTGCGCCAGAAAACAACGAGGAAAATTTGGTGGTGCCAGAAAACAACGAGGAAGATCCAATGGAGGATTATGATACCGAGGATTCCGAGGACGACGAGGTTGACCATGACATCGACGACAGTGACGACGACGATGCAGCGATGGACGTGCCACCCGAGGTGGATTCGGACGGGTACTTGAGCGACGAGGAGGCCGATCACTATCCAATGGACCCAGTGGATGCCCCGATAGACTGGGATGTGGAGAATGCGTGGAACGCGATGCACCCAGAGCCTTTTGTTCCACTTCCGCCGCCGCCTCCGCCGCCAGTAGTTGAGGAGGACCCAGAGAGCGAGGTAGAAGACGGATCTCCACCACCGTCGCCACCACCAGCAATTGTGCACTACGACGGACCAGCATGACCCTCTTGGCATGGACACCACCCGTTCTATCCAGCAAACGTGCGGGTGTACCTTCAGGTGCCCAATCTTTACCCTCGTGCTTGGAAGCAGAGAGGTGGGCCGTTCTACTTGGGACCAGTGACGCTGCTCACATGGAGTGTACATGGTTACTATTCAGCAGCAGTACCGCTTGGTTTCGCTCACTTTGTGACAGACAGTTTCGAATTCAGCCAGATGTCACACCGCCGACCAGCAGCCGAGCACCGCATCATCCCGATGGGCAGCGACTTCAACAATGCTCAGTTTTACCAGGAGGTGGCTATACACGTGGACGCACCGAGGTGGGACGACGACTTCCACCCAGTAGGCAGGTACTGGCGTACCACTTGGAGATGCATGGGAGTCGAGGAGGTGATCTTGGAGCCGGAGAATATGCTGCGGAGGGACTTTCCACACTTGTTCTACTAGTAGCCGCTAGTAGGATGGTTAGGGTAGAGGTTGTTTTGTGAACACATGCGAGATGACAGTAGCTCAGTACTTTTATGGTGTAGTTGTTGTACTTGATCTGTAGTAGGTAGTAGCTGACCTCTGTGGTCTTTTTGTAGCCTTAGTGGCTAGTTAGTTTGTATTAGTTGTACTTCTGACATGTTGATGTACCTTTGACCCAGTACTTGATATATTTATGAGATCATATTTCTATTTATCTTAATGCGAGTTCTTAGTATTTTATTTTGATTCGTACCCTATCTATGGCATAAAAACTAAAACCCCCCTCTTAACATTCGAACCCTGTAGATGGTTGAATTAAGGAATGACACCCAAACGAACACCAATAACGGAGGGGCCCAGAATGCAAGGAATATTAACAATGGCCAAACTAGTGGCCACACCAATGACCAAACTAACGGTACCGGCAATGGAGTGCCAGACCTTACCCAGTTGCTTCAGGCAATCGCAGCTGCCGCCGCCAATCTGGTCCCGCAAACTAATCAGCGAGTTCCTCTACGCCATCAGATGGACAGGAGCCAGATGCTCGACACCTTCTACAAACGCCGACCTCCAATCTTTTATGGAGAGCCAGATCCGACCGCCGCGGAGGCATGGCTGAAACATATCACTAAGCTGTTAGAGATTTTAAATGTGCACGATGCGCCTGACCGCATAGCACTAGCCTCCTTCCAGTTGCAAGGAGAAGCGGATCATTGGTAGGATATGCTCAAGACCACCCAGAACGTAGAGACGATGACATGGAAGAATTTCGAGGACGCCTTCAACGAGAAATACTTTCCGGCCCCAGTTAAGCAGGCCATGCTTCAGGAGTTCTTGGAACTCAAACAAGGAAACCGCACCGTGACGCAATACGCGGCACGCTTCGAGGAACTGGCCCGACATGCGGGAGACCTCGTGAAGACGGACGAGGCTAAGGCCAGGAGGTTCGAATGGGGACTAGACCCCTTGACGATAAGGGGGATAGTGATGTCCCATGACTTCCATACCTACGCGCAAGTGCTGAAGTGCGCGTTGCTGATTGAGAGAGAGTCGCAAGATTGAAAAGGAAAGGGGAAAGTCGGAGGTTCCACAGTTGGAGGACCAGTCCGCACCAACAACAATCAGAGCAACAACCGAGGATACACAGGGAAACCCTACTACCAGAACAACCAGCGCCCCCAGCAACAAAACCAACCATGGCGTCCAGGCCAGGGGCAGGGGCAGAACCAAGCGCGAGGTCGCAGCAATGAGACGGTCCGCTGCTTCAACTGTCAAGAGTTAGGCCACTTCAAAAGCCATTGCCCCAAGCCGCTGAGGCAGAACAATAATTATGGGGGTTATCAGCAGCCTAGACAGATAGGTTATGGGAATCAGAACCCAAACCAGAATCAGAATCAAGGAGGGCAGAATCAGCAGAGGACAAATTGGAATCAGCAGCAGAACCGCCCGTACCAGAACCATGGGAATCAGGGCGTGCATCAAAATCAGGGAGGCAGGATCTTTGCTCTGCAGGGTGACGAGGAGCAAGACCCGACAGTGATCAGAGGTACACTCATACTATTCAATACTTGTGTACAAGCACTGTTTGATTCCGGAGCATCGCACTCATTTATATCAACTGCATGCATGAAGTCCCTTGGACTAGAAACAGAACCCCTAGGATCAGCAATGCGTGTCACTTCGCCGTTAGGGGGAAATATCTCAGTAGGACTAGTCTGTAGGGCGTGCGAATTAGAAGTCTCTGGACTGAGATTGACTTGTGATCTGCGAGTCATCGATATGGCCGAGTTCGACGTAATTTTGGGAATGGATTGGCTGTCTGCGCACAAAGCTGTCATAGACTGCCATCGAAAAATGGTGACGGCTTACTCAAAGGATGGGACGTGCTTCAAATTTAAAGGGGATAGACAAGACACCCCTGCTATGACGACAAGGCGGTCCAAATGGCATAATCAGCTGTCTGGTTGGTTAGCGAGCTTGACGCTAGAAGAGACGGACCGAATGGAGTTGGGATTACCGCACATCGTGTGCGAGTACGAGGACGTATTTCCCGAGGAGCTGCCCGGACTGCCACCACAACGGGAGTTGGACTTCACGATCGAATTGCAACCGGGAACTGCACCGATCTCTATGGCACCCTATCAGATGGCACCGGCCGAGCTTAAGGAACTGAAGATTCAACTACAAGAACTACTAGACAAGGGATTCATTCGACCGAGCACTTCGCCGTGGGGAGCGCCAGCCTTGTTTGTCAAGAAGAAAGAAGGCACCCTCAGGCTATGTATAGACTACCGCCAGCTCAACCGTACAACTATCAAGAACCGTTACCCGCTGCCGAGGGTCGACGACTTATTCGACCAGTTGAGGGGAGCGACCTGTTTTTCCAAGATCGATCTCCGATCTGGATACCATCAGTTGCGGATCAGGGATAGCGATATTCCGATAACCGCATTTCGGACTCGATATGGCCACTACGAGTTTGTAGTGATGCCCTTTGGTTTAACTAATGCTCCAGCCGTGTTCATGTGCCTTATGAACAAGATTTTCACGCCATACCTCGATAGATTCGTTGTAGTGTTCATCGACGATATCTTGGTGTACTCTCCTAGCGAGCAAGAGCACGAGCAACATTTGAGAATTGTACTGCAGACACTTCGCGACAACCAGCTTTATGCTAAAGCCAGCAAATGCGAGTTCTGGCTGAAGGAGGTGAAATTCCTAGGACACGTGGTGTCAGATAAAGGAATCTCAGTGGACAACAGCAAAGTGGAAGCCGTGATGGATTGGAAGCGGCCGACTACAGTCTTTGAGATCAGAAGCTTCTTGGGACTGGCAGGGTACTACAGAAGATTCATCCCAGATTTCTCCACACTAGGAAAACCGATGACACGGTTGACCCAGAAAGGAGTCAAATTTGAGTGGAATGAGGCTTGTGAAAAATCATTCCAAGAACTCAAAAGAAGGCTGATCAGCGCACCAATACTAGTTATCCCAGAGAGGAATGTGGGGTACACAGTCTACTGCGACGCATCTAAGGATGGATTGGGTTGCGTGCTGATGTAGGACGAAAAGGTAATTGCTTTTGGATCGCGACAACTGAAACAACACGAGAGGAACTACCCCACTCATGATTTAGAATTAGCTGCCGTGGTTTATGCTCTGAAAACCTGGCGCCATTATTTGTTTGGGGAGCAGTTCGAGGTGTTCACCGACCACAAGAGTTTGAAGTATCTGTTCACTCAGAAGGAGCTGAACATGAGGCAGAGGAGATGGATGGAGTACATGGAAGACTTTCAATTCACCCTGTCATATCATCCGGGCAAGGCCAATGTTGTGGCTGACGCTTTAAGCAGGAAGAACCGCGGATTGGTGGCTAATCTGGCCATGCGGGAATGGAAGATGATGGAGGCAATCAGAGAATTCGGACTTCAAGCGACTACCGACACAGACGAAGCGTGCTTATTTGCATTGGTAGCCACGCCAGCGCTACACAGGGAGATTCTAGTGGTTCAGACGTTCGATCAGGGATGCGATTTCGTCAGGGACCGTTTGTCAACAGGGAAAGCAACTCCAGGATGGACAATCCATGGGGATGGGAGCCTTAGATTCAAAGACCGAATCTTTGTGTCGGATTTGAACACGCTTCGGGAGGCAGTTTTAAAGGAGTTCCACCATTCGACATTCGCAGTTCATCCAGGTGGCAACAAGATGTATCAGGATCTCCGCCGACAGTACTGGTGGGAAGGAATGAAGAAGGATGTGGCCAAGTTCGTGTCTACATGCTTGACTTGTCAGCAAGTGAAAGCTGAGCACCAGAGACCAGGAGGCACCCTTCAGCCTCTACCAATTCCTGGATGGAAGTGGGAGCACATCACTATGGACTTCGTCACCGGATTGCCTAGGTCACCGCAAGGACACAGCGCCATCTGGGTGATTGTTGACCGATTGACCAAGTCAGCTCACTTCTTACCGGTCCGTATGAATGATACGATGGAATCCTACAGTCGACTCTACATCAACGAAATCATCAGACTTCACGGAGTGCCAGTAACGATTGTGTCTGACAGAGACCCTCGCTTCACTTCAATCTTCTGGCAGAGCCTGCAGAAAGCTTTAGGAACAAATGTGCACTTGAGTACGGCTTTTCATCCCCAGACAGATGGACAGTCGGAAAGGACCATTCAGACCTTAGAGGATATGCTCAGAGCGTGCGCTCTAGATTTCAAGGGAAATTGGGAGCGGCACCTGCCACTTGTGGAATTCGCCTACAACAACAGTTATCAAGCAAGTATTGAAATGGCGCCATATGAGGCATTGTACGGGAGACCGTGCCGATCACCTGTCTGCTGGACTGACGTGGGAGAATCTAGCTTACTCGGTCCAGATTTAGTCAGGGAAACGACAGAGAAGGTCAAGATAATTCGTCAGAGACTTCAGACTGCTCAGAGCCGACAAAAGAGCTATGCCGATAGGAGGACAAGACCACTGACCTTCAATGTGGGAGATCATGTGTTCTTGAAAATCAAGCCGCGACGGGGAATTATCAGATTCGGGAAGAAAGGGAAGCTATCGCCGCGCTACATTGGACCGTTCGAGATTTTGGAGAGGATTGGCGAGGTGGCTTACCGTCTAGCTCTACCACCACGGATTGCCAAGGTCCACAATGTGTTCCACGTCTCCATGCTACGCAAGTACATGGCGCACCCTACCCACATACTCAACTGGGAGAAAGTCACACTGGATGAGGACACGACTTTTGAGGAGCAACCCGTAGAGATCCAAGATCACGGGGAGAAGAGCATAAGGGGCAGGACCATCAAACTCGTCAGAGTTTTGTGGAGACATCGAGGGATTGAGGAGTCAACCTGGGAACGCAAGGACACGATTCGAGCCAATTATCCACACCTTTTCCCATCGGAAGGTATAATCTAATTTCGGGGACGAAATTTTGTTAAGGGGGATAGGTTGTAATAATCCGAATTTTTAATTATAAAATTAGTATTATTTGTTTTTCGTTAATGCATATAATTAGAATAATATATATATATTTTTTTAATTATGCTTTAGACCTAAATTCCTTATTCTCGTTAGAACCCCTAATTACCTAATTAAGTCCTATTTTTATTTTTATATTTTATTTTATTTTATTTTATTATTATTTTTTTTGCTGCTATGTATATATACATACGTAAGTATATACGTATACATAGGTACACTATCACCTATGCACCTACAGTACGCTAACTCTCCACTCGCCCAACCACTAACCCCACTGCCACACACCACCAGTCACCGAGCAAATCAAACCCCTCTCCATCGTGTCTCTGCGAGCAACCACCCCCATCACCCATCTCGTCAACCCATTACCACCCCACATGGGTTTCACCCACCGAACACTCCACTTCCCTCCACTCCCCCTAATATATGTACCCTGCTACACTCCTTCATCACACCATTTTCTCGTCCTCCCTCACCACTGAATTTCCAGAGAGAAAGAAAGAGGTCCGAGCTCCAAACCCATGGAGTTTTAGAGAGAGAGAGAGAGCCCTGGGTTTCACCCGAACTCACCACCCCTTCCAAATCCAAGTTATATAAACGGCAACCTACTCCCAAAGTTCATAAATATAGTCTCAAATCGAGCCAAACTCAACCGGAAGTTCCCCGTCTTCGTCGTCGTCGTATTCTCAGCAAACCAGGAACATCCATAACTGTATTCCTAGCTTGTCCGTCGGAGGCAAGGTAGATTAACTTCTTCCTACCTTCTCGTAAATATGTTAAGCATGTGCGTATAAATTTTTGTATTAATTTTTGTGTTACAGAGTAGAAAAAAATAAATAAATAGAAATCTAGTGTTGCACGGCCAAAAACCGTGGCCTTCCGTTCGGCCAAACAGTGGCCTTAGTTTTGTTTTGATCGGCCAAATAGTGGCCTTGTTTTAATCGGCCAAAGTGGCTTTTTTTTTTTTTTTTTATATATATATATTTTCTTTTCCCACGATGGTCGGCCAAGACCATGTTGGTCGGCCAAAATAGTGACCCAGCAGGGGAATTTTATTACTTTCATAAAAATTACACTTCCACCCTTTTAGTTAGTATATGTTATATTTTGACCTAAGTACTTTATATACTATATTTAATTTAGCCCCCTAGTTTATTAAAGATTACGTTTCGGCCCAAAATAATTAAAACAAGTTATGTTGGGATTACAATTAAAGCCCTATATTAATAAAGTCTATTATTCAATCCATTGTCTTAATAAAAGTTTAAGATTAACAAATTTATTATTTAGTTCTTTATATTTTTATAACCACATTGTGTAGTTTCTAAATGAATAAATTGCTATTAGTAAAATAGAAGTTAGTATGATGGAATTTCTTCATTATGTTAGAACTTGCTAAGCATGATTACATTACGTGTTACCGTATCGCATGCATCAATTGTTGTGTTCTTAGCTTGTCAATTTGCGATACAATTACAATTACGAAAATGTTGAAATTATGAAATTTGTGAAAATTGTTGAATGCTAGAATGGACAACTAGGTTCCCGGGTTGGGTGATCGTACGCGGATATCACATAGACGATAAGGTTAATGGAAAAGTGAATTGGAATTGATTGATGGGGAGTTACCCCGAGATTGTTGTTGAATGGCAGTTTCCGCCAAATGATTGTTTCAGAGGATTGTTTGGCAGTCTGCTATGAGTTCGAAACCCTAGGATGTGACGCTCTGTGATTTGCTTCATTTGAATTCTGAGGCGTTATAAGGGTGGAAGTATTATAGACCAGTTTCGGCTATATACCTACAGGACCTGGCAGTTGCCATACGTAGCCCAGTGGTACAGTTTCGTCCCTGGGAAATTCATCCTTGCGAGGCGGCTGACGGCTGGATTAAGTACGTAACTTATACCTTTCGTCGGGGCCCCCGAGTGAAGGGCAAGCAAGGGGGGAGTAAATCACAGTTTGGTCATATTCTTTAGTGGTTAACCGGGAGGAAAGTTCTCTAGGTTGAGAACTTAGATGAACATGTAAGTTAATGGCTAGTAATGAAATCAGCTATGTGTTTAATTTCTGTTTTACGATTATTTCCTGTTTATTCCTTTAATTACTGCTTTCCAATCATATATGTTGTTCTTGCATGTTATGTAAGGGTTGGGGGTTAGAGTACCTATTGAGTGATTTATCGCTCACGGTGTTACACTTCGTGTAACCCTGGTATAATACCATGATGTTGCTTTGCGACTCGGACGTATTATGCCAGATTGTGATCAAACAGGAGGTGTAGGCGTCGAGGGCGATGCTTATTTTGGAACAGAAGGTTTTCCAGTGGATCCGGCTCAAGAGGAGCATTGGGATCAAGATCTCAACCTTAATCTGTAGAACCCACCCCTTTATTTTAAATGTTGGTTTGTAATATTAATTTCTCAAACCGTACTAAGTATTTTGTAATGGGCTGCACTTCACGTTTTCCAACGTGTAACTCTGATTGGAAACCCTTTTTATTAAATTAATCCTAATTAGTTATCTTAATTAATGCTTCCGAAAATCGGGGCGTTACATCTCCGTTTTTTGTTTGTAATGGTCTAGCAACCTGAACTCTGCACTTTGTTAATTCGAAGTACCGCAAATTAAAAAAAGGAGTGCTATGTGGTCGTGTCCCAAAGGCATTGAAATCGCCTCTCTTTTTTAGGCCGTCGTTGGTGGATTTTTTTTCTTACACAATTGACCAGAGTTTGATTCTTACACATTGAAATCGCCTTGCACTATATTGTCCGCTTTGGCTGCCCAAACTCCTTGAACTTCAGAAGGTCACCCATCTCTGGATTGCTCCAGGGTGAGCACGCTTAACTTTGAAGTTCCAACGAGCTTTGACGCCTGCACAGCTTTAAAAGACATTGTGCAAGTTAGAGCATGATTTATTCTCTTATATCATAGAACTCTGTTGCATCCAGGTGGGTCCTAGGCTGTCACAGTAGGTCGCAAGAAAGTAATTTTTTATGAATCCCTTAGCTTGCCTTCGACCGAACTGAGTGGGATAAGGGATTAGTTGAGGTACGTGTAAGCTGACTCGGGTGCACATAAGAGGGAACCAAATGGCCACATGTGCACGCCAATCACCTGTCAAATAACCACACTTGGAAATTTTTAGCCCTATGAAATTGACAGCAGAGGAAGCAACCAGAGGCTTAGCACCCATACCTAATGAAATTAACCTAATTCAGTTAGGGCGTGTTTGGGAGCCTACTTTTTGGTTTTTCATTTTCAACTTTTTGTCTTTTTGGCTTTCTGAATTATGGATAGAATGTAGTATTTTGAATTTGGTAGAGTGTTTGGATGAAAATGTGCAGAATGCATTTTGCAACAGGTGTAGTGTTTGAGAGATATGTGTAGAATACATTTTGTAGGTATTTTTGTTAATAAAAATGGGAAAAGTGAAAATGAGAAATCAAAAAGCTCCTCCTACCCACTTTTTAACTTCTCATCTCCTTTCTTCAAAATTGAGAAGCCATTCTGCAAAAACAACTTCTACTTTGAGGCAGCCAAACAGCCAAAATGTAAAAAAGAGAATTAGAAAAGTTGAAAAGGAGTTTGCCAAAAACCCTCTTAGAAGAGGATATAAATATACACCCCTAAAAGTTTGAGCTATACAAGCAAAATGAACAAGATCCAGATGGGGGAAAATACACCAAGCTTTTGCTAGGGTAGTTTACATGTCTCTCTCGAACTAATTGTTCTTGAATTTGTTGTTGTGACGGTATTTGCTTGGAATATCTAAGAAGTTAAATACTATCTTAACGACCCAGAAAAATCGGAAAGACTCTTCTCCGTCTCCACCAATTCAAAGCATTTGATAAAAAATAGACAGGTAACATTTGTAAAATTAAAGCAGAATTGGAAAATCATAGATTAGTAGCATATAAAAATGAATTTAACATTATGGGTCCGTTAGTTTGACCAGATATCAACGTCAAAATTGAATAGTTATCTAATGAGAACACCGTACTATGTGTTTAGTCGAGATTCTTGCATTTCGAATTAAATATACACAGTGTTTGATCAAACCGTACCGAATATGAGAGATACAATACCATAGAAATTATGGTACGGAGTATTATTAATCCCATGAGTGGTGAGACGACATATCTTATGTCATGTCGCCCATCAATGTTAGTTGGGTTAAAACTCATAACTATAGGACAAAAAGAAGAATAACTGGATAAGCAAGCTAACTAACCATGATTTAAAATTAAAAGAAAAGATGCCAGCTGTTGGCAATTCTTTTGGCTTTCACTTTCACCTTTTCCCTGTCCTCTTCAAAGACTTCCCCAATCAATATTAGTCATAACTCATAAGCAAGTTAAAAATAAATAAATATTAGTCATAAGCCTTTTTAGAAGGAAGTACAAAGAACTTTTACAATCAAACGTAAAGACATTGTTTTCAATAATAATTTAATAAAAGGACAAAACACACCCATTATGTCCTTATTTTAGACATAAATACCCAAGTCTCTCACCTACCTCACAAAAGGCCCGTCCCATTCCAAACCTCCACCCAAGTCCTGACTCTCTCTCTCACCCACCTCTTTTAGAAAAATTACAAATGTACATGATCAAAGTAACATGACAATTAGAACCGGTCTCGCTTCCCCAGATCCGGTGGGATTCGGTGGTGGGGAATAATCGACTCTTTCAAACTCGGCGCAACTCGGTTGACTCGGCTCAACTCGGTGAGGGGATCCGGGCAACTCAGTCCATTTGGGTTTTGATGTGTTGTTTAGTTTGTTTTTCTTCTGTATTTTTTTGTTTTTCGCTATCCCCGTTGTTGGATTTATTGCCCCTTACGTGTGCTTTTCAGCAATATGATTCGTAACATTTTGGTGTGTCTCGTAACTTTTATAAAAAAACTTTTATAAAAAAATTCGTAACTTTTACAAAAAAATCGTAACTTCTATAAAAAATTCGTAACTTTTGTAGAGGTGTGTATGATACACACCCAAACAAGGGGTGTGTATTGTAGCCTTTTCCTAACATTATGGGTCCATTAGTTTGACTAGATATCAACGTCAAAATTGAATAGTTATCTAATGAGAACACCGTACTATGTATTTAGTCAAAATTCTTGCATTTCGAATTAAATACACACATTATTTGATCAAACCATACCGAATATGAGATATACAATACCATAGAAATTATGGTACGGAGTATTATTAATCCCATGAGCGGTGAGACGACATATCTTATGTCATGTCGCCCATCAATGTTAGTTGTGTTAAAACTTATAACTATAGGACTAAAAGGAGGATAACTGGATAAGCAAGCTAACTAACCAGGATTTAAAATTAAAAGAAAAGATGCCAGCTGTTGGCAATTCTTTTGGCTTTCACTTTCACCTTTTCCCTGTCCTCTTCAAAGACTTCCCCAATCAATATCAGGGGGTGTTCCATTAAGTTGGTTTTTTTTAAAAATTGGCTTTTCACAGTTTTTTATGTGATGTATTGTGAGAGAATGACCTGTCTCGGTGTTTGAAAAAAATAGTTTATTGTTAGTGGAACACCCCCTTAGTCATAACTCATAAGCAAGTTCAAAAAATAAAATAAAAATAAATATTAGTCATAAGCCTTTTTAGAAGGAAGTTCAAAGGATTTTTACAATTAAACGTAAAGACATTGTTTTCAATATTAATTTAATAAAAGGACAAAACACACCCACTATGTCTTTATTTTAGACATAAATACCCAAGTCTCTCACCTAGCTCACAAAAGGCCCGTCCCATTCCAATCCTCCACCCGAGTCCTGACTCTCTCTCTCACCCACCTCTCTTAGAAAAATTACAAATGTACATGATCAAAGTAACATGACAATTAGAACCGGTCTGGCTTCCCCAGATTCGGTGGTGGGCAATAATCGACTCATTCAAACTCGGCGCAACTCGGTTGACTCGGCTCAACTCGGTGAGGGGATCCGGGCAACTCAGTCCATTTGGGTTTTGATGTGTTGTTTAGTTTGTTTTTCTTCTGTATTTTTTTGTTTTCGCTATCCCCGTTGTGGGATTTATTGCCCCCTACGTGTGCTTTTGTTGATTTCATCTGTATAGTTTTGCTAATGGGTTGAGCTGGGTGTCCGTTTTCGGGATTCTCTACTACTAAATCGATGACGGACTCTACGCCGACCTTGTGTTGGTCTGCCTTGGCAGTACGTGTATTTTGGGTCTGTGAACCGGTGCGATGTTAACAGTTACTCGCGGCTAGATTTTGGTAGTTTTGGTTCAGTCCTGTATTTTGAGATGAAATTCTTTGCCTTTATGCTGTCAAATGACATTTTCAAAAGTAACATGACAAAATGAGGAAGATCATTAAACGTGAAAGGGAATCGAAGCAATCCCGGGCTCCCCGGTTTCTCCATGCGACATCCAACCGTCCTCTTCCTCAACCAATTCTAGCAATCTGGGCGGCGATCGATCACTGGGCCCATCCTGAAAACACAATTTAACATACTCAGTACATTTACATTTGCTATGTATCACTTTCGTGTATAAACATGCATTTGTACGTTACCTGAGAAAGGAGATTTTATCCTTTCTCACTTTCGCGTATAAGCCGCAAGACTAATAAGTTGGTTTACTCAAAAAGTTTTGAAAATTAGAATATTTAAAAATTAGTGACATTTCACTAATTTTTTGGGTTGCCGGATGGCTGGAGGTGGGAGTTGATTTTTTTGAATTTTTATGTGCGAAAGTAGAACTTTTATAATTTGTGACATTTCCCTAATTTTTTGGTCGCCAGAAGTGGCTTGCTGAAGGTGAGACAGTGGTCGGCCGGAGGTAGGAGTTGATTTTTTGGAATTTTCTGTATGAAATGAGAACTTTTAAAAATTAGTGAAATCTCACTAATTTCACTCATTTTTTGGGCCGCCGGAAGTGGTCGGCGGGAGTTAGGGTTGATTTTTTTGAATTTTCTATACGAAATTAGAATTTTAAAAAATTAGTGAAATGTCACTAATTTTTTGGATTCGGAGCGGTTGGCTAGAGGTGGGGTGGTGGTCGGCCAGGAGGCAAGAGTTGATTTTTTTGAATTTTCTGTACGAAATTAGAATTTTTAAAAATTAGTGAAATCTCACTAATTTTTTGGACCTCGAAAGTGGTCAACCGGAGGTGGGGTACTAGTCGGCGAGAGGTAGGTGTTGATTTTTTTTGAATTTTCTGTACGAAATTAGAACTTTTAAATATTACTGAAATATCACTAATTTTTTGAGTCGCCGGAAGTGGTCAGCCAGGAGGTAGGAGTTGATTTTTTGAATCTTATCTACGAAATTAGAACTTTTAAAAATTAGTGACATTTCACTAATTTTTTTTTGTCTTTATGTTCGATTGCAAAAGTTCCTTATCATTCCCTTTATAAATGTTAAATGTTTTTTTATTTTTATGTTCGATTGCAAAATTCTTAGTCATTTCCTTTAAAAATGTCAAATGTTTCGAATTTTTGACTATGTGGCCCTTTTTTTTTTGTTATCATTAAAAAATTCCGTTAAAAAATACCTATCGATATTTACAAAAGTATTTCATCACAAACAAAAAACCAGTCAATGAGATTTTATCACAAGATCTGCAAAGGGAGAGGAAAATCCCAAGGAATGTCTATTTTTGTTATCAAAAAATCTCATTGAACAATGCCTAGCTGCACTTATAAAAGGATTTTCATCACAAATATTCAACACACATGCTCGATAGGGTTTGATTGAAGTTGAGAATAAATTCTTTTGAAAATATAGTCATCACAAAAATATGAACAGTGTGCAATACGATAATTGAAAAATATAAAAAATAATTTTTAAAAACAAAAGAAGAAGATTTACCAAACAATAGACAACGAATATTACCATTGGGATGAAGTCAGAATAGATAGGTTGATGCGGTGAAAGTTTAAAATCTGGCTTGCTAAAATAAAAAAAAGTGAATTTCTAGTTAATAATTTAGCTCAATATTTGCGTAGTCCGAAGTGGATGCTCTTAAGATAGCCTATTCAAAGTGTCAATAAAGTAATCAAAGCCATGCTTGAAAACCCAATTAGACTTTTAAAAAAAAAAAAATCCAATTAGAAAATTGAAAAAAGAAATATGCAAGAGCCCTATCAAGAGGGGTTTTGTCTTAGGTAGGTCCCATGTGGACCATCCACCATGTGTCAAGATTATAAGGATAAGCTTTTTCTTCAATACATAAAAATCAACACAAGAGCAAACAAGACAAACTATAAGTGTGGCCTCCCCTTAAAATTGCAACAAATTTCCCATTAAAATCCAATTCCCCAAGAAACAACAACCCATCTCCTAGATGTTAAAAACATGGATCTTGAAGAGTGGGAAAATCCTCTCCGATGATGGGTTTCTTGAAATCCACGATGATGGAGGGACCCAACTTTTCTCAAGAAAGTATGAGACTGATCCTAAAATTGTCTTCAACATGAACTATTTCGAGAATATTTGGGAGCTTCATTTTTAGTTTTTCATTTTATGTTTTTTAGCTTTTTGAATTATGGTTATTTTGAATCTGATAGGGTGGTTTGAGAGAAATGTGCAGAATGCGTTTTGCAACATGATTAGTGTTTGAGAGATATGCGCAGAATACATTCTGTAGGTCTTTTTATTAACCAAAATGAGAAAAATGAAAAATGAGAAGTCAAAAAGCTCATTCCCCCTTATTTTTCACTTTTCTTCTCTAAACACAATAACAAAAAACTCATTCTGCAAAAACATGCTAGCCAAACACCCTGGAATCATCTACGTACAAACCTCCAATTTCCAAGGAATTCTCTCATCCGCAAGAGATGGGAAAATACCAATTCCTTCCACCCCCAGTGGAATTGTTTATTGGTCTTTCAATTTTAGCTGCCAAATTTGACTTTGTCAATTTTTAACAACAATTTGGCCTTGGAGGCCGAAATTAATTATTTTGTGAAAAAACCTTATCAAAATGTAGCATCTCCGAGTCAGCAATTTAGAGGGTCACCATGTTTAAGCTGTTTGTGCTCTCTCACGTCTCACTTCATCTATTTACTTTTCTCCTTACCCACATATATATTCATCATCTTATCATGTAATCATTTAACTATACATTAAAGCTTTTTCGGAAAAATTATTTAGTGCCATTGGAATGCCGTCACATGGTCTTTCTCGTTACTCACACATTGTTGTGGTGTGGGGTTCATGATCATGTGCATAGACCCCACAAATATGTGGGATAAAAGAGGAGATGGAACACTATATGCTCCCCATCAGATAGGCATTTTGTGTTTGAAGACGCCCACTGGAGTTAGTATAGGGAGATGTCTCCGTTCTTTGTTTGTAATGGTCTAGCAACCTGAACTTGCACTTTGTTATTTTGAAGTATCGGATATTAAAAAAAGGAGCGCAATGTGGTCGTGTACCTAAGGATGGGCATGGAGACGGATCGGGGCCGGAGACTACTATCTCTACCCCCAATCCCCAAACCCCTTACTCATATCCATCCCTTATCCAATCTCCAATGGGGATTTATTTTTATCCTCCATCCCCGCTCCAAACGGGGAACGGGGATCCCCACAGGGATTTCGGGGATCCAATCATTTTCCCTAGAGTAACAAGTAAATAGTTATAGAAGCCCAATTACAAATCATTTTCCCTAAAATCCAATCACTGGGCAACCCCTGGGCGTGTAAAACTTCATGTGTTTGTATAATAACATAAAGAGTGCAGAAAAGTAGAAATTATGAAGAGTTCTTATGTATATTCATGACATTAATTAAAATTGATTAAATGCAACATGGGTTGTCTAGTGGATAGCATACATAATTGTTTCAAAGGAAAAGAGACTACAAGTCTACAACTCACTGTTGATATGCACAGGAAACAGAATATGATAGCAGCAAATGATAAGTATTCAAAGAACAACACTGACTACCTTCAAGTAGTCTCTAAACCAACAAAAACAGTCCCAGATCACCCAAAACAAGTGTCATAATTAAAATTGAACTAAATTTCAACAAGATAGCAACAGCTAAGGTAGCATTAGGTAACGGCGTAACGAAAATTCCTAAATGACGCCTGCACTTCACCCCAAGAATAACTCCATGCACTCGCATTTCTATTTATCTGTGATACAAAAAAGAAGTCAATCAGCACGATAAAGAGGAAGATACCACAGAACATAAGCCCCTAGAATATACTAATATAAGACTCTTGTACATACTGATTGTTCATATCTTTGCATTCCATATTACAACTAGAATATACTAATATAAGAAGTATTTCAAACCAACCATCTTCTCTGATCCAACAAAGGTAACATCAATGATGTTCCATGGCCACTGAATGAATAATTACGCTAAGATATTTA
>CM029270.1:11896747-12081747 GCA_016920895.1 Vaccinium myrtillus | reverse complement strand
TTACCAATATGATAAATAATTTTGTTGGAAATTACAGAATTTCGGATGAATCAACTCGGGTAGTCGAAGGGTCGCTTGAGGCAACTAAACAGACTCGTCTCTTGGTTCATTAACTCTGCTCAAGGGAGTTATTAGCACGGTTGGTTAATGCCTGTAACCTCTCCCATAATGTGAGATTGATGGTGATATTCATCCCGGTTGTTTCAACCTCGATTGTAGCTTGGCTACTCAGGGGTCTTTCTCCTGGCTCATACGTTGCAATTCCGTAGTGAAAAAGCTACCAGAGATTTGTGCAACACTCTTACTTCTTGAAATGTGTGTGTGTGTGTGTGTGTGTGAGAGAGAGAGAGAGAGAGAGAGAGAGAGAGAATAAGTTACGTTCAGTTTGCCAAGGCGTTCATCGGAGGTATACCGACATTCGTGGTTCAGCAATTTTATCCTAGGAAATAGACGCCGAATGACCTAGCTACTACGCCCTCGCTAGGTGGTAAATTTGTTTTAAGGAGACTGTGATTTTCACCAAACTCGTTGTTGGAACATGTGTGAATGTTAAGTCCGACATTAGAAAAATGTAAAGATGGTTGGACCTTAATATACAATTGGATGACTCACCACTTACAAGGCTTAGCCTTTGAAATGGATATGTGTCATTTAATGTATTTTAGGCCTAACGAATGTAGTGAACTCCGTGTATACTCCCCAGAAGTTTGGGCCTTGTGCACGCCGGCACAGCGGCAGCGATGGCGGCATTGATGCATCGTACAAACTCCCAAAACGTGGTATCAGAGCTAATGGTTGACGATCTATGGGCAGACTCTCGGCGTGCCATGGATAGGCTTGCATGGTGAACTCCAAGTGATGGAAACAGAAAAATCCAATAGTGCAAGTAATGCAGTGTGCCTATTGCAAGGTGATGCAAGTGGAACACGTGTTGCACGTTGACTCATTAGGGAGCATAGTGCCAGTGAATGGGCACGTTGACTCTTAATGGAGAATTCGATGGATGGATCTGAATCAATGGAGTTAGTGGGGAATAAGCCTAGTTTGGAAGATTGGGTTGAGAGTGTAGATCAGAATTAAGGAGGAGTTTGGATGTAAAGAAAGAGGGTAAGGCTCAATGAGCGGTTCACACATGAGGAATAGATTTGTTGGAATATGCGTGAATGTTAAGTCCCACATTGGAAAAATACAAAGATGGCTAGATCTTAATATACAATTTGATGACTCACCACTTATAAGGCTTAGCCTTTTAAGTGGATATGGGTCATTTAATATAGGAAAAATTATCCAAATAGTCCATGTAGTTTCACTCGAGTCTCGATTTAGTCCTTCTAGTTTCAATTGCACTCCAATGAACCCTGTAGTTTCAATTTTGGTCGAATTGAGTCCCTGACGTTAACTTCCGTTAGCAAACTTAACGGAAATCCCAATTTGGGGGTTTTTTTAGGGTCGAACTCGTCTTTTCACCCACACTTCACTCAAATGAGAATCTCTCTTTTGTGTGATGGATCTTTATTCTGCTGAAAGTCTTGGAGGATGCACCTATTACTCTGCTTTGCTTTACCATATGATTCTACTGAGAGCTGCTACCTTTTGCTCTTATCATGGCGTGGTGTTCCATTTGCTTCTGCTGAGATCTGTTGCCTATGTTTGATGCTGTTGCTCTTTACCTTGGCCTTGGGGTATTTTATATTTTGCTGCTGTGGAAGAGGCCTTGGCCTTGGGGTTCCGAGTCTGGATGCCTTCATGCTATCTAATTGGAGCTATTGCCATAGCTAAATTTTTGAAGTATCCTGTGGAGTTTGTGGTGTTGATATGTCTTCATGCTGTCTAATTGGTGCTGCTGCCATTGCTCAAATTTTGATCTTGTGCTATCCAGAAGATGTGGGAGTTTCCTGTGGGAGTTATATTTCGATCTTGTGCTTTATTTCCAAATTGTATTTGTATCCCTTTTAGGCGTCGCTCTTCGGCTTTTGGTTGACCTCTCGTTAACCTTTTGTTATTTCCCTAGGATCCTTGGTGTGCATTTGATTGCCGCGGAGAGAGGTGGCAACATAGTTGGGATGTCTCTTTTGCGTTGTGATGCCTTTCCCCATGGATCCCATTGATCTTTGTAATTCGTTTCCGAAGATTAATGAAATCCTTTTTTGCCGTTAAAAAAAAAATTTGAAGACATGTGAGGATAGTAAATGAAGACATATATACAATTAGAAAAAGAAAATTAATATTCTGTATGAAAATGAATTTTATTGCATGAGACATTTAAAATAACATGGGGAAATATATACAAAAGAAGGATTTGGACCATGCCCGGCATCAGAGCTGCCTGTGTATCTCTGGTCACGAGAGAATCAGGTCATCACGTAGTTCAAGAAGACAAAAATAATTTATTGGAAAATATGACCAAGCCCGACTTCTGGGCTGCCTACGTATCCCCGGCCTCAGCAAAATCAGGTCTCGCGCAATTTGGGACAAAGACCGAAGTTCTAAAGAAGCTAATCTCGTTGGGAATTTAGCCAGCGAGGCACAATGCGTTTCTACCATACACAAAGGACAATGTCTAAACCCTAGCGGCGACAATGCTGAGGGTTCAAAATAATACAGGAAACTCCAGGACATCTCCAGAAGGTTTAGAGACAAGGAACGGGTCTAAATAGACTACACGACTCGGTGGGAAAAATATTAAAAAATAGCCGTCGAGGGCTGCCACTCGCTGACGGGATGTCCTGGGATATTTATTGGGTGGCCACAGGGCTGAAAATGGGTTTAAAACGCTTTTTCCAAGTTCATATAAAAAGTTGTAAAAATCCCGTTTAGAGAGATATTGGCTACTGGCGGGCACCAGAATATATCAGGTACAAATTTGAAGAGTAAAAGTAGACATAGAAAATATAGGAGATTTTATGGTAAAAAGTTGAAAAATCATTATCGGAGCCAGAAAAAGGCGGCCGGTAGTCCCCAGTAAATATCCTTAGAGCTTTACACAGTAAAAACTAGTACAGTTGACTTTTTAGTACTCCCTCCGTCCCAAATTGAGATCCGGTGGGTGCTATGCGGTAGGAGTTGTGCGGCAAAATTACATCGTTCTGCTTGATTTTTGTGCATACCTCCCAAGCTTCGAAGGGCCTTGTTTGGAGGAAGAAAAAACCATTATAAAGTGCATAAACTCAAAGTGCCTAAACTCGAAGTGCCTAATCAAAGTGCCCAAATCGACATAGTTTTGCCGCACAGCGCCTCTCCTGGATTCCCCAAATTGCTTGTCCTTTTTGGGAATCCGTGCATTTTGCACGCAAAAAATAATGTATAACCATTCTTTTCTTTTCGAAATTTTACACCAATTTAAAGATCTCATTGAGTAGAAAAAATTGGTGTAACTTTTTCTGAAAAATAATTTTCATAAACCCATCATTTTGAACTTCCCACGTAAGAGTTGGTTATTACATGCATGGTTGAAAATGAGCTGCATCTAAGTTGTTAACCCCTCGAGCTATCCGTGGAACTTCCAAATATATTATATATTAGAGTTTTTATTTCTATTTGCGAAAACAAAAGTAAACGGTAAACTTTGACAAATGGTCCCTCTAGTTTGCAGGAAGATTCAACTTCGTCTTCTGTGAGGAGAAATGATAATTTTGCCCTTCATTCTATTTGTTTCCCTAACGCGGTCCTAAAGCCATCAACGAGAGGGACAAAATTGAGATGGGATAGAAACTATAGGGTTTAAATTGACACAATTAGTACTAGAGAGACGAAATTGAGACTTCATGCAAACTAGAGGGACCATTTCAAAAACTATAAGATACCTCTTATAGTTTCATGCAAAAACTAGAAATATTCATCTCCTTCAATTTCATTCTTCTTCATTCCTGTTGGCTGCCGTTTCCATAAAAAGATAGCTTGAAAGAAGCAAATTATAAGAAAAAGTTCTTAAAAGCTGATTCAGGTGTAGTGAGCAAACTCACGAAACCCCTATAGTGAGCAATCACGGACGTCCAATCGGCATCCGTCAATCCACAATCCGGATTAAACGCAACTATCCAACATGTAAGGCACTTATCTTTTATGCAAGATAATCCAGACCATCAATTGCTGAACGGATAGTCGTGATTGCTCACTACAGGGGTGTAGTGAGCTACAGGGCCCCTGAGTTCAAAAATCAGTCAAGATAGGCTTTCTAGTCTATGTTTATATTTCAAGAATATTAGGATATTTTAATCTTGTTCCTACCTATATTTTTGCTTTCATGATTGAGACCAATGGAAAAAATCAAAATTGGAGCAAAACATAAAAATATAAAATTCACTTACAACGGAAATTATGCACTTATACAAGGTCAAGCTTAGACCTTGTTCAGTTGCCCTCCAATGCTCTTTTCGTTGTTACTAAAAGAGTTCAACAAGTAGCTTAATTAAGGTGTCGCATCCAAATAGTACCATTGTTATTTGGTTTTAGGAAAATTGGTGGATACAAATGAAAAACAAATTAAGTTCGATTGTGATTATGGTAAGAGATTGAGGCTATATATTTTATCCAATGCAGCTAAATTAAATACCCTTATTTTACAAATCGGGGTCCAATTTTGGGTCCCACGCGAATGATCTGATGAACCATTCAACAATTTTAAAATAATTTTCCGACTTTCCCTACAAAAAATCAGTTCAATTGGATATGCGCAAGTGCTTCATCCAAACTTCAAATTTTTTATTCGAAATTTAGTATCCTAAACTCAATTTGTACAATTTTGGTACCTAGGGGTCGATACCCCTAGCAGCGTCCAATACTAAAGTTAGGTAACCCCAAAATTTCTGAAACTTTTTCTACAGATGATAATCAGATATGAGTTATTTTTTAAACCTTGCATTTATGATGCTTTGGAATTTGGATCCTTGACTATTAGCTATGTTTCCAATTTTCATACGCTACACCTTATCTAATTTTGCAGTATTTGGATCCTTGACTAGTAGCTATGTTTCCAATTTTCATACGCTACACCATATCTAATTTTGTAGTTCCCAATAAGGATAAATGATCCTTGAATTCCGAGAGGATAGATAATAATAAGTATGTGGGAAACAAATTTTCTTTTCCAGGACATGGGAAACAATATTTTTCCCTATTCTCGCATAACAATGACGGGTAAAATTCCCGAGACCGCGAGGGCGAGAATTGAGAGCGCGAGTGTAGGGTATTTAGAAAAATTATGTCAGCTTCCGGTAGTTTTGGGAAAATATTTTAGGAGGACAAAGAGGAGATGACTCTCGTCTTCTTGTACCTTTACTTAGAGAAGACAAAGAGGACAAAGAGGAAAAATTATGCATGCTTTAGCTAAAACCGTAGTGGGGTAGTGCAATTTTGTTCACAGGCAATAACTGGTAACGTAATCCTTCTCATTGAGTGGTCATTTTCTTCTTGTAGTACAGAAAAATGGATGAGGCAATATGGGCTACACCTGTTCCCAATACAACTGCCAATCCGATGACGGATGGAGCCAGGGAAGCTTGTAAGGGCTACCGCCCCTGTCACAATTTGAAAAAATTCTACTTTGTATAGAATATATATATCATGAAATTTTATAGTCACATCTCTGCTCCAGAGATATAACTCGTCTCCCTACGCAAATTCTGGCTCCGTTCCTGAATCCAATAAAAACAAAAATGAAGGGAAAAAAAAAACACCGTCAATGAATTAGACGGAAGCAACTAGTGGGCTAGGCCAGCTAATTAATCTTCATCAAATGATATTCAAAATATGGTAATCAGACATAGTCACCAAAACAAACATAAGTGTAATTATAGTATATTGGAAAGTCCGGCTCTAGCTAGGCCTATAAAGCCCACGATGCCTCTTCCAAGAGTTCCATCACTGATCTCACCCATACAAACACTCTTTCTCACACACAGGGGAGATATTATGGCTCCAACAATGGCAGGCCCAAAGGAATTGGACTCACGTCCCATGAATGGCGGAGATGGAGCTAATAGCTATTCTCAAAATTCATCTTATCAGGCTCTCTCTCTCTCTCTCTCTCTCTCTCTCTCTCTCTCTCTTATTTACTCCTTCCGTCCCTTAAAGTTAGACACTTTCACTATTCCAGCCCTATGAAAAAATTGATTATTAATTCCTTTTAATCTGTAATGTGTTATATAAGCAAAATGGATCTCGTTTGATAGATTTCAATTAGCTCTTTTAAACAAAGTTCTGAAAATCACATAAAACGTTATGAATTGAAAGATATAGGCAATTTAAAAATGTCACGCACTCCCGAAAGTGTCTAACTTTGGACGGAGGGAGTACCATATATCTCTCACTTTCTCTCTCTCTTACAGAGTTACCATTGAGCTAAACCTCGAAGTATGGAAATTTTTAGGCTCATGAAAATTTAAGAATTTTAGGGGTTTTTCCTTCTTTGGTACCCCTTATAATAGTCCAACAAAAAAAGTCTCATGTTTAATCTCCGCTTTAGGAGTAAATATTCAGTAGTACGGGAGAACCGCCACATGGTGCTCCAGACCACTGTAAAACCACATATTTGGATGGAGTTCATACACTTTGTCATGGGTCCTACGAGAATGTGCAATTGTAGAGTGGTCCAGAGCACACGTCACGGTGCTCTCAGACCGTTGAATAATTACTCACCTAGGCCCTTGAAAAGTCAGGGTCGGCCCGGTCTACTTGGTTTAAGTCATTGTTATGGTTTTGGTTTTATTCTTACTTCTTTGTGCACATATTTTTGTTACTGCTGTACTGATGTGTAAATGATGATACTTGGTTTATGCAGAGAGGAGTAGTAGAAGGTGCAAAAAGTGTAATTTTCGAAACAATCCCTGAGAAGCTTAACATTAACTTACCAAAAACATTTCAAATTGCTGACTTCGGATGTTCTACTGGACCAAACACATTCCTCGCGATGCAAAACCTCATAGAAGCCGTGATGCTCAGTTACAACCAATCCACTCAAAAAACCACCACCCCGGAATTCCATGTCTTCTTCAACGATCACGTCGACAACGATTTCAACACTCTCTTCAAAACCTTACCTTCCAACCGACCTTACTTTGCTGTCGGCGTCCCGGGTTCATTCCATTGTCAGTTGTTTCCCCATGCATCTCTCCAAATCGCACACTCGTCTTATGCTCTTCATTTGCTCTCCAAGGTTCCACCGGAAGTCACAAACAAAGGCTCTCCAGCATGGAACAAGGGTAAGATTTATTGTGCAGGGAATGAGAAGGAGGTCACCAAGGCTTACTTTGCTCAGTTTAAGGCAGACACGGATGACTTTCTTAAAGCTAGGGCTCAGGAGCTTGTTGAGGGAGGGTTGATGGTGATTCAAATCCCTTGTGTTCCCAACAGTGAGGTCCTTCCATCTCAGATTGGTGCTGGTCTAAACAGTGAATTCTTGGGAGATAGCTTAGCTGACATGGTGAAGATGGTAAGAATTATATTATTAGTATTTAGTACTGTACTAAAATAAATTTTATTTTATGTGAGCTTTAGATTTGTGTGGTTAATTTGGTACTTTCGTAATATATAATTTTCATTTATCATGTTTTTTCCATGCAAGGATGTAAGTTAATTTATGCTAAATGACATTAAATTAAGGCACTACCAAATACCTATTTAGAACTCATAAGTCATAACTGTATAAAAAATCAATTTCAAAAATTGTTCAAAGTTAACTCAAAAACATGAAATATATGGGATTAAGTACAAAAATATATAAACTACCCAAACACCTATTTTCTTGCTTTTTCCATCCTTCTTGCTGTCTCCATTCACAAACAAGTTCTTAACAAAAGCTCTATAATTTCATACCGTTTCAACTACTTCCGGCATCTCCTCTTAGAGACTTGGTTGATAACCTCCAGAGGACGTGACTGCCAGAGCCGGTCCTGATTTTTTATGGGTTTAAAGAGAGAATAAAAAATGGGCCTTTTACAAATTCTTAAGATAAGTGTAAAATAAAAGAAATAAAAAAAAAGGTTTCCCAAATTTTCTTTGCACTCACATCCGTATCTTCCCCTAAATTTTCTCTTGTTCTTCATTCCCCATCTCTACTATCCGTTCTTCATTCTCTATATATTCAACCACACTTGAACTCTCCTTTTGTTTCTTACCACCGAAAAACTTATCTAGTGAACCTGCTAGAGATTGAACTAATTCATCTACTTTTTTCTTTCTTTTTCTTTTTTCAGATCTAGACATATACTTTTTATGAGGCATGGTGAAATAAAAATCTGCAAATGCCCAACATAATCTCATTATTAAGAGTCTAAAGACTATAAAATTAATTATTAAAGACGGTCTCATTACAGTCAAACAAATATAAAATGCAACGGATAATTTTTTCCCAAACTTTCCCTAATACAGTACCATAAACAATTCCACTCATATTAAAGGAAGCTAGTCATTAAGCCCAATATTCCAAGTTAAATTAAGGTGGGTTGTTGGGTTGTTTTTTAGCCTACTTTAATTGAGTGTTTATTAGGCCAACTTAATTTTATTAGGTGTTTATTGGGTCTTTACATTTAAGTTGAGGTGGGCTAGTGGGTTGTTTTTGGGTATATATAGATATATATGTGCATATCACCACTACACATGGCAGCCCTTACAAGTAGCCAATTTTGGTGGGCCTAAAGCCCAGACACCTTGGGCTTTAGTTCAAGGCCGGTATTGGTGACTGCTGAAACAGAAAGGCAATGAGAGACTGGGTTGTATCTTGGATCCGGGGATCATATAGTGTTGAGTCGCACTACAACCCTGTAGTGTGACCCATGAGTCGTTGATCTCGGTAATCAGCGGATAGGATTTCATCTCGGCAATGGACGACTCAGAGCATGCAACTACCGAGACGAAATCCGAGCCTTTAATTGTGCAATCAACAACTCGAATGCTACACTACAATCATGTACGTACCGATTGTACCTTTACTTAGAGAGGATATATGACTTTAGGACAATGACATCACGCCTCCAAATTACTCAAGAATGATTTCTTTAATTTATCTTTCCCTTACTGATTTCTTTCTTACAAAATTTCAATTCTCGATGTTATTTGGTACAGGGAGTCATAAGTGAAGAAAAACTGGACTCGTTCAACTTACCTTTGTATTTGCCATGCATTGAGGAGTTGAAGATGGTCATAGAAATGAACAAATGTTTTACCATCGAGGAAATTTGTACATTGAGTCACCCATCCAATAACAACTCGTCGCCCTTGGATATCAGGAGGACTTGTGCAGATATAAGAGCCATCCTGGAGAACTTCGTGAAGGACCATTTTGGAAGTGAAAATATGGATCAGCTTTTTGATCTCCTTTTCCAAAATTACCAAAAGAATCAAATCCTCTTTGACAAAGTAGTCCGCCAAGATGTTTACCTATTTGCCCTTCTGAAACGCAAAGGCAATATCTAGATCGACCGACGTCTATCGATTTCTGGGGTTGCAAAACTTGGGGGACTCGTTTTGAATAATGGACGCAAAGGCAATATCAATGATAGGTCCGAGTCTAGAGTACTTAATTTTTGAGTCTCTCAATGCCTATCTTTTCTTATTATACCAATTTCAATAATAGAGGCTACCTCTGTGTCTCCACAATTAATATTAGTGTCATTATTATAACGATCGAATTTGAAATAGGGCCCCACCCTATGTTTTTGTTGTTCATTGAAATAATAAAAGAAGCCACGTTCTTGTGTTGTTTTGCTACAGAAAAATAAGACATGTTGTTGCTATCAGCTCCTATATATAAGGGCATGACAAATGACAACTATACTTTTTCAAGTTCAAATGTTTGTCCATTTTCATAAAGTCAAAGGATAAAGTATGGTAAAATTAATTTGTTAACTGGGAACCAAAAAACGGAGGGTGCCTTTGGGCAAAAGACGATCCAAAAAGCGAAGGTTCACAACTAAAACCCAATTTAACAAATAATTTTTTTTTTTTGAGTACACTGCCACATTCGTATCTTTTGGCGCATTCAACAATTTCATTGCCACATCCATACCTTTTGTCACCTTATAAATTTTAGTATTTTGATTTGGAGCCAAAAATTTCGGGAGTGAGTAGAAAAAAATGGAGGGAGGATAAAATAAGAAATGAACGAACTCAAAAGGTAATGAAAAAAAATTAGAATCTCCAAAACGGACTAATAAATCCAGACGGAGGGAATAATTTTATATCTATTGCTTGACCGACCAGGTGACTAAAAATAAGACGAATAAAGACACGTCCCAAGCGTAGGACTCTCGACCAGTGTAGCACAATAATTCCGGAAGTACCGGAGTCGAACCACAGAGACGACTTAAGTGTTGACTCAAAAGTGTGAAATTACAGTTTAACTGGCTCTTAGGTAGCCACCCCTTGATTTGATGAAAATTGATTAACTAATTTCTAAGCTAATTTAGTTCAATGCGAATTAATAAAGAGAGCACAGCTGAGGGGACCCAGCGCCTACGACTAGTCTAACCAATACTCACTCGGACCACAATTCCTCTTTTCTTTGATTTTAGGGTAAAAAGAAAGGTTTCCCAACGAATGCGCACCACCTGTCACCAGATTCCGTGCGCATACGAATCTTGGTAATGCCTGGGTTTGTTCGTTAGAAAAATCCCTTGATCCCAAAAATTGCTTGAAAGCTGAGATAATTCGGCCCGAGGTGAAACATTGATTAGTCTAGACGTGAGCGCCTTTTCGCCCCGCACTCAAAGCGACTACTCACTCATGATTATAGGAATCATGAAGAACGAATTGAAACTAGATCTAAACATGCTTGAAGAATTAAATATAAAAACAATAGCGAACGATACCGTAGATTGCAAAGGAAGAATCAAACTTGATTATGAGTATGCAACACCAAATCAAAAGTCGGAATTCTCCAAAATAAACTTGAATCCGAAAAATCGCTGAAAATCGAAAGTCAGAAAATCAGAGCGTAGCCGCAAACTCCAAAGTGCAGAAAAATTACTAAAAGTTTCAACCCTATTAATGATAAGAAGAAGGTTTTTATAGTGGACACCCTTAAAATACATTGAAACGCCATCGTTTGGGTTGCGTAACCTCTCGTATCGATACCTCTTAGAGGGGTATCGATACCGAAATGCTTGCGTTGACTCCTTGACTTGGCGTAAGACATTAGTATCGATACCCCGAGAAGGGTATCGATACTAGACCTCCTTGGATCCAAACTTGTCCCTTCATAACCAATTGGTATCGATACCTCTTAGAGGGGTATCGATACTAGACCTAATACGAGCCCTCTTCGACCGCACTTTTCAAAATCCATCTCCCAAGCCTCACTTTCCCATCTCCGCCTCCACTTCAAGCCATGCACCCACACACATGCCAAAAGCCAAAATACCCGGAAAACTCACGAAATAACAAAAACACCACTTTGTGCACGCATTAACTGAGAAAATAATCATTAATCCGCACGTCTAACGCGCTAAACCATCCTACTTAGGCGCTTAAAAGCACGCTTTCCACGCGCCTATCACATCCCCCAACTTGAGCGTTGCTAGTCCCTAGTAACGAACGAAACGAAAAGAATAAAACCAACACAACGACTCAAAAAGGGATACGAGGGTTATGCAACTGTACAAAATTAACTGAACAATTCGAGTATCATCTCGCTATTACCCACAACTCAGTCACATGCATGCTCCAATCAAAACTCGAATAATTCCATTCCTCAACAAAGTTAAAGATAGGACGCTTCCACGTGCCACAATATCGCTCAAACTCACCGAACACTCTACATCCCATGTGAGGCGCCTGGCAAACCCCGTGGATTGAAACAAATCACCACGTGCCAGTCAACGCAACGCCAAGATATTCAACGAAAGCTCACGAATCAAGATACCACACATTCATGATTCAATATAACACATGCATGCAGAGAGTCAAACGACGTGCATCGGGTCAACTAAGGGCTTCGTTAGGCTTGTAATGACCGCGGTTAACAAAATAAAGGGTGACATGCAAAGGGTGACGGCCTATAAAAACTCATGGTCGACCTACCTGCATCGGCCATCACCAACACAGATATAACACAAAACGGACATCACATACTAACACATAATATCATAACATCATACTACCCTAAACATCACGAATTAAGTTTTAACACACCCACCGACCACACATACGGTCGCACCTCCAACAAACACATAAAATGTCATAGTTCCTAATCAACTTAAACATAGCAAAACATAAAACCAACATCACCAATCCAACCCGTGTCCAACTCCGTGCTTCCCATTCTACTCATCCCAATCCTCCTCTGGTTCATCCGGCTCCTCAAAGTCATCACTCACCTCCAGCTCCGGCCATCGACGGGGAACATAAGGACCAGAAGTCTCCCCTGTAACATGCTTCCTCACATAACTCAGCTGTTCATCAAAGTCCACATGTTTCCTAGCCATCTGTCTCTGCTCCAGTTTAAGCTTCTTGAGACTCTTAATAGTAGCCACATTCTGACAGAACAGTTTCTTGAACCACTCCTTAAGAGGAGCCTCTGATGACGGTGGGGTAAGCATTGATTCCCCACCACCCTTAATCTGAGCCTTACTCCGAGTTAGAATAGTAGAATCCAAGTTCCCCGGATCCAACCTGTCATTCGTATAAAATTTAGTTCCTGAAACGCCGTCCCTCCTAAGGATCGCGGTCACTAGGCACGGGAAAGGCATTCTGAGATTTTTCGATGCAGCCCTGAAATCAACCATTTCCCCAAAGATAAACAAAGCCCAGTCACAAACCGTGTCCTCCCCAGTGAATGCCCACATAATATTCCCAACCTTTTCTTGGGGCTTGTTCTCAGTCCCCCTCGGATAAATGTTATAACACACAACCTGATTGAGGAACCTATATGACGGTTTAAACTTTCCTGGCCAGTGAGGGACCCTCGCATCCCTCCTGTTTGCATAAATCTCTCCTTTCACCCAATTCTGGTTAATGGGGTTATCAACTGGCCTAGGAAAATTTGTCTCTCCTGCGGGCCTTACATAATTCAGTGCAGCAGCAATTTTATCAACTGTATTGCTTCGTCCCTCTCAATTTGGACCCGGTCCCGTCTCGGTTTCCGGCCCGGATAAGGGCCTCCCGACGAACCCCCCGGAACATTCCCCGCTGTACTAGAAGTAGTCCCAGCCTTTGCCTTGCCCGTATCTTGCCTTTTGGATGCCATAGTTTGAGGGTTAAAGGGTTTAAAAAAAAATGGGTTTTTGGGTTTTCAGATTCAGAAATTTGGTAAGGTTTAGGGAAATTTGACACAGGGATTTAGGTAGAGGGTGAAGAGGGGGTGTTGTGGTTGAAATTTGGTAGAGAATGGTGGTTGTTTGAGTGGGTTTTGGGAAGATTTGTTGGTAGGGTTTGGGGTGGCTATGGAGGAGAAGAGAGAGAAAGAGAGAAAGAAGAAGAAGAAGTTGAGGGGAATGAAGAAGAAGGGCCGATCGGGCCTTGTATTTTTTTCACACGTAACAAACCGGTATCGATACCCCTTAGAAGGGTATCGATACCGAACCGCTAACGCCATTTTTTTATTTTTTTATTTTTTTTGGCTCCTAAACTTCATTCTCTCCTTCGTAAATAGGAATTCATTGGTGGGGACCAAAATTTGGGTTTCCACTATGGGGGTTCGGGGCTTATGGCTTAAGGTTAAAGATTTCTCAACACCATGGCATCCACAAGCAACATTCCAAATTTTCCTTTTACCACAACGTTCATTGATTCAGGTCTCTAAAGATGTACACAGAGTTGGACCACCACGCCGACACACCACCCAAACACCGGTTTCCTAAGTTTGACACAGGAACTGACATAGACTGGTTAACCATGGGATCAATGGGACACGTGTACTGGTCTAATCATGCAAAAATGGCCTTGTTTCATCCCCTAAACACGTCACCAACTCTCACACATGCATATGCAATATTCAGCTCATGATATGAGGTTCAAACGCCTACTATTTTATGCGAATGCGGAAAGTGAAAAACAAAGAAACATGGGATGCCTCAAGGACATGTTGTGCACAACGTGGAAACACCTACTCAACTTGTTTATGGTGTGGAAAATATTCAAACATGGAATCAGATATATGCATGTGAACAAGTTAACAGGCAATCAACGAGACAAAAATCTAGCATGCTCATCTAACTCATACAACCAAGCATAACAATCGTATCCCCAAACTCAAACATTAACCAAATAAAATTTTTAAATTTAAACTACTAGCAACGCTCACACGTGTACAAGGTACACCCCATCCCCCAACTTGAAAATTGCTCTGTCCTCAGAGCATGAAGACAAAACATAAAAATAGAATAATCAAGGGAAAGAGATGAACCGACGGATGGCAGCCAACCATCACGACCCCGGCCGATATATGGGGAATTTGCCACCATTGTCGCTGGGCGTCATCTGAACCGCTCCCAGGATTCATGCATGCAAAAGACGCAAGAACCAAGTACCTACTAGGCAACAAATGGTGTCAGTACTGCCCGCATGTAAAAGCCGGGCCACAACAAATGAATAAAGGAAATAATGAACACCACCACTTTCGTCACGTGAAAGGTACGGGTACTACTTTTCTTCCTAATTTTCTCACTTAAATATGCGTAGAGAAGGTCATCATAACAATCCCGGGTAAGGCATGACTCAACAGGTTAAATCTCTCAAGGTTTTTCCTTAAAGAAATCAGAGCCAATCGTCTTTTATGACTATCCGAGACACGGCAATAAGATTGTTAGAAACCCAGATACGCATATTCAAGGCTAGAAATTAGGTGGCTATACCGGACCGGTTTTTTTTTTTTTTTTTTTTTTTAGAAAGAAAACAAACATGACAAGACACAATCGCCCTTACTATCCGGGGCTGGGCACACGATCCTTCTTTTAATAGCGGCGTGCGAAGCTATGGAACCCAAGTCAATGATGGGTGCCCCTAATGCTAGGGGTCGGGGCCACGCTCAATAAAGAGCATGGTACGCGTGAGCTACCCGTCAAAACCAGGCAGCAACCACCGCCTACACGGCTGTGTTGTCCGAATAAGCAGGATCGACCAGCTCCTCATCAGGTTCACCTACCTCTAAAAATTCCAAATAAGGCTTTAGACGTTGTCCGTTAACTTTAAACACATGATCATCTTTAGGGTCACGGACGTCGACCGACCCATTTGGGTATACATTGGTTACTATGTAGGGACCATCCCAACGGGACCTCAACTTTCCTGGGAATATATGAAGACGCGAATTATAGAGTAACACTTTCTGACCAGCCCTAAAGGTTTTGCGCTGAATATTCGTATCATGGTACGCCTTAACCTTCGCCTTATAGATACTAGCGTTCTCATACGCGTCATTCCTAAGCACCTCAAGCTCACTTAATTGCAATTTCCTATGCTCACCCGCCTCAATCAAACTAGAGTCGACTTTCTGAATGGCCCAATAAGCCTTCTTCTCTAACTCAACAGGCAGATGGCAGGCCTTACCATAAACGAGCCGATAGGGTGAGGCACCCAACACGGTTTTGTAAGCAGTGCGGTAGGCCCACAACGCATTATTCAACCTAGTGGACCAATCCTTCCTAGTCACACCTACGGTCTTTTCTAAAATTCGCTTGATCTCCCTATTCGCTAACTCGGCCTGCCCATTGGTTTGGGGGTGGTATGACGTGGATACCTTATGAGTAACGTGAAACTCCCCCATCAATTTCGCAAATGACCGACTCGTGAAATGCGTGCCCTGATCCGAGATAATGGCGCGTGGCACGCCAAACCTCGACAGAATGTTAGCCTTAAGAAACTCTAGCACGACTTTCGACTCCGTAGACTTAGTGGGAATCGCTTCCACCCACTTCGACACATAGTCCACCGCCAAAAGGATGTACTCATAACCATGAGACATAGGAAATTGACCCATAAAGTCGATTCCCCAACAATCAAATACCTCTAGCACAAGAATAGGCCGGAGGGGCATCTCATGACGCGCAGACAACTTGCCAAGTTTTTGGCAACGGTCACATGACCTACAAAACAAGTGCACGCCCTTAAACATATCGGGCCACCAGAACCCGCATTGCAAAATCTTGGCGGTGGTCTTCTTCGCAGAGAAGTGACCCCCACACGCCTCACTATGGCAAAACTCTATGACTCCCTGCTGGTCAGACTCGGGGACACATCTAAGCACAATCTGGTCCGCACAGTATTTAAACAAATACGGGTCATCGAATATATACTGCCGGACACTCCTTAAAAACCTCTGCTTCTCTTAGGTAGACCAATGGGAAGGAATCTGCCCAGTTACCAAATAATTGGTAATATCAGCATACCATGGGCACTCATTAGCAGCGAACAACTGCTCATCTGGAAAAGACTCTCTAATGGGAATATCCGAGGTGCGGTCCTCGAACTCCAGACGCGACAGATGATCAGCTACTACGTTCTCTACCCCCTTCTTATCCTTAATAACGAGGTGAAATTCTTGCAGAAGCATAATCCACCGGATAAGGCGAGCTTTCGCATCCTGTTTGGTCATCAAGTACTTCAGGGCCGCATGATCGGTAAACACCGTGATCTGCGAGCCCACCAGATAGGATCGAAACTTGTCTACGGCAAACACCACCGCTAATAACTCATTTTCGGTGGTGGTGTAGTTCATCTGTGCCTCATTGAGCGTCTTGCTCGCATAATAAATCACAAATGGGTCTTTCCCTCTCCTCTGTCCTAAAACAGCTCCGACTGCATAGTCAGAAGCATCACACATCAACTCAAAGGGAAGACTCCAATCAGGCGACTGCACAATAGGCGGAGTAGTGAGACTCCGCTTTAACATTTGGAAAGCCTGCTCACATGCATCGGACCACACAAAGGGTGCGTCCTTCGCCAACAATTGACACAATGGACGGGAAATAGCACTAAAATCTTTAATGAACCGCCGGTAAAAACCAGCGTGTCCAAGAAATGAACGCACATCCTTGACAGACTTAGGAGTAGGAAGATTACGGATCAAGTCTATCTTAGCCTTATCCACCTCAATACCCTTGGAGGACACAATGTGTCCTAACACAATCCCTTGGGTCACCATGAAGTGGCACTTTTCCCAATTCAAACTAAGTGCTTCTCCTCGCACCTCTGCAAGACCTTGCCTAAATTTTCGAGGCATCCATCGAATGAGTTCCCAAAGACCGAGAAATCATCCATAAACACCTCTACAATCTGCTCAAGCATGTCACTAAAAATCCCCATCATACACCCGGAAAAAGTACTGTGCATTGCACAACCCAAAGGGCATGCGACGGTAAGCATATGTACCATACGGACACGTGAACGTGGTCTTTTCTCGTCCTCTAATGCGACCTCTATCTCGGTTTGTACCACGAGTACGCATCTAGGAAATGTGAGAGAACGCTCGACCGACCACCCTCTCCCGAGAATTTGATCAATGAAAGGGAGAGGGAAGTGGTCTTTCCGGGTGCTTGCATTGAGCTTCCGGTAATCGATGCAAACTCGCCAACCTGTAGGAATCCTAGTCGGCACTAACTCACCTTGCTCATTGGTCACCACAGTGACCCCAGCCTTCTTAGGCACAACCTGTACTGGGCTTACCCACTCACTATGGGCAATCGGGTATATAATACCCGCATCTAAAAGCTTAAGCACCTCAGCCCGTACCACCTCGTTCATGTTTGGGTTCAAGGGCCTCTGAGGCTGTCTAGACGGCTTAACACTATCCTCAAGAATGATTCGGTGTGTACACACCGTGGGGCTTATACCATGCAGATCAGCTATGGTCCAACCAAGCGCGCCTATGTGCTCTCTCAACAGGTCGAGCAGCTTCCTCTCTTGATCTTCCTCAAGGGTTGAGGAAATCACTACCGGATAGGTATCATTGTCCTTCAAAAAGACATACTTGAGCGTGTCCGGGAGAGGTTTTAACTCTGGTGTAGGTGGTTGGTCTAAAGATGGAAGAACCTTGGGCGGGGGGTTGCCCAAAGGTTCGAACATTAGGTCATGAGCGACCCCATATAACTCCTCGTACTCATCCTCAACCTCTAACAGATCACGAAAAGTGCCTACCTCTGCTGACTCTAAGAATGATACCTCCTCAGTGGTAAGAGCCACCTCCAGAGGGTCCTTATATGCTCCTGAATGAGTGTGTCTATCAGACACAGCTCCTCTGACTCCTCATCATCCTCACCTAAAGTGCTAACGCTGTAAACATCCACCTCCATCCTATCCTCGCCAACAGATAACTGGACCTTGCCAGTTTTGCAGTTCATGACGGCATTGGAGGTGGCTAAGAAAGGACGACCTAGAATGATGGGAGTCTTTTCTAGAACCTCGGGACCTGGGCTAATATCAAGGACAATGAAGTCCGCGGGAAATTGGAACTCACCCACCCGAATTAATACATCTTCCACTACCCCTTTCGGAACCCTAACACTCCGATCTGCCAACTTGAGTGTGACGGGGGTCTTTCTAAGATTCCTAAGGCCCAATCTCAAGAATGCTGAATATGGGAGCAAGTTGACACTCGCTCCCAAATCCAACAATGCCTTATCAAACGTCTGCCCCGCAATTTCTATGGGTATGGTGGGACATCCTGGATCCTTGCACTTGGCAGGAATCTCGGTCTGAAGGATGGAACTCACTTGCTCTGTCAGAACCACGTTGTTCTGGTTCTTGCGCTTAGTCGTGCAAAGGTCCTTCAGCACCTTCGCACACTGTGGGAAAGACTCTATTGCCTCCATCAAAGTAATAGGGAATTGCACCCTCTTAAAAAGTTCTAGCATTTTATGGTTCATGTTCTGTTTAGGCTTCACCGCCAGCCTTTGGGGAAATGGAGCTAGTAATACTGCTGGCGGCGTTTGAGTCGTGGGGGCCGCGACAGCAGGCTCCACCACCTCAGGTGACTTCTCAACACTCTCAGGGTTTGCCCTCGGTGCATCAACCGGTTCCGAGGGTGGAACTAGTCTTTGCTTTGGCAGGATGGACTTGTCAATCTCCTTCCCATTTCTGAGAATGGTGACCGACTTGGCCTCCTCATGATTTTGACCCTGATCATTTGGACCTGAAGAATTTCCCAAGTAATGGGCTCCCGTTGTACTACCCTGAGATGGAAACTTTCCCTTCTCCTGCTGCATGTGACTAATAATCGCAGTGAGTTGGGACATCTGAGTGGTAAGGGCTCCGATTTGCTGCCTAGTCTCAGTCTGAAATGTCATCTGTGACTGCATCATGGAATTGACATTATCTTCTAACGTATGGTCACGTGCAGTCACCTGAGAATAACCTAGGGCGGACCACGAGTGGATGGACTGCCCCCTACCCAGGCATATTCTTGGTAGTGGTATGGAATGACTTGGCCTGCGGGGCCTCGAACGATTGGGGCGTCGGGGAATTCTTTGCGGTGAAGGCAACGCAAGGTTACGCTTGACCTCCACCTCCGATTACGGAATCGGCCACCCAAAGTTAGGGTGATCCCTCCATCCTGGATTGTATGTATTTGAAAAAGGATCCCAAGTCCTAACTGCATTAACCTCTTCCTGAGTGAACTGACTTGCCCCCTTGGCCGCTAAAAATCCGGGGCATGCAGTTGCAATGTGCCCCTTACACTCACACCACACACAGACTTCCTCTATACTGACCTCATGCACTGGACGAGTCCCTAATATCTAATTCCTCTAGCTTCGAGCCATTTTCTCAACTTTGAGCACAAGTCGCTGGTCACGAATGGTAACGGGGATAACATTGGACCCAGAAGGTCCGGACCGATCAAAATCAGAGGGTTCTAACGCCCTCTGCCTATCTGCTAGGTCATCCAGGAAATCCCAACCCTCATCCGCAGTTTTGGACAAGAAGTCGTCCCCTTTACACGAATACTCTATGTGCTGGATTGTCTCAGAGATTGAGACCCGTGAAAGAATTCGACCAACTGTATCTTCTCAAAACCAGGGTGTGGCATTCTTAAGTGCAAATCTTTGAAATGCTCCCATGCCTTCACAAAAGACTCTCCCCTCTCTTGCCTAAAACCCTGGATTTGACGCCTTAAACTATTAGTTTTAGCCTCAGAAAAATATTTCCTGTAAAACGCATCACGCACATGCGCCCATGTGGTGAAGGACTGAGACTTTTGCATTCTGAACCATCTAAGTGCGCCATCTTTTAAAGTTGCCTCAAACAGCTTGAGGCAGGCATTATCGTATTGGGTAGTAGTCGCTAGGTTGCGCACTAACCCCTCAAACGTCCGCACATGTTCATACGGATCATCAGACTCTCTCCCATAGAAGTTAGGGAGGCTATTCAGGACACCAGGTTTTACAGTGAAGGCATTGCGTGCCTCCTGTGTCTCTCGAGGAAACACAATCGGCCCGGGAGGAGTGGTCCTCTCAGGATGAAGGTGTTCTCTCAAGGACGGTTGAGGTACTAATCGCTGGTCTGCCATCTCGCCTATCTCTGACTCTAGCGCCGGTTCTGACTCAACCTCTGACTGGAAAAGCGGATTACTGACGCTAACTGACTCAAACGGCAACTCTATATAAAAATCACTAATGGGAATAGACTCTGACTGATGTTCAGTTGAGTCTGACTCCGAACTAGAAGATGAAAAACTAGACAACACAGGCTGACTTGACTCCAGTTCTCTTCTCACTAACCGATGTGTCGGGTCGCGATAATAGAGAGGGTCCTGTTTCCGACCTATGGTGACTTGACTAAAAGACAAAATTAACTACGACTCTACACTTTTAAACACTCGCTCTCGTCCCCGGCAACGGCGCCAAAAATGCTTGACCGACCAGGTGACTAAAAATAAGACGAATAAAGACGCGTCCCAAGCGTAGGACTCTCGACCAGTGTAGCACAATAATTCCGGAAGTACCGGAGTCGAACCACAGAGACGACTTAAGTGTTGACTCAAAAGTGTGAAATTGCAGTTTAACTGGCTCTTAGGTAGTGTTTACTGGTTCTTTTACTTCTTTATGATAAAATAATCGTGTGCGAGCGTGCCAGAGAGAGTTTCAATCTCCTCCCTCAGATTAACTTTGGAAAAACCAAGTCTAATCAGGCGATTGTGTTTTATTGGTTCAACTACCTCAATTAAGAGGATTTTTCTTTATAAGTGAAGAAATGCAAACCAATAACTCAGGAAATTAAAGAAACAATACAGAAACAAGGTACTTCGATTGATAAATCAAAGATAAACTTACTTCGAAATTGTCTTCAACTTCAAATACAAATGTAACAGAACTTCGAACTGGTGATTGTTACAAGAACAACCGAGAATGAGTGATTGTTTTATGAAAACAATCAAAATTATCCTAACTACTTTCTAATCTACTTCCTAATCTACTTCGAACTGAGTTCGAAATCCTAAACTACTTTGCCAATGAACAAACCAAGCATCATTTTTTGATAGCTGTTTGTTGAAGATTTGTTCGGGGCTTTTTACTCTTCAATTTCTTCTATTTATAGACGCTGCTTGTAGTTTGAACTTCCCGCTCAATGAATTTGAACTTGGCTTGCTTCGAACTCTAACTTCTGCTCTTTGAGTTGGCAGTTTCTTCCTTTCCCCACGTCTGAATTTGAATTTCTTCAGATTCTTCCTCCTGAAGACTTGATTTGAAATCTACATAACTGCCCAACTAATTCAAATGATCACATGTTAAAAGGATAACTGCTTTTCGAAAAATACTCCACGTACTCTAACTGCCAACAATTCCATTTTATAGATTTACACATGGAGTTTATCTGTCTAGCAATTAATATCATGGCTTCGAAGTCAGTTTCTATTTCGTCCCTGACTCGTAACTGCCAATAACTGCTAATTTGATTTGAGAAACAATACGACATCGTATTAATTCAAGTCTTCTTCAATAATCCGGTGTATCTCTATTGACAAGTAATTGCCAACATTTGGCGTTTCTGATTACGTGTCAATCAATTATTGGATTTGTTAATTTTATATGTAAACATACCCCCCACATTAACATCGTTGTTCAAGGGATTTGAATAAATGTTATTGTGCCTTTTGCCGCTTCGAATTCCTGTAAATTTCCAAAGCAAAAGTTATTGGCAGTTCTTGATACTTCCAATGATACAGTTATTCTTACGTTCTCTGTGAGAAAATTAAGGATTATGGGCTGAAAGATAATGGGTAGTTATTACCCACGTTCTCCACCTTCAAGAATTTAAATCGTTTCCAACTTAAAACTTGCCTATAAAAAGGGTTTAATTACTGGCAAAATTAATCACCATTCTTCATTATAAACTGATTCCTTCCTCGACCGAACAATGGCTGACTTCTCCAATACCCAAAATGCTTTCAAAAACTTGGTTCTTAATGACCCAATCCCTGTTGATATTAGAAATACCGTCACACCAATTATTGGTGAGATTCGAAGGGACCGTTCTTTCGTGGTGGTTCAAGTGGAGGACCCTGAGCCTACTGATCCATGGAATCCTCCAATTTCTTCCACTCCTAAACCCTTCTTATGGGGTTTACCATCTGAAATAGTGGTGGTAAAAATGGATGATCCTGCTGGTTACAAAGGTTGGAGCAAATACCGTTCATTGGCTATGAGTAGGTATTTAACTCCCTTTATTAGACGTGATCCTAACATAGTGATACTTGACAGTCTATTTGCCACCTGTCTTACTCCTGCTTTCTTCAAAGTTTCTGAAGAAGAGAGATCAGGCTTCGCTGGCTATGGAGAGCTTAAGCAAAAAGCTAGTAGCCAATTCATATATTGGTTAAATGAAGTTCGAAAGCCTCATTTTGAAGAAAATTTCGTTGATCTAGCTAACCTCTCTCTTCGAACTCTTCCAGAAAACCCAGATTGGTTTCAAGAGCTAAAGAATATCAAATTTGATCCTATTATTTATCATGCTGATATCTCTTATTCTCTTTATCCGCAATCTAACTCTATTAAAGCCAAAGAACTGTTGGCTGCATTTGCTTTTTTGGAGATAGGGATTCTTGAAGAAGACATCCCATACAAAAACTTCTTGTGGGCTTGCGAGACTCTTCAATGTACCACCTCTGAGCAAGCTGGTACTTTCATCCATTCTTTCCTAAGTCAACTCCCTCTCCTACGAATGTGGATGAAGAATAACACTTCTGCTTTTGTGTTCAATCAAGACCTTCATGAGTATGAAATACTTCATGATCGAATCACTAGGCTTCATAATAAGATTGAACATCTGAAGGAAAATTCCTTCGACACCTCATCCGGAATTTCTAAAAGGCTTCGAAGCAGATTCAAAAGTTGTCTTAAAAGAAATACCTTCAAGTTGGCTAAATCTGAAGTCAAAGCCAAAAATCTAGTCCTAAAAATCAGACCATTGATTGAGAAGAAACTCAAGTTCGATGAAGAAGAAAGGATTAGGATGAAAGAAAAAGAATTCTTCAACTTTTCCTGGGCAAGATTTCATGCTTTGGTGACTTGGAGTTTTCCTCATTACTTCCAAGTCATCTCTACTCCAACAACTGCTTGATCATCAGTAGATGCTTAGTTCTCCTTTAAATGTAACAAGATCTTCTTAGCAGCATGTAATTTCTCTTTATCAATGTAATTTCAACTTTTCTATGGTTTCATTGGTTCCTTTAAATGCTTTTCGAAGCATTTCAATGCATTTTAAACCAATTTGAACTCACACAGAACAACAATAATGAGGTAACTTTTGTGATATTAAACCAATAAAAAATGGTTCGAACGTATAGTAATTCGAAACGGAAATGAAGCGTTAAACATGGGTGAAATATTCAAATTTGGGCCTGATATACGATAGGCCCAATTAATTTTCCATGAATACTTGACCCGAAACGCTACCCTGTTTGTCAGCACATATAAATTTTAGGGCTTGAAACGTCTTCATTACACATTCAAACTTTTCTGCGCTTCGATTTCAGCTTGAGTAAACCCTCTTCGAAGAGATTCCTCAGAGTCTTCTCTTCGAAGTCTGTTAAATCTTGGGTTGACCTTATCATTCCCATTAGGATTTTCCTTAGAGGCATATTCTTCCATTTGGAAACTAGTATACCTCCTTTGCAATTTCCTCTTCTGAGTTCTTGTCCACATAGGAATCATTTGAGGTGTCTTGGTCTTTGGATCTCGAACTACTATCCATTGACCAACAGGAGTATTTGGAGGCTTGACCATTTTGTTTCCAACCTTAGAAGGAGCTTTGTGTCCACTGGAAGAGTTACGTTTAATTTTCTTTAGAAACCAATCGGGAACCCCCTTTACCAAGGAAAATTGTTCACCTTGCCCTTCATTTTCCTGGCCCATAGGGGCCTTCCCAGTGTTAACCTTCTTCAAAGGAGGATAATCCCTCTTCGAAGTTGGTGGAACTGGGCTAGAAGGTACATTTCTTTTAGAAACCAACCAAGGCTTCTCATTTCTTCCTTGACTTGGGCTTACCCAGGGTCTTCTTTCATTATTTCGATCTAAGGCTTTTCTTTCCATCCTTTTTGGAAAGAAATCTACCCCCTGTCGATCCAAATCTTTAAAAACCAAATAATTGGCTCTGCATCCCATGCATAAACATTCCAAAAAGGAAGCTTCGAGCATAGGAAGATGAGACTGCTTGAATCCTTTTTGAGACGAACTCTCTGGTATGTGTCTTGGCTTATTGTTTCTGTAAGCCTCATTTCGAAGTTGACCAACATTTGGCCTTCCTCTACCACTTTGCACAGAATTCATTTCAACATGTACTTGTTTATTCTGCCACACTTCTCGAACAGTTTTAGCCAATGATGTTGGCACATTAGTGTTAGCAGTTACTTCTTCAATCTTTGGAAATGGATCAGTATCAATTCCCATAGCCTTTTCTGGAAACATGATCCTTCCCTTCTTGATCTGTTCTTGAACCCTATCACGGAAAACATTACAATTTTTAGTTGAATGAGTCCAAGAAGCATGCCATTTACAGTAATTCTTCCCTCTAATTTCTTCCAAAGTTGGAAGTCTAACATTATCAGGAAGTTTGATAAACTTTTTCTTCAAAAGGTAATCAAAAATTTCATCTGCTTTGGAAACATCAAATGAATATACTTTACTAATGGCTTTCTTATTATTCCTTGGTGTTATAGAAGACTCCTTTCGAACCAAACAATCACACACACAAGGATCATGTTCAATAATTTCAGCAGCATCAATTTCATAAGTGGGCTCTTTGTAATAAGTAGAATAAGAAGAATTGTTCCTGTCAACATCTTCTTCTAACAAAGATTCATATCTAGATGCTTTATAGGTTAAATCAAACAAGTCCCTAAATTCAGTAGAATCGAACTTCTTTCTAAGTTCTCTACTTAAGCCATCTTGTGCTATTCTAACAAATTCAATTTACGTAATTGAAGTTTGCATTTGTTTCTAGCCCTTTTAAACCTATTAATGAATTGGGCGACCTTTTCATCGGGTTTTTTTTTAGCCTTGCTAAATCGGCCATAGTGACTTCGAGGCTCGGTTAGGTAAACGTGCATGGAATAATTCTTCCATCCTTTGCCAACTTGGAACTGACTCTGGTGGTAAATTCGAATACCATTCGAAGGCAGTTCCTGTCAAAGAATTAGAGAATAATTTCAACTTACTGAAACCATTATTACCTAATTCCTTACACTGAGCAGTAAATCTAGCAATGTGTTCTGTGGTTGATTGTTTCCCATCCCCATGAAACAGTGTAAAATCAGGAATTTTGAACCCTCTAGGGACTTCGAACTGCCTATCTATCCATTCTCGATAAGGTTTTCTATAAACTCCGAGTTTGCACCCCCCGGTTTAAAGGTCCATAAGCTTCCTGCATAAGGCCCAATATTTCATCTCTAAGGGTGGGATTTCCTTTAAAATGTACATTTGAGTTAATGTGTGGTTCCCTATTCACATTTCTTGTCATGTGATCTTCTGGAAAACCATCAAAAGAGTTTTCAAAAGGTTGAGGCTGTCTGTAATTTCCTTCTTGCCTTGTAAAAGGTTCGTAAAGGTGATTCGAATGCACTCTTCCCATTTCTGGTATTCCTGGACGTTTAGGAATTCCAAATTCTACATCATGCCTCCTTGACCTTTCTCTTTCAATAAAATGATTTCCTGTGGAATGACCATATCCTTCAAACCCATAGTCATTATTTTTATAACCTTTATCCTCATTTACACCATCAAAACTAGGTTCGAATGGGATATGAGTGGTTTGTTTGTATGTTTTCTTAGGCTTGGGGGCTTGAGAGTCATAAACCTTTGCAGGTTCGTACCAAGATTCTGGTATTTCATCTACATTGATGGGCTCTTTTCCAGGTCTTGACTTAAATTTGCTTGTGCTAGCCTCTTCTTTGTCCTTCTCAAATGAAGGCAGAGGATTATTTTTAAGTCCTGATTGCTCTTCTAATTTTTGTAACATAAGCTTCTGGGTTTGAGCCAGTTCCTTAAATGTAGCGATCATTTCAGCAAATTGGCTAGACAACACACTTCCTCCAATATCTGGATTCTTTGGGTCATCAATTTGCACTGTTCTATTGTTCCTAGTATTCATACGAGAATTTTGGCCAATTCCAACATTTGTATCTTGACCAATACAAGTTTCCTGACCTATTTGGGGTCTTTCGACCTGTTCATTCTCTCTAGGATTAACGTTATTCTCATCCTCTGGCGTTTGGCTAATTTGAGAATCATCTGTTTGCTTCCTAAGTTTTGGAGCCATTCAACACTTTCAGGTGTCCCACTGGGCGTGCCAAAAAATGTTTACTGGTTCTTTTACTTCTTTATGATAAAATAATCGTGTGCGAGTGTGCCAGAGAGAGTTTCAATCTCCTCCCTCAGATTAACTTTGGAAAAACCAAGTCTAATCAGGCGATTGTGTTTTATTGGTTCAACTACCTCAATTAAGAGGATTTTCTTTATAAGTGAAGAAATGCAAACCAATAACTCGGAAATTAAAGAAACAATACGAAACAAGGTACTTGATTGATAAATCAAAGATAAACTTACTTGAAATTGTCTTCAACTTCAAATACAAATGTAATGAACTTGAACCGGTGATTGTTACAAGAACAACCGAGAATGAGTGATTGTTTTATGAAAACAATCAAAATTATCCTAACTACTTTCTAATCTACTTCCTAATCTACTTGACCGAGTTCGAAATCCTAAACTACTTTGCCAATGAACAAACCAAGCATCATTTTTGATAGCTTTGTTTGTTGAAGATTTGTTCGGGGCTTTTTACTCTTCAATTTCTTCTATTTATAGACGCTGCTTGTAGTTTGAACTTCCCGCTCAATGAATTTGAACTTGGCTTGCTTCGAACTCTAACTTCTGCTCTTTGAGTTGGCAGTTTCTTCCTTTCCCCACGTCCGAATTTGAATTTCTTGATTCTTCCTCCAAGACTTGATTTGAAATCTACATAACTGCCCAACTAATTCAAATGATCACATGTTAAAAGGATAACTGCTTTTCGAAAAATACTCCACGTACTCTAACTGCCAACAATTCCATTTTATAGATTTACACATGGAGTTTATCTGTCTAGCAATTAATATCATGGCTTCGAAGTCAGTTTCTATTTCGTCCCTGACTCGTAACTGCCAATAACTGCTAATTTGATTTGAGAAACAATACGACATCGTATTAATTCAAGTCTTCTTCAATAATCCGGTGTATCTCTATTGACAAGTAATTGCCAACATTTGGCGTTTCTGATTACGTGTCAATCAATTATTGGATTTGTTAATTTTATATGTAAACAGGTAGCCACCCCTTGATTTGATGAAAATTGATTAACTAATTTCTAAGCTAATTTAGTTGAATGCGAATTAATAAAGAGAGCACAGCTGAGGGGACCCAGTGCCTACGACTAGTCTAACTAATACTCACTCGGACCACAATTCCTCTTTTCTTTGATTTTAGAGTAAAAAGAAAGGTTTCCCAACGAATGCGCACCACTTGTCACCAGATTCCGTGCGCATACGAATCTTGGTAATGCCTGGGTTTGTTCGTTAGAAAAATCCCTTGATCCCAAAAATTGCTTGAAAGCTGAGATAATTCGGCCCGAGGTGAAACATTGATTAGTCTAGACGTGAGCGCCTTCGCCCCACAGCCGCACTCAAAGCGACTACTCACTCATGATTATAGGAATCATGAAGAACGAATTGAAACTAGATCTAAACATGCTTGAAGAATTAAATATAAAAACAATAGCGAACGATACCGTAGATTGCAAAGGAAGAATCAAACTTGATTATGAGTATGCAACACCAAATCAAAAGCTGGAATTCTCCAAAATAAACTTGAATCCGGAAACGCTGAAAATCGAAAGCTGTGAAAACTGTGGCCGCAAACTCCAAAGGGCAGAAAAATTACTAAAAGTTTCGAACCCTAATTAATGATAAGAAGAAGGTTTTTATAGTGGACACCCTTAAAATACATTGAAACGCCATCGTTTGGGCTGCGTAACCTCTCGGTATCGATACCTCTTAGAGGGGTATCGATACCGAAATGCTTGCGTTGACTCCTTGACTTGGCGTAAGACATTAGTATCGATACCCCTGAGAAGGGTATCGATACTAGACCTTCTGGATCCAAACTTGTCCCTTCATAACCAATTGGTATCGATACCTCTTAGAGGGGTATCGATACCGAGCCCTCTTCGACTGCACTTTTCAAAATCCATCTCCCAAGCCTCACTTTCCCGCGCTTCCACTTCAAGCCATGCACCCACACACATGCCAAAAGCCAAAATACCTGGAAAACTCACAGAAATAACAAAAACACCACTGTGCACGCATTAACCAGAAAATAATCATTAATCCGCACGTCTAACGCGCTAAACCATCCTACTTAGGTGCTTAAAAGCACGCTTTCCACGCGCCTATCATCTATCGTTCTGTGAGGAGTATGGAATAATTTCCCCCCTCTCTCTCCCCACGAAATTAAGAAGAGAAAGAAACAGAATTCAATCAAATAAATCAAAAATATTTTTTGGGGCAAACAGATCTACAAAAAGGGGGGAAAAAATCAAGAAATTCACCGTTGCATTCCAGGATTAATAAGCGCAACAAACAATTCATATCTGAAATTCACAATTGACCAAACAGATCCAAAAAAAAAAATCAAGAAAAAGTTCAATTGCATTCCAAGATTAATAGAAGCACGCAAAAAAAAAAAAAAAAATCCAAGGTCTGAAATGCGCATTTGACCAAAACAGATCGTGCTAATCGAAGAAAATAAATCAAGAAAACAATCAATTGAACTAGGAATCACTCAATTGAGTGACCACTCGATGATCGTGCTAATCTAGAGATGAAAAAGAAGGGGAGAGACTTCTTGCAATGTGTTAGATATATGAGGAGGCAGTGATTTAGCGAAATTATAGCCTTTTAGTGTCCTATCTTTACTACCGGACCCTGAATCCGAATGTACGTCAGTACGTGCATAAGAGCATGTCCGGTAAGCTAGGCTTTTTAGTTAGTTTTACTATCAAAAAGTACAAGACTTGTTTCATTACCTCATTATTCTCATTTTCAAAAACTCAACTAAACACTATCTCAAAAATTTCTTTTCAAAACTCATCCAACAATTCTTCTCGTTTCCAGCTATTTTGCTTGGCATTTTGCTTATTTGTGTTTTGAGTAGCTACATATAGCTAGTCATATGAGGCTAAGGCAAGTTCTGTTAACATGTTGGAGCATCTACATTACGTGTTTTGGCTTAAAAAATTAGTTGGCTTATTTTTTCGTCTTTATTTGATTTTTGTTTGTGTTTTTTTAGTTTTGCATCAACTTTTGTGTATTATTAGTTCATCTCAGCGAGAGGAATCAAAAAAGTAAAAAAATTATGATCTAATCATAAATTTTTTTTGAATAAAGACAAAAATATGCCAAAAAGTCCATTTTTTACACTTTTTTCGATCTTATTCAAAAAATTGAGAGTTCTAGTCATAATTTTTACCTTTTTGGATTCCACTCTCCGAGACAACCCAATAATACTCAAAAAATCGATGCAAAACTAACAAACGCAAAAAAAAATCAAATAAAGACAAAAAAAAAAAGTTAAGTTGGCTTTTCAGACCAAACCTCACTTTAATAATATAGTTTGGCACATAATCTTTGTTATTTTAGTAAATACTGTATTCTATATTGCACATATTAATGGTCCAATTACTGTTTCCACGTGGTTAGTTTATTTAAAATTTATTTGGCGGTGACCCATTGGAATGGTCTAACTGTGATTGCTATTTCCACTCTCGAGGGTCACACTCGCATGTGTCGGTGGAAGAGAGGGTAGGTAGTGGAAGATTAAAATCGAAATTAACAGCGATGGAAAACTAGTGGCAAAGATGTAATGACTAAAGTAGCCTTTTTCCTACTACTACATTGAAAAGCATATGCGGGGAAATTCTCCAATAACAGCAACAGTAGAGGAAGAATAGTAGATAAAATATGAGGGCTTGCAATAGCTAGTGCGAAATCTAAAGTTGAACATTTATGTAGAGAAAATCGTTCTTAACTTGCCTATTTTTGGAGAATCATAGTAGCTTTTTAAAATTATGAATTAATTGTTGATTTCACATGAAATTCATAAATTATCAGATTATTAGTTAGATTATCTCAAGTTTCTAGAAATTTCATCTTTTATATAAATATACGTGAATAGACATTGCCCGCTTAAGATATGGAGGGAGAATCAGACTTATTATTTTTCCTTTTAAAACTAATATTAAACTATAACATCTATCTATACATATTTCGTCATCTTAATTTTCTAAATATGTGAGTTAATTAGATACGCATGTCAATCATGTACTACTACAACTAAAACAACAAATTTTTTTGATGCCTATACAGTTTAACCTCTTTTTTTAGTACGTAACTAACAAAAAGAATTATGTGATGTATACTAATTCCCAATTATTGTCTTTCCAACCCTTGCTTTCTATCTCCAAGATATCAAACCCAATGTAATTATCGGCAATGAAAATTTCATCAACACATAGATAAAATATAAAATTAGTACAATAGGAAGGGAAAAGCATCGAAATAGTTTTGTAGAATTTGCAAGATTCAACAATGTAAAGCAAAACTAACAAAAATTAATAATAAATGTATACATTATGCATCATATGAAATGTTAAAATCGTAAACTGTGACATAGCTTAAAAAGATTTAGTTCTTCACCCAAGAGCAGTTGAATGTTAAAATCTCCTTGAGAGTAAGATTGATACGAACGACTTCACAACCATAAAATGAAAAGATCATGGCCCTGTTCGTTTCCCAGTTTAGTTTTAGTTTTATTTTTAGTTTTGATGACCGTCATCATTTCCCCCATTTCTCTCTCTATCTCTCTCCACTCATTACACCTGATGACATCATCAAAACTAAACTAAACTATCTAACCAAACACAGCCCATATAACTCACTATTCTTCTCTTTGAGAGTCAGTTTGATACGAACAACTTGCGAAGCAACTCTTGTTGATCACATTAAAACCTACACACACAGAGTGTAAAACATAAACTCTAGAGCAAACGAAGCATCATTAATTAGTATTTTGTTGACATCAATATTTTTTTTTTTATGTAAGAGCAAACGAAGCATTTCAAGTTGTACAGTATAATTCTGTCTTTCAGCACAATAGAACAACATCCACCATTCATCTCATTAAAACTTACAAAAAGAAATAAAATGAGATTGCATGAAATCGCACAACTTTTTTTTTTGGTAAAATGAAATCGCACAACTTCGCAATCATAAAATGAAAAGATCATATAACTCACTATTCTTTTCTTTGAGAGTCAGATTGATACGAACAATTTGTGAAGTAACTCTTGCTGGTCACACTAAAACCTACAAAAAAAAAAAAGAGAGAGAGAGTAAAACATAAACTCAAGATCATATACTCCTATATAACTACTCAATGATGAAACTAAGAGATCATAAGTAATTAATCTACACTTTCTAAGACTTGAATTGATAGTCTTAACTATTATATACAAAGTGTAGTGTATTGGGAGGATGAAATTGAACACTTTTCTAGTCATGGAATATATAATTGCTTCACATTTCCTTTTTGCAATCCGTAAAACGATTACTAAAATTATGGTAACTTGAGTGACTAATTAGAGGATTAGCTACGAAATTTCCTTTACTGCTTTCCGGACGAACTGGATTTGAGACACTCTTTTTGATTAAGGTAATACGCAATTTGAAAATTATATGTAACTAAGTAGACTTCAGTAAGTAACTCAATATTTTATTATTGATTTTGAATTATTTGCTAATTCAAAAATCGGTGTCACGCCTCCTCACGAAAAGTGTCTTTGCAAAATATATAGTATCGACAGATTTTTTACGCTATTGAATTCTCAAGATGAGTTGCTTTATGTAACAAAATCATTGTATTTTATTTTTATTTGGTCAGTGTTCATTTCTAAATAAATGGACCATGTTTGAAATTTCTTAATCTATACAATCTATATAGTTTTTCATTTAGCCCGCTAAAGAGATGAAAAATATGAGGAAGAGTGATTGTGTTACTTTCCAAAATTTTAAAGTAGAAGTCTCAAATTTTAAATGGGGAATTGCTATTCTTTCCATTTTTTAAGAAAATCGGTGTTTACCTTAGCATGCCCTATGAGGAAACTGTAATCAGTATATTTGCTATTGTTCGAAACATTATATCCCAAGGATTGTCCTAGCTACTTTTGTGAATTTCAACTAAATTTTATGTAAGGTGATTGAGGCAATGATCAATACTTTACTTCTTACACTAAATCTCATGTTAGTGTCACTTGTCGCGCTCATGGCACTCCTCGCGAAAACCCATCCTGCAACACTAATAGAGATGTGACTATACATAGGATCCGGGGTGGGTGCTATGCGGTAGGTGTTGTGCGGCAAAACTACGTCATTTTGCTTGATTTTTTTGCACACTTCCAAAGTTTCCAAGGGCCTTGTTTGGAGGAAGAAAAAACCATTACAAAGTGCCTAAACCTAAAGTGTCTAAACCCTAAACCTGAAGTGCCTAAACTCCAAGTGCCTAAACCCACTTTACCCTACCCCAAAGAGCCTAAATCCCCTAAAATTGAACCCCAAAATTAAACCCCACACTTAACTCTCCAAGCAGGGCCCTTGGATATACTAAGAAAATGAGCAAAACGACGTAGTTTTGCCGCACAACATGGCGCACAACACCTACTGCACAGCGCCTCCCCCGAATTCCTATACATATGGCATTGAGGCGAGGGAATCGATTGAAGAGTTCAGAGAGCTGAATAAGTGATTGATCGAATAGATCATGAGGTGGGTTAGAGGGGTGTTGGTGATGGAGAGGAATCACTAGCAGGTGAGCGATGCAGATTTGATATGAGAGCGGTGGAGCTTGTGTAATATGTTGAGTATCAGTTCCCAGCACTCATCGGGAAGATCATTGCAACCTTTGTTACCCTTTCATAATGTCAAATATTTTTTGTTTTCATGTTCGATTGCAAAAGTTCCTTGTAGGCCTTTTAAAAATGTCAAATGTTTTGAATTTTTGGCTAAGTGGCCCTTTTAAACATTTTTTTTTTGTGTTTGTAAAATATAGTTATTTAAAAAAATGGATACTGAAAAAAAAAAACTCTTAAAATACTTGAGAGAGAGAGAGAGAGAGAGAGAGTTTTAGTATTAGTATATATAATATACTAGCATGAACCCGTCTTTGCACGAAGACATGAAATAAGATAATGTGTTTTTTTTAATATCAGCTTAAAAATTTGTATTTTCAACCATAAAGGTGTATTGAATTACCGGATCACTTAAATTAAAAGAATATTAAAATTTTATTTCTTATCTGCTCCTCTTCACTCAAATTTCTCAAGATGATTGAATCGGCTATAAAATCATAATCCAAGTATGTGACTTTTCGACAAAATAATTGAAGTCAACACTATAGAAAAAAACATGTCGTAATTTTTTATGATCGATGTAATTGAAAAAAAAAGTATAGATGTATGAAAGTTAACTGCAAATTGTGCATCAACTTTCATGGAATAGTTAATAGCCCAACGTTTTTATTCTTCCCCAAACTAAATGTGGAATTGACAACTATGCCAAAGCACATTTTGATGTAAGAAAAAATTGTGAAATAGTTACTCCATAATTAAGCCATAAATGGTGGTATACATACTAAGTTGAGAAGAGAATGAAAAAAGACTCACATGATCTCTGATTTTGCCTTTGTATCGATAAATTAGTGCATAAATTAGTGGCGGTTAATTTCCCACTATTCATGCAATCAATTTTACACTTCATTCATCCATTAATTATCACTTCCTACATACCGATCATTTTTTGTTAGAAATCTTGGAGCAACAAAGTTTTAGAATGTATGCCATATATACATCTTAATTAAAGAGATAATTAGTTACGATAAAAAATAATCAAAAAAAGAAATCTCATTTCAGTGGAGTAGACGTCCATCAATAAGAATTTCAAGTTTTGAAATTAAATAAATTGGATGTGAGAAGAGATAAAAATAATAATAATAATAATAATAAGAGATATGACTGGAGTACACACTTACGAGTGGAACTCAATTCGGAATGATATATCATTTAAGTGTTTATAGAAAGCTTTTTCATTTTTTTAAAAATTCTATGTCTGGAAAAGGATGAGTTGAATGGTTGGATATCGTAATTGTTTCTCAATTTCTAAGCTCATAAGAATAGGTGTGGTATGAATAATTTTTTTAATACGGACAGGTCTAATATGTGACTTCTATTGATATGAATGCTAGGTGATAGATTTTATACATTCATACACCCATATCGAATTACGGTTACTTTTTTTTAACGTTTCCAATATAGGCAGAGGTAAAACAAAAAAGGACCACTTAGCCAAAAATCCAAAACATTTGACATTTTTAAAGGGGAGGACAATGAACTTTTGCAATCGAACATAAAAACAAAAAATATTTGACATTTTTAACGGGAATGACAAGGAACTTTTGCAATCGAACATAAAGACAAAGAAAATTAGTGAGATATCACTAATTTTTAAAAATTCTAATTTTAAACATAAAATTCAAAAAAATCTCCACCCCACCTCGAGCCGAACACCACCCCACCTTTAGCCGACCACTTCCGGCGACCAAAAAAATTAGTAAGATGTCACTAATTTTTAAAAACTCTAATTTCGAACATAAAATTCAAAAAAAATCATCACCTCACCTTCGGCCGACCACCACCCCACCTCTGGCCGACCACTTCCGGCAACCAAAAAAAAATAGTGAGATGTCACTAATTTTTAAAAATTCTAATTTCAAACATAAAATTCAAAAAAATCATCACCCCACCACTGGCCGACCACTTCCGGCTACCAAAAAAATTAGTGAGATGTCACTAATTTTTAGAAATTCTAATTTCGAACATAAAATTCAAAAAAGTCACCACCCCACCTCCGGCCGACTACCAATCCACTTCTGGCCAATCACTTTGACCCAAAATATTAGTGAGAGATGTCACTAATTTTTTACAAATTCTAATTTCGAACATAAAATTCAAAAAAATCACCATCCCACCTCCAGCCGACCACAACCCCACCTCTGGCCAACTACTTCCGGCGCTTAAAAAAATTAGGGAGATGTCACTAATTTTTAAAAATTCTAATTTCGAACATTAAATTCAAAAAAATCACCATCCCACCTCCGGCCGACCACCACCCCCACTTCTGGCCGACCACTTCCGACGACCAAAAAAATTAGTTAGATGTCACTAATTTTAAAAATTCTAATTTCAATAATAAAATTCAAAAATATCACCACCCACACCTCTGGTCAACCACCACCCCACCTTTGGCAAACCACTTCCAGCGACCAAAAAAAATAGTGAAATGGCACTAATTTTTAAAAAGGAATATAAGCATTATTGGATCATGACTTTATTGTAATTATTATTTATTAAGAAATAAATAAGCAATAAGACATGAATAAGAGTTAAAGAACCAAATGAGCCCTAAGATGGCGTTGGCGCGCATGTCGACTCATGGTGATTCAACAGGGTGAATTATAAAACGTTACATACAGATACTTATATGCCCACAAGTCATTCGTTTTCCCCATAGTCTCGACTTTTGGATTGAAAGCCAATGCCAAGTATTACTAGTAGCCAATGGTGAAAGCTTCTCCACTATCCCAACCCCAGCAGGCAGCAGCCAATGGGAGACTACATCTTCACTGTCCCAACCCCAACGGAGAGAGTGAGAGATTCTAAGATTGTACGTCTGTACAGATTTTTATATTGTAGAAGCCACAGAGAGAGAGAGAGAGAGTCTCTTTTAAGGAGTGAGGGTATCTGTGACTAAAATAAAGGGAGAATGGATTTGTTTTATCCACTTATTAAATCATAATTACAAACAATGTCTTTATGTTTGATTGCAAAAGTTCTATGTCCTTGTCTTCAAATAGGCAAAATATTATGTATTTATGACTAATTATTCCTTTTTTTTGGACATTTTTTTTAAAACTACTTTTATAAAAATTGTTTTTACCCTTCGAAAAAGTGTTTTGTTTAAAAAAAAAAAAACTATTTTTTGTAGTTTGAAAAAGTAATATGGCAAGTTTTGGTTATCCAAGTTTGAAAAAGTGATGGAAAAAATTTGTTCACTCTCAACAAAAGAGGGTGAACAAAACTATCACCCCGATTGGTTGAAATGGTGTGGGGTCCACCAAAAAACTATTTTTTCAAAAACTATATTTAAACAATTTTTTTTGTTAAAACACCTTTTTTCAAAAATTATATTTTTATGAAATTTTTTTAAAAACTATTTTCTTAAATTTTTTTCCTTCTCTTTTTTACACAAAAACTGTAATTTCACAATTTTTTCTACATGTTTTTTTTCAAACTATTTTTATATAAATTGTTTTTATCCATTGAAAAGGTGTTTTGTTTTAAAAAAACTATTTTTTTGTAGTTTGAGAAAGTGATATATAAGACAAGTTTTGGTTATCCAAGTTTGAAAAAGTGATGGAAAAAAATTGTTCACTCTCACCAAAAAAAGGGTGAACAAATTAAACCCTCACCCTGATTGGTTGAAATGGTTTGGGGTTCACCAAAAATGGTGTGGATCCCAACATAAAGTGAAATCATGCTTACCAAAAAGTGTATTGATTTCGTGAATGCCACACTATTTTAACCAATTAGGGAGAGGATTTTGCTCACCCTCTTTTGGTGAGGTGAACAATTTTTTTTCCAAAAGTGATGGGGGTCCATTGTTATTTATTACGGACAAAAAACAAATGTGGAGTATTTGACATTACTAGCTTTAACAACCTCTAAATAGATAACCAAAAGCTGATATAACAACTTTCGATGCATCCCATTTCAAGGATGGTCCGGTCATTGAGGATGCTCTTAGTGTCCTTCGAGATGCCCATTTTGTTTGCCCTATTCTCGCCTTCAACCTCCCCTTCAACCCGAAAAGGAAACAGGTTGGCTTATATTTTCTTTTCCCGACCCATTTTTAACCCTATCCGACATAATTAGTAGTAATTTTCATCCGTCCCCATTTTAGAGTCTTTGTTACATACTAACCAGATAGGAATTTGATTATATTTTTTTGAATTGGTAATACTTTTTATATTTAATATAAATCTTGTTGATTGTCTCAATTAATTCTATTAAATAAAGTTTTCAAAATCACCTAAACTTCCAAAAAGAATTGCAAAATGGGGACGTATTTTTGTATTTATACATAAATGTTGATTTCATCCACTTAAATATATAATAAGAGTAAAATACCAAAAAAAAATTTAATTTCTTTTGTTTTCTTATTTTGTATCTTTTTAATTCTCGTCACTCATTAATATTTTTATTTTCTTTTCTATGCTAATCAAAAATATATTTTTGTTTTTTTATCAAATCATTGTCAAATAAAGTTAGTGAATTCATTTCCCTGTTTAGTTTTAGTTTTAGTTTTAGTTTTGATGACATCATCATTTTCCTCATTTCTCTCTCTATCTCTCTCCACTAATTACACCTGCTGACATCATCAAAACTAAACTAAACTATCTAACCAAATACAGCCAAAACTTCTCTCTCTAGGACTCTAGGCCCATAAATTCAAATCGGCATGATATCTATATTAGTATTGCAGGATGACTTTTGGTGAATAGAGCTTCCTGAGCTTGCCGCGTGTCCCCCAATTCTTTGCACCTTTTTAGCAATTAGCCAAATTTTAATAACTGTGTATAATGGAAAGAAATGATTCTTTTCCAATTTCATTATTCAAAAAAATTTCAATTTGAAATTAACGGAAATAATGATTATAATAAAGGAAACTAATGAAAGAAACTAATTAACAAAATTTCCTTTTTAGGAATTAGCCCAATTTCAATAACCGAAATTACCGAAATTTGTGCTACAGTTATAAAGGAAAGAAATGGTTCTTTTCCAATTTCATTATCCGAAATTTTTCCAATTTGAAATTAAAGAAAATAATGATTATAAAGGAAACTAATTAACGAAATTTCCTTTTTAGGAACTAGCCCAATTTCAATAACCGAAATTTGTGCTACAGTAATAAAGGAAATAAATGATTCTTTTCCAATTTCAATAACCGAAATTTTCCCAATTTGTAATTAACGAAAATAATGATTACTGTATAAAGGAAACTAACGAAGGAAACTAATTAACGAAATTTGTGATACAGTAATGAAGGAAACTAATGAAGGAAAGTAACGATTACAATAGATGTGCAATAATATAATACATATTTCCGAAATTTTAAAGGAAAGTAATGATTATAAAGGAAACTAATGACGTAAACTAATTAACGAAATTTGTGTTGCATTAATGAAGGAAACTGCTGAAGGAAATTAACGATTATAATAGATATGCAACAATAAAGGAAAGAAATTATTCTTTTCCAATTTCAATAACCGAAAAAAATTTCAATTTTAAATTAACGAAAAATAATGATTATAAAGGAAACTAATTATTGAAATTTGCGCTACATTAATGAGGGAAACTAATGAAGGAAAGTAACGATTATAATAGATATGCAATAATATAGTACATATTTCCAAAACTTTTAAGGAACGTAATGATTATAAAGGAAACTAATGACGGAAACTAATTAACGAAATTTGTGATACAGTAATGAAGGAAACTACAGAAGGAAAGTAACGATTATAATAGCTATGTAATAATATAGTACATATTTCCGAAATTTTTAAGGAAAGTAATGAAGGAAAGTAACGATTCTTTTCCAATTTTAATAACCAAATTTATTTGCATATCATTTGGCGGAATAAGTTGATTTTTATAATCACATGGTTAAATATTAGAGAAGAGTAATAGCTAAGCATTTGGGGCAGAGACCATCTCCAGGGGAAGATCAGAGATAGTACGGTAGCCGCTTCAATTTCTAACCCGTTCTTTGAAAGGTAAATCTTTTGATTCCTCCCACATCTTAATTCCTCATTCACTCTTCGACAAAAAAATTAATTCTATGACTATATCATTCATAAATATTGAATGTTGAAAAAACATGTGTAATGTTTGATACTAACGACAAGAACCCTATAGCAAACCCCTTGCTTTGTTACTTTTATTTTCTTCACTGCGTTGTTAATTTTTTTAACAGATATCTAAATTAGTTAATCTTATCCTTAAATTCCTTTCATTATATTTGGACATAAGACACAAGATGGATCGTGAGAACAAAGATCGGAATATCAAACAACGGTCTCATAAAAAAAGAGCACTACTTGAAAGTATTGAAAAACAACCAAAGGAAGCAGCAAAAGAATCCCGCCGTGTAAGAACATGTATCTTAAGAGACAAGAAGAAGAATGTCTGTCAAAACATGCCAACCACTCCATAGGTAATTGTCATCTTCATGATTTTGTATAAACGTTACTTATTTTCTCTTCTTCTTTTTTTCCTTGCATTTTTTAATACCCGACGATGTAGTAGGTCGAATCAATCAAGTTTATCAATCAAACCAAAAAGAAGTGGTAAAAGAAGGTCATAATCTTAAATCACGCTTCCCACGTGCGAAAAAATCAGCGGCTCCAATTAACATCAACCCCTCCATAGGTAAATTTCTTTTCCTTCATGCAAACTTTGTTTGTTAGATTTTTGTGAAAAATTCCAGATAACATAATCATCATTTCAAAAATGGGTTATAATTGATATTTATCTTATGTTGTTATGTAGGTGAAGAAAATAGTATGCCGCCTCATGAGGATGCTAAATTAGCAATTGCAGAGCAGAATTTGGTGACTGACCCACCAACACGTAACATAAGTTATTAACTCTTAACATATCCTTATTATGTTACAGGGGCTCATACTAGATAAGTTGCTAAATAAGATGCTCTTCTCTTTTAAATTAGGTGAAGAAAATAATATGCTGCCTAATGAGGATGCACACGCAAAAATTGCAGAACAAAATATGTATGCTGACCAGGCAATAGGTAACATAAGATTTTTTTAACTCTTAGAGTACCCTTATTATGCTATGAGGACTCAAAAAGATAAAGTTGCTACAGAAGATGCTCTTCTGTTTTTATTTATCTAAAGAAAAAATATGTTGCCTGATGAATAGGGCTGGCCCTGAGGTTTGGGTTGCCCTAGTCTGACTTCAATTTTGGTTACTCACTTACTATAAAATAAAATAAAATTTGACATAGAAGTTACAAAAAAAAAAAAAATCAATGTTTACATTATACTTTTCAAAAAGAAAAACACAACAAAAATGTAACTCCTGTTATAGTGTTTTAAGCAAGTTCCATTTTTAAAAAAATAGAAGTGGCAAGTGGGAGCGACATTCTTCTTATCTCAACTTTCATACCAATAAACTCAGTATGTTCCATTTTTTAAATGGAACTTGCCCTAACCAATAGTAAATGATTTTTTTTTTAGACAATAGTAAATGAAGTTGCCATAACCCTTTTGGTTGCCCACTTACTATTGTGTCAAAAAAAAAATGACATAGAAGTTAGTTAAAAAAAAAATCAATGTTACATTGTACTTTTCTGTACAATGTGACTCCGGTTACAGTGTTTTAATCAAGTTCCCATTTTTTTAAATTTTTTTTTAAAAATAACTTCTCTTTGCATTTTTTAAAGCAAACTCTTCGATTTAGATTAAAACAAATCCATTTTGTGACATGGTAATACAAATATAATTTTTTTTTTATCAACATCTGTGAGGACTTAAAGTACCCTTATTATGATATGATGACTTAATCGAAATGAAGTTGTCAATCTAGGCTCTGAACTCAAAGTTGGCCTGATTTTAATATGTAATGGTTTTAAATTGCTAAATGATCAAGTGGCTATTAAATTCAAAATGTGAAAGCTGACCCACAAAATGTTCAACACTTATAATACCCTTTCACACTATTGAAAATGACCCACCAAGATAAGCTAATATTTAAGATTAGTATAATTATAACTTTTTCATTTTCGATCTTATTTTAATTTGTAGGGCACGTGCATTAGATAAGTGAAGTAGCTCAGTTACATGATGATGCTCAAGAAGTTGTCGAAGAGGTGAATCTGATTAGCAATCCCCAAAATGGTAATAATTTGCTAATACTAATAGGCTAAATAACAATCATATTTTTTATTTGTTTTTACCATGAAGCTTAAAATTCCATATTGCCTAATACTGTGGTTTGTAATTAATTTTTTCCTTACCGGTCTTATTTTAAGCTGGAGGGAACATGCACCCAGTAAGTCAAATAGCTCAATTACATTGGGAGGCCCAAAAGGTTGTTCAAGAGGTGATTCCGATAGTCGATCCCCATAATGGTAACAATTCAGACATAATTTAATGTTTGGATATTTAATGTTACAAGTACATCCGTTTATTCAAGTTAAATTAAACAACATTATGTTGTGTACATAGGTGAAGTAATTGACATTGATCCAATACATGAAATTGTTCAATCGCAAAGGGGTGCTAGAGAAGTAAATGGAATGGAAAATCAAAATACGAATGCCCCAATTGGTAAGCTCTCAAAAATATCTTATAATATTGTTGAATTTTTTATTCTATACATTAGGACATTTAATATTGAATAAGACGATTCAAGCGAAAATCATTTATTTCGTGTCTACTACTAGGCCATTCTTCCATTAAATTGTTGGCATCAATATTAATTGAAAATTGTTCCAATTATATAAATAGAACTGTTTGATGTTGATTGCGTGATATGACTCTAAGACTTTCCTATAAACCCATTTATTATATGAAGACTTGGGAAGTTAGACGTCTTGATTGATTATTGTACTAATTAGGGTGAGATAACCATCTTTGTTAACCGGTTGGAGTTATTGTAATTAATAGAATTTCTACCATTAGTGTATGTTTATACTGATTGAGAGGTTCAAAAGTATACATCTTTTTTTTTTTTTGCATGGCAAAAAAGGATTTTTTATATATCAAATATACAATATTAAACAGGGTAAGAGAAAAGCAACAAAGCCTCTCGAGACCCAAAAGATTGGAAGGCCGACAAGAAGACAACCAAACAATCAAAGGGAAAAATAACTTACATACACAACCTCAACCCCAACTTATACCAAAAATACGCAAACATTTTTGTTTAATTCCTGTGCATAGCACGGGTTTCATGGTAGTCTATATTAGTATTGCAGGATGACTTTTGGTGAATAGAGCTTCCTGAGCTTGCCACGTGTCCCCCAATTCTTTGCACCTTTTTAGCAATTAGCCAAATTTTAATAACTGTGTATAAAGGAAAGAAATGATTTTTTTCCAATTTCATTATTCAAAAAAATTTCAATTTGAAATTAACGGAAATAATGATTATAATAAAGGAAACTAATGAAAGAAACTAATTAACCAAATTTCCTTTTTAGGAATTAGCCCAATTTCAATAACCGAAATTACCGAAATTTGTGCTACAGTTATAAAGGAAAGAAATGGTTCTTTTCCAATTTCATTATCCGAAATTTTTCCATTCTGAAATTAACGAAAATAATGATTATAAAGGAAACTAATTAACGAAATTTCCTTTTTAGGAATTAGCCCAATTTCGATAACCGAAATTTGTGCTACAGTAATAAAGGAAATAAATGATTCTTTTCCAATTTCAATAACCGAAATTTTCCCAATTTGTAATTAACGAAAATAATGATTACTGTATAAAGGAAACTAATTAACGAAATTTGTGATACAGTAATGAAGGAAACTAATGAAGGAAAGTAACGATTACAATAGATATGCAATAATATAATACATATTTCCGAAATTTTAAAGGAAAGTAATGATTATAAAGGAAACTAATGACGTAAACTAATTAACAAAATTTGTGCTGCATTAATGAAGGAAACTACTGAAGGAAAGTAACGATTATAATAGATATGCAATAATAAAGGAAAGAAATTATTCTTTTCCAATTTCAATAACCGAAATTTTTTTCAATTTGAAATTAACGAAAAATAATGATTATAAAGGAAACTAATGAAGGAAACTAATTATTGAAATTTGTGCTACATTAATGAGGGAAGCTAATGAAGGAAAGTAACGATTATAATAGATATGCAATAATATAGTACATATTTCCAAAAATTTTAAGGAACGTAATGATTATAAAGGAAACTAATGACGGAAACTAATTAACGAAATTTGTGATACAGTAATGAAGGAAACTACTGAAGGAAAGTAACGATTCTTTTCCAATTTTAATAACCAAATTTATTTGCATATCATTTGGCGGAATAAGTTGATTTTTATAATCACATGGTTAAATATTAGAGAAGAGTAATAGCTAAGCATTTGGGGCAGAGACCATCTCCAGGGGAAGATCAGAGATAGTACGGTAGCCGCTTCAATTCCTAACCCGTTCTTTGAAAGGTAAATCTTTTGATTCCTCCCACATCTTAATTCCTCATTCACTCTTCGACAAAAAAATTAATTCTATGACTATATCATTCATAAATTTCGAATGTTGAAAAAACATGTGTAATATATGATACTAACGACAAGAACCCCATAGCAAACCCCTTGCTTTGTTACTTTTATTTTCTTCACTGCTTTGTTAATTTTTTTAACATATATCTAAATTAGTTAATCTTATCCTTAAATTCCTTTCATTATATTTGGACATAAGACAAAAGCTGGATCGTGAGAACAAAGATCGGAATATCAAACAACGTTCTCATAAAAAAAGAGCACTACTTGAAAGTAAAACAACCAAAGGAAGCAGCAAAAGAATCCCGCCATGTAAGAACATGTATCTTAAGAGACAAGAAGAAGAATGTCTGTCAAAACATGCCAACCACTCCATAGGTAATTGTCATCTTCATGATTTTGTATAAACGTTACTTCTTTTCTCATCTTTTTTTTTCCTTGCATTTTTTAATACCCGACGATGTAGTAGGTCGAATCGATCAAGTTTATCGATCAAACCAAAAAGAAGTGGTAAAAGAAGGTCATAATCTTAAATCACGCTTCCCACGTGCGAAAAAATCAGCGGCTCCAATTAACATCAACCCCTCCATTGGTAAATTTCTTTTAATTTCCTTCATGCAAACTTTGTTTGTTAGATTTTTGTGAAAAATTCCAGATAACATAATCATCATTTCAAAAATGGGTTATAATTGATATTTATCTTATGTTGTTATGTAGGTGAAGAAAATAGTATGCCGCCTCATGAGGATGCTAAATTAGCAATTGCAGAGCAGAATTTGGTGACTGGCCCACCAACATGTAACATAAGTTATTAACTCTTAACGTATCCTTATTATGTTACAGGGGCTCATACTAGATAAGTTGCCAAATAAGATGCTCTTCTCTTTTAAATTAGGTGAAGAAAATAATATGCTGCCTAACGAGGATGCACACGCAAAAATTGCAGAACAAAATATGTAAGCTGACTAGGCAATAGGTAACATAAGATTTTTTTAACTCTTAGAGTACCCTTATTATGCTATGAGGACTAAAAAAGATAAAGTTGCTACGGAAGATGCTCTTCTGTTTTTATTTATCTAAAGAAAAAATATGTTGCCTGATGAATAGGGCTGGCCCTGACGTTTGGGTTCCCCTAGTCTGACTTCAATTTTGGTTACTCACTTACTATAAAGTAAAAAAAAAAATTGACACAGAAGTTACAAAAAAAAATAAAAAAATCAATGTTTACATTGTACTTTTCAAAAAAAAAAAACACAACAAAAATGTAACTCCTGTTATAGTGTTTTAAGCAAGTTCCATTTAAAAAAGAAAATAGAAGTGGCAAGTGGGAGCGACATTCTTCTTATCTCAACTTTCATACCAATAAACTCAGTATGTTCCATTTTTAAAATGGAACTTGCCCTAACCAATAGTAAATGATTTTTTTTTTGACACAATAGTAAATGAAGTTGCCATAACCCTTTTGGTTGCCCACTTACTATTGTGTCAAAAAAAAATGACATAGAAGTTAGTAAAAAAAAAAAATCAATGTTACATTGTACTTTTCTGTACAATGTAACTCCAGTTACAGTGTTTTAATCAAGTTCCCATTTTTTTTTTTTTGAAAAAAAAAATTCTCATTGCATTTTTTAAAGCAAACTCTTCGATTTAGATTAAAACAAATCCATTTTGTGACATGGTAATACAAATATAATTTTTTTTATCAACATCTGTGAGGACTTAAAGTACCCTTATTATGATATGATGACTTAATCGAAATGAAGTTGTCAATCTAGGTTCTGAACTCAAAGTTGGCCTGATTTTAATATGTAATGGTTTTAAATTGCTACATGATCAAGTGGCTATTAAATTCAAAATGTGAAAACTGACCCACAAAATGTTCAGCACTTATAATACCCTTTCACACTATTGAAAATGACCCACCAAGATAAGCTAATATTTAAGATTAGTATAATTATAACTTTTTCATTTTCGATCTTATTTTAATTTGCAGGGCACGTGCATCAGATAAGTGAAGTAGCTCAGTTACATGATGATGCTCAAGAAGTTGTCGAAGAGGTGAATCTGATTAGCAATCCCCAAAATGGTAATAATTTACTAATACTAATAGGCTAAATAACAATCATATTTTTTATTTGTTTTTATCATGAAGCTTAAAATTCAATATTGCCTAATACTGTGGTTTGTAATTAATTTTTTCCTTACCGGTCTTATTTTAAGCTGGAGGGAACATGCACCCAGTAAGTCAAACAGAAAATTACTGTTAGGTCTAGTTTTGTGGATTCTAATTCCCTCTAAGTCAAGGTCAGCATTTTTAATTCCCTCCAACTCTAGTTGCTAGTTTAGATTACTATTATGCCCTTTTACAGTCCACCTATTCCAAATTTACTCTTTACCCCACCTGTCACTCCCAACCTTCATCCACCGTCCACTTCTGGCCGGCAACTACGACCAGCTTACTTCTCCGGCAGGCGACTTTCCGGCTGGGGACTTTCCGGCCGGCATAATTTCACTGCGAATTTGTATAAAACACCATTTTTTGTGCTCCAGAAGCAGAATCAAGACATATGAAAAGAGTAAAACAGAAACACAAATCAACAACCATCCTACTTTACAATGGCTCCAGGGTCCAGTAACATAAACAAAGGCTAGTGTTTTTTGTTCCACTGTAGGTCATAACAACAGATTTATAAATATGGCTGAACAACCTCTCACTCTAGCCTTTGTCGGATTGTTGCGACATCTTCTCCTTGGATCTCGAAACCGGCCAAGCCGAAATAGGGTACCTTCTTTGCTGGAAGATAGAGAGGGCTTCGACGAGCTCGAAGCTTCCAATGGTGCCGGAACAGTAGAGAATCGGGTACGGTGTATAGATGTAGGAACAGTAGAGGTTTTCATTACATCTAAAAGCATGGCGTTTTAACGACCACCAATTTTCGGCGACTGGTTTGGGTGCGAATTTTTGCTTGCGAATTTTTCCACGCGAATTTTGGGTGCGAATTTTTTCAATCTCCATTTTTAATGATTCCATGGTCATTTTAAGCAATTTTACCCGGTAAAGACTAATGGAAGATTTTAATTTCACACGATTGGAGAAATTCGCAGCGCTGCGAATTTGTGAAACTCAAAATCAACAAATTTCGAAGATTCGAAACTGCGACATGTCGAGTATCTTTGGAAATTTGGAGGTAGGGGAGTGATTATATCAAGTGACAGGGGATTGAGAAGTTTCATTTTACCTTGGGGAAGATTACTCTTTCAGACCTTGATAAGCAGTGCTTTGGGCGGAGAATCAAAAGGATTGTAGAGTGGTTGGAGGCAGTAGACGATGACTTCGGTTGGAGGCAGTAGACGATGGCTTCGGAGAGGGGACGATTGGGAAAAGGAAGGAGATGGTCAGGAAAGAGTAGAAAAGGAAGGAGACGTCATTTCCTGGGGTAATTTTGGGAGAAATTTACGTAATTACCTGTGTGGGAATTTTAGAATTTGGGCTGGACCCGGAGGTAATCAACCCCAATTTTTTGTACCGGCCCGTAAATCCATCTAAGTCAAATAGCTCAATTACATGGGGAGGCCCAAGAGGTTGTTCAAGAGGTGATTCCGATAGTCAATCCCCATAATGGTAACAATTCAGACATAATTTAATGTTTGGATATTTAATGTTACAAGTACATTAGTTTATTCAAGTTAAATTATACTACATTATGTTGTACATAGGTGAAGTAATTGACATTGATCCAATACATGAAATTGTTCAATCGCAAAGGGGTGCTAGAGAAGTAAATGGAATGGAAAATCAAAATACGAATGCCCCAATTGGTAAGCTCTAAAAAATCTCTTATAATACTGTTGAATTTTTTATTCTATACATTAGGACATTTAATATTGAATAAGACGATTCAAGCGAAAATCATTTATTTCATGTCTATTACTAGGTCATGTCATTCTTCCGTTAAATTGTTGGCATCAATATTAATTGAAAATTGTTCCAATTATCTAAATAGAACTGTTTGATGTTGATTGCGTGATATGACTCTAAAACTTTCCTATAAACCCATTTATTGTATGAAGACTTGGGAAGTTAGACCTCTTGATTGATTATTGTACTAATTAGAGTGAGATAACCATCTTTGTTAACCGGTTGGAGTTATTGTAATTAATAGAATTTCTACCATTAGTGTGTGTTTATACTGATTGAGAGGTTCAAAAGTATACATCTTTTTTTTTTTTTTGCATGGCAAAAAAGGATTTTTTATATATCAAATATACAATATTAAACAGGGTAAGAGAAAAGCAACAAAGCCTCTCGAGACCCAAAAGATTGGAAGGCCGACAAGAAGACAACCAAACAATCAAAGAGAAAAATAACTTACATACACAACCTCAACCCCAACTTATACCAAAAATACGCAAACATTTTTGTTTAATTCCCGTGCATAGCACGGGTTTCACGCTAGTAGCATGTAACCGGAATGAGGTCGACAAATCCAAATCCACCTCATCCTCTTCCCACCCCTATTCTTCTTTTACATCCTTATTAAGGGAGATTCTATTTAAACCCAAATCTTATCTATATAGCCCCATAAAAAATAAAAAATAAAACTTTTTATTTACAATTCTACCCTTCAACAGATTTTTCATTAAGGACATCCACCTATAATTGACACTTAAAAAATCTTCAACAATGCTACAACAACACCCACTTTACATACCCATACTTGCGAGTGTAAGTGTGTAAATGGGTGTTTATATGGGTGTGGTTCTATAATTTTTAAAAATCTTTATACCGTGACTCAACAACGTCAAGTTTCTCTCGTTCCCCACCCTCCACTGTATTCTATCTTGTCGATGCAGGCAACTCAAGATTAAGAAGAAAAGTAATCGCCAACTATGCAGAGGAGCATTACACTTCAAAGTCAAATCAAATAAAATTCGCCTTCGCTGGGCACTAGCTAGCTCCGCATAACCATTACTATCTTTTAGTACCTTCCACACTCACACACGCATGTGAAATACAAAGATCTTGGCATCTATATAAATACACATGTAGATTCAAATAGGGTCCTTCTAGTGATAGGACACTGGGATAACAATAACACAAAAAGAAAATTAAAAAAAAAAACACACTTTATTGTATTTTTTCACTTTTCTATATATTTTTACACATTTCTATTTTTTTTTATACTTTTTTAAACCTTAACGTACCTTCCACATTGATTTTAGTTTTCCTTCCAAAAATGGTGTATGTATATGACTCACACACGCAAATGTGAAATACAAAAATTAAATCAAATCCAATTTTGACCATAAATAATAATTCCACTTACTTGTGGGCACACACCCTCAAATAATTTTGACTCAATAAGTTTATTTAATTTTTTCACAGGGTGTAAGAGAACAAGGGCCGGGGTAGAGAGAGAATTTATGGTTTCAAATAGAATCAAACCTGTCCTGGGCAGTGATCAAAAAAAAAAAACCTGTCCTGGGCAGATTGGTAATTCACTTGCTCCTTTCCCGCGGCTTTCAACGCGGCATTGGTGTTGGCTCTTGGGCCCCTCCCCTCCCCGCTCTCTGTAAAAAGTAGGGAGTAAATAAATTACTCTCCACTACAAAAGGCGAGTAAATTTTTTTTTTTTTTGCAAAGAGGGTACCGCACACGTGAAAACGCGTAGCTCGGCCATCAAAAAAAGTTTTAGACGGCTCAGATTTCTCTTTCCATCTTTTCTCTCTCTTCTTTTTCTCTCACCTTTTTCTTTGTAAAATCCAGACCTTGCAAAATATTTTTAGATGATCGAGATGCGCGATATCTACCGCAACGTAATACCCATCCGCGAGCACTCAAGTTTTTCTCACATAAGCACACACTATATAGCTGCAAAACAGACACTACTGTTAATGAACTAACAAGTGGCCTGATCTCATCCTCTGCGTCCCATCTTCGTTCACACCTATCCCTCTTCTCCATAATCGCATCTTTGCATACATATATACATATACATACATCCACAAGGTTTCCAACCCAACTCGTGATTCTCTGCAAAAATCCCAATTTACCAGTGCCCTTGTTTTCAAAAGAAAAAAATAAATCAAAATGTTCTTCACGCCCAATTAATCACCCAAATCACATCTCTCTCTCGCTCGATGAGAGGCAGATCCGGGAGCTGATGAGATGAGACTGCTAATCTTCAAGAAGAAGAAGCGCAAATCGGAGCTCCCAATCTACTGTACTATCGCGGCTGAATCGATTTGGAATGAAGTTTTACATATCGGCGAGTGGGATTAAGAGAGTGACGATATCGAGCGCCGTCGCTGGCGGCGGCGGCGGCCGTGGAAGTAGTGGTAATGGTGGTGGTGGTGGTGGTGGTTTTTGGGAGGTTATGAAGGGGAAAGGAACGGCGCCGTTGGGACGACGGCTGTCTCAACGGACTTTGTTGCCGGTGGTGCTGATGCTGGCGATAATTTTGCCCTTTCTCTTCCTTCGGATTGCTTTCATTGTTCTCGAATCGGCCACCATTTGCTCTTCTTCTCTCGGTATTTACCATTTTAACTTTTCTTTTTATTTTGCAATTATAGCTAGATTTTCAAAGATTTCCTTAGGTGTAATTTTCAAATTAAAAATTGAAATACTTCTTTGGATATTTTTAAAAATTTGGTGTCAATATATTAAAAATTATTGAAGAAAATACTTTATTTTTCATCGGACAATTGTTAAGAAAAGTATATAATAACCAAACTAATAATAACCAATTTATTTTTTCGCCGGATGAAGGAAGTATATGATAAGGAAAATTTAATTTTGGGTATGATTTTTGTATTCTACTAAATGCGACCCAAAAATTGCTTTTTTAGTGCTTCGAATTACCCAGGCCAAAACATTGGGGGACAAATTTTAGAGGGCTTTTTACGGAGTAGCAAAGCGAAATTTCTGGCGTTGAACACTGAAACAACAACAGACCAGTGAAGTATTGTCCAAGGGAATGGCTATCGGCTATACAATACACCCTTAATACTATATCCACTTATGGTACATGTTATGTCAACTCATCGTAATCGTAACATGTTTTAGGTTAGTGGTTCGTAACTTGGAAGGGCTCCCTGCTGCTGTGCAGCCCATGCACAACACAGTGCTTGTGCACATCCGGGTTGTCCGTTGCTCTGATAGGCCGTCCCGATTTCACCTCGGCACTTTTGCATCCGAACCGTTATTTATCGTGCGTGCAAGATGAAATCTGGGCCGGCTATCCAAGCAACCGACGGCCCAGATGTGCAGAACACGGGCTGCACAACACCATCCCTCTTCCTCGTAACTTATATATTAAAAACTCGTAACTTTTCAGATATATATTTGATGACATTTTTCTTTATAATTCATTACATTTTTGTGCGTCTCATACTTTTATACAAAAATCGTAATTTTGTATAATCGATCGGCAATATTTTTAGGGATATGTATTATACACACTCAAATATAGATCTGTATTATAGTCTTTCCCATTGTCAAATCATGGGAAAACCCTTTCTTGTGTCAAATCTAGCAAAACCATTGGTTTTTTTTTGTTGTATCAAGTTCTAAAAAAAAAAAAAAAAAAAAAAACTATTTCATATTGGTGGGGTCAAGGAGTGAGATTTCGGGAGATTGTTCTTTCCTGATGTCTAAATTTCACGTTCGAAACCCTCATATACTATTAATTCATTTGGGTCAGTCCGAACGGAGCTCCGATTTTAACAAGTTGGCTGCTTACCAGAATTTATTGTGGTTTGTGTAAGTTAACCCGAACGACTGAGTTATCAAAAACAACTTTTTACTCCAACTTTGCAACAAGTGGGGTTCGCTATTAAATAAAAATGTTAGGATTACAAACGACAAGAGAATACAAATGTTAGGATTACATCAAGAGAATACAAATGTTAGGATTACATCAAATCAGACATAAGTATACAACTACACAAAACCCAACTTGTAGCCCCTACAAATAAGTGGGCAAATACTAACAATCCACTGAGCCCACAAAAATAAAATAAATATGCAATTTTTTTTTTCCTTTCTAAAACGCATTTTTGTGTGAAATTGGAAACTAATTTGTTGGGATGATGTTGCAGAGTGTATGGGGTGGAGATTCTTCGGTGGGAGTGATTCATTTCCGGTGAGTGTTCATCCGACCCAGTTTATCTATCTACTTTTTTTTTTTTTTTTCTTCTTTAAATGCAGAAAATTCAGTTTATCTATCTACTCAATGTGACATTAGGGTTCCGTGACACCTCTTTTGTTCTTTAGCTTTTGGTTGCTACAAAAAGTTCAAAATAAAGAAAGAATATCACAAAGTGAAAACTGTCACGTGAAATTCACAAAGACGAGTCTACAAAGTTGCCACGAGTGCAGGATTACATTTATTACTGGTAGCATTTACTGGGGTTCATGTGGACTGGGAAAACAGATTCATTTTTTTTGTGTATTCACAATTTTTTTTTTGGTAATTGCACACCCTTTTGTTATCTTTTAGTGAAAAAATTGCACATAAAAGTGTTACAAGACTAGAAATGGTATGCAATTATTCAAAAAGAAGTGTAAAAATAATTTTTCTATTTTTAACAACACATTGACAGGTGCCGATTTTTTTCGCTTAATGCCAATTTTGTTGCATGTAAAATCAATTGTTTCCTAGTTGAAGGAAAAATTTAAGCCAGTTTCTTGAAATGGGATGTTTGAGGGATTTATCTTTTCCACAAATCAATTATTCTGGGTGTAGTTTCCCCAGGAAAGTGTGTTGTTTTTCAATTGTCTTCTTTTAGATTTTGATACCAGAAAATAGGCTCAAGAAATTGTCCATTAAGAGTAAGTTTCTACTGCGGTGTCTTTAATATTTTCGGTATTTTTGGACTAGAAGTTGTCAAATCAATTGTTGTATGATAAGAGGAAGACTTGTTGATTTGACAACTTGCAGTCCAAGAATACCGTGAATACGTTAATGGAAACTCAGCCTAAAGTTTAAAGACTTTTTAGCTGACTCATGAACAGTTTTCATCAAATTCCAAGATTTTTTTTTCCAGCCTGCAGAATCAGACTATTTTGGGTTATTAGTTGATGAATCTATGGCTGAAAGCAATTTGGGGACCTATGTGTTATCCACTTTCCCCAGTTGCTTTCCAGGCCATGTGGTCAGCTGCATTATTTTGGAGAAAATTTTGCACTAAGAGAACAAAATGAAATCATGATAAAATCAACAAAGAATAAAACGGTAGGTGTGGAACGTCATCAGCAAAATCCTATTGCATCAGCAAAATCCTATTGCCAAAGTTCTTTCAACATAGTGGATTTGGAAGCAGTCAAAATTGCTCTGGAAATAGCACTGGGCAGTGGATGGTGGGACAAGGGGGTGTTGCACCTTAGCTGGATGTTGAAATAATATGTGGGACCTTTTTGGCCATTTTAGTCATCCCCGTCAACCTAGTTATGATCAACATAACTCCTAGGGGCCAGGTGGTCCAATTGCTTGACTCTAAGCTTTTCTTTTTCATTTTTTTTTTTTTTTGGTAATGAGGAGCGTCGAATGGACCCGATTAATCTCTTCAACCCCTCTCACAGCCCTTAACACGTGTCTACTTGAGGTGAGGTGCCACCAAAGACAAATCGCTATTGAGAGTAATCGATTTTGCGACCTTGGGGTGGTAGTAAGCCCAGTGATTAACCACTGTGACAAAACTAACTTCCTTTGGGTTACTTGACTCTAAGTTGCCTAGGAGAAATTATTGGTTATTATGCTCTGATGCTATTGTCAAATGAGGCATTGTTTTGCTATTAGTAGACGTTGGGGTGGCCTATATAAGTATGGCCAACGGGGGAAAATTTACTTTAAAGAAATGATATTCATACAAACAGCATCATGAAAATTATTTACTCAACTGTTAGAACTGAAAAATAGGAATATGAAAACTAGTGAAGTAATGCTATGTTTTTTAAGGAATGCTCGTAAAAGAGAAAGCAAACAACGAGAAGCCTAGAAAATATAAGGGATCGTTTTATGCAATTTATAAAAATCCAAAAAATTATAGGGGTAAAATAAAATTTACAAGAAACTTGAGGTCGACCATGGCCAGTCTTGGCCCCCCTCTAGCTTCGTCCCTGAGGCCCTGACTAACAGAAAATTGTTTACCTTCTGTGTACTATTACACTTGAGGTAGCATTAACTTCTTCATGCTAAATAATCAAAGAGTACTTCGAGAATAGAGCTAAATTATCAAATTTTGGCTGTAAATACCCTGACCAGGCTAAGCCTAGTTGGTTTACTCTCATTGGCTTCACTCCATGAAAATTTCCCATGAAACTGTCGAATTCAGTAAGACTGTTTGAATCTTGGAGTTGTAGGGAAATTTGTGATGGGAAAAGAAAAGGGAAAGTGAAGGAAAAGTGAAGGAAAACAACTTGAAATAGATGGGATTTGTGGAAAGATGGGTCTCTTTGATTCGTTTCCTTCCATAAATCCAAGATTCACATGCACCCTAAGGAATCTCAATTAAGGGACCTCCTGGCAACATTTACTCTCTTTGAGGGAGTCCCCTAACACATAGCCCTCAGACGTGACATGCTGATCGTGATAATTTTGTTCTTTATTGTGGGCATGTTGTTTACCACAGAACCTCAGAGAAGAGCTGGCGAAGGCGCTGGTGGAGGCAGCTAACCTTGATGACAAGGACGGAGGGACAGTGGTGGAGAGTTCACCAGCTTCTTTCAAGGATTTAGTGGAAGATGTGACATCACACAAACAAGACCTGAAGGCCTTCGCCTTCAAAACCAAGGCTATGGTAAAACCACTTCACCACTGCTTATGCACTTTGTTAACTGCCAATGCATTTCTCTATCAGTCTTGAGTTACTCGGCTCCCATGTGTTTTATCATTTCTGCTCTTTTTACAATCGCCACTCACCATTGGGGTCATATTTGCTGATTTGTTTTTATATGTACTCTTCTGTTGTTTGTGAAAAAGTTTTTTTTTTTTTTTTTTTTGCGGCAAAATGTTGTTTGTGAAAAAGTTGATTTGCCAAAGTTTGTTTTGGCATTCGATGCCGTGTTAGCCATGAGTATTTTGTTGTCATTTAACTTGACTGAGATATGACTTGCCCTTTTATTCATCTTCAGACATTTTTCGGGTAGCATTTTAGAAAACATTTTATTTTCATTTGAAAAACAAAGAAACGTCGTAGGGTATTGTGCTCCAATCATCATCAAAGCACCCAATGTCCTTTTCATGTTAATTTGTCATGGAGTGTGAAGGTTGCCTGTTCTCCTTTTCTAAGAATGCTTTTACTCTGTTGTCTTTGTTAAGGTTCTGTCCATTTTTTCTTTTTCTTGTGTTATAGCAGGACCACATTTACAAAAGCTCTCAAACATGGTAGTTTGGAATCTTAAGCCAAAGTCTACTAATTCCAAGTCGTCTTAGAAGTCAAATTCTAGTCTGATTGGCTGAATGAAGTTGATAGAAATATGCCTTTGGGACTTCCATCAAATCCATGTGGTAAATTATGGGGCGAAGGTCTTTTTGGTGAATAAGAATTCCACTGAAAGAGATAAAAATGGAAAAGACAAATACAAAAATTCCACCTATGTAGTGACTCACATTCAACTACAGGAGTCTTCATCTCCTTCTTTGAGAATTATATAAATCACTGAGATATTTGGCTGGGTACTGTTCGACATTTAAGAATGCTTATTCAATTAGGAACTTTGGTCAATAACCAAACTTCTTATAGTTCCTTGACTTAATAAAGTACTTAGGGTCTAGGCCCTCGTGTACCCAAAAAAAAAAGTACTTATGAATCTGATGGCTAACCGTTAAGTCAACAAATTCTTTCCGATTTAATTTTGCCTGAACATATAGCATGATAGAACTTCATAAAGAATAAAAAAAAAAAAAAAAAACAGACACCACGATTGCAGAGTACGAAAACATTGTTGTCCTTTTAAAAAAAAATGAAAATGAAAAAAAAATGTTGTCTTTGCCTCTTTTTTCTCTATGAAAAGTGAAAACCATATCTGCACCAAGTCATAGGTTGTGGCTTTTAGACATCATACCATGTATCATTGCAACTGAAGTTCGTTGTTTAAAAGCACACTGACATTACTAATAGAATATTTGCAACAAATTTACTTGGTTCCCATGGAGCAATGAAAGTTTTTGGTCTCATTTTCACGTCAAAACTTTGTTCATTTTCTTATCACTTCTGAGAAAATTATCTTCGTAAGTTCTATCTAACAGGTAGTTTTATAGAATCTTCTTTGTTCTTGAGAAAGCTTCTTTTAGAGTTTTGGGGCAATCCCAAAATGCTTAGATGGAAAAAGTTTGAGTGGCTTGGCTCCTATGGTGCTTTGCACCATTGACCGGCAATTTGCCAGTGCTTCTCACCCACGATTTACACACTTGCGCGTGCGGGAGCATGGCAATGGGCTATGTGGCTGCAATGTGGTGCTTTAATGGTGCACTTTGCATTTAGCCTTGTAGGTGCCCTTTCTTATTGCGACTTGGCAGTGATGTGTCGCTGACATGGATGCCGCGTGGTGTACGTATGGTGGGTGAGTCACACTGGTTCTTCTAGAAGCCCGATGGTTAATCAACCTGTTAGAATAGGTATGATCGAGGCCGTCTATCGTGATCGAGGGCTTCTATCGTGATCGAACGGTCCATGATAGTGTCAGTCAGCATACTGGTTCGGGTATGGCCAGCTACAGCATTGGTTCAAATGGGTGTGATCCGCACCGTAGGATCTAATAGGCTATAGATGAGCTGGTATGATCCGATTCGATTCGATTGGGTGCTCTTGGTCTATAAATAGAGCCTAGATCATGGCCGTTGAGGACACTGAAATCCCATAAGGTCTCCCTCTCTCTACTTAATTGCTCTCTTGTTCTATTAATCCGTTATTCTGCAAGAACGGATTTACCAATCCCTTGGTTCATTTCATTTCAATTTTTGCTCGATTCTGGCTGTCTTTCGTTTGTGCGATCTCAGGCAGAAGGTCATTAGATCGGGCTTCTTTGTATCCTCGAAATGGATTTATTGCAACCCGGCGCACACCAATTAGTGGGGTAAATATTGTTTTTCTAAAAGCAATATTGTAACGTGACTCTAAGCATGTTCCATCAAGGTGTTCAAGTTCCGAAGATCCCAGATTTTGCACCAACAAATACACGACACAAAATAAAGTTATTTAAGAAAAATGCATTCCATGCGCACTTTGAAATAAATTGTGTGAGAGCATATGCAAAAACAGTTTTTCCTGCTCAGCAGTTTATCCCCTAGATGAGTGATGAGCCTTGCCCTACCTGTATCAATTGGTGTGCGGGTAAACATTGTTTTTCTAAAAGCAATATTGTAACGTGACTCTAAGCATGTTCCATCAAGGCTTTCAAGTTCCGAAGATCCCAGATTTTGCACCAACAAATACACGACACAAAATTAAATTATTTAAGAAAAATGCATTGCATGCGCACTTTGCAATAAATTGTGTGAGGGCATATGCAAAAGCAGTTTTTCCTGCTCGGCAGTTTATCTCCTAGATGAGTGATGAGCCTTGCCCTACCTGTATCATTCGAACTATTGCTCATAAACAATGTGCCATTTGCAAAGTGTGCTTTTAAGTAATGTATCTCTGAATTTCTCTTCCTTGTGTGTTTCTAATTCATATTATTTACCCCATATATTTTGATTTAACGAAGTTTGTGAGTAACTTTTGTTTTTATCTATGATGAAGGAAAATAATGATTTGCGTGACATTAGGAGTATAACAATGCTGATCTTCATGTTTTGTAGTAGTGTTGCATATTGCGCAATAAGTAGTTGTTTAGCATACCAAGATGATATGAGTCTCTAGATTTTGTGCTACTTCATGCCCCCAACTAGTGGTTTTAAAGGATTGAAGTCCCAACAAGTGCGTGGGCTTGTGAGCCTCATCTTTTCATTCAAATCCACCAGAGGGGATGGAGGATTTGAAGAACTCATACTCCTTACAAGAATAGTGGGTACTGCAGCTTGAGGCTTCAGGCATTGCTGGAGTCATTTTAGATATGTACTCTCTAATCATCTTTGAATCATGGTAACGTGTCAAAATCTGCCAGTATCAAAATTGGTTTAACGATGAGAATAGAAGACCCCCAAATATGGTGGGGAAGAATGTTTTCATTATTCCAGTTTAGATGAGTAACGAAATAAAGCTGAATCAGGAATAAAGACAGCATGCCAATCTCTCTGAGTGCAAGTATGATGGTATTTGTATGTTCTATTATCTTAACAAAATGAATCCAAATCACTAGATCAGAGGAAACTCCTTTGCTTTATACAGATGGTGAACATGGAGCGCAAGATACAATCAGCTAGACGCCGCGAGTCCATATACTGGCATCTAGCTTCACACGGTGTCCCCAAGGGCCTCCACTGCCTTTGCCTGAAATTGGCAGAAGAATATGCTGTAAATGCCATGGCAAGATCTCGCCTACCCTCACCTGAATTTGTTCACCTCCTCACCGACTCTTCTTTCCACCACATAGTTCTCCTAACTGACAATGTGCTTGCCGCCTCTGTTGTCATCTCTTCAGCTGTGAAAAACTCAGCCAACCCTGGGAAATTAGTGTTTCACATAGTCACTGATAAGAAAACTTATACCTCTATGCATGCATGGTTTGCAGTAAATTCCATTTGTTCAGCAGTTGTTGAAGTGAAAGGATTGCATCAGTATGATTGGTCCCATAAAGTTAATGTTGGAGTTAGGGAAATGTTACGTATCCATCATCTTATTTGGAACCATAACTACAACAATTTAAAAGAAGACGACTTTGAATACGAGGAAGGGAATGAAAGAAACTTAGGGGTTCTGAGCCCCAGCTGTCTTTCTCTCATGAATCATCTCCGGATTTATCTCCCCGAGGTAATTTTATTCAATTTTTCAATCATTGATAGGATGATAGTTGTTGAATATGTGGTGTCGATTTGTTTTGGTATCTAATTTTCATGAGCCCACAGTTGTTTCCAGATCTAAACAAGATTACGTTCTTGGATGATGACGTTGTAGTACAACATGACTTGTCATCGCTATGGGAAATCAATCTCCATGGGAAAGTTGTTGGTGCAGTTGTTGACTCATGGTGCGGACGAGAGTGTTGTCCAGGAAGAAAATACAAGGACTACTTCAATTTTACCAACCCAGTCATAGCATCGTCTACATTGGACCATGATCGTTGTGGATGGTTGTATGGGATGAATGTGTTTGATCTTATGGCATGGAGGAAGACCAACATCACTGCAGCATACCATCAATGGCTTAAACTAGTGAGTATTCTGTCAATTGATTTGGTGAATAGTTTGGCTCAATGGCTTAAAAGAAATGCATGTTATTGCATTACCTGTATTTCTAGTGATTTTACATATAGTACTCATCCCTTGTACAAAGTCCATTGCATTAAGCATTACAGGGAGAAAGAACAATCAACTCTATGCATTAAGCATTACAGCACTCGATCCTCATGCAGCTTTCTTCAAGTGCTCTCCCTATACCCTAACTGATTTGTAAATCCCAAACTGGAGGCACCATCTATATAAGAGGTCCCAACTCCGAGAGTGTGCAGTTATAACATTAGACATCTCAAAACAGTCTCTTGCATTCCCCTTGCAGTGTTTGATGCCAAAATCTATAACTCTTTTTACTTGAATATACTCTATAATTTCAGAGCCTCAATTCCGGGTTGGCATTATGGCGTCCAGGAGCACTTCCGCCTGCCTTGATTGCATTTGAGGGTCACGTGCATCCCATTGATCCTTCGTGGCATTTGAGTGGATTAGGTTATCAGCTGCCCCCAGTACCTCCCCAGATACTGCAAGCTGCAGCTGTCCTACATTTCAGTGGACCTGCAAAGCCATGGCTCGAGATCGGTTTCCCAGAGGTACGAAGCTTATGGAATCAGCATGTAAATTTGTCAAACGAGTTTATTAGAAAGTGCAGAATTACAGGGTGAACAGGACAAAGTTCTCTCACTCTTGTCAACAACATATTCGTTTTGGGATCCAACCAGGTGTCTAGAGTGAGATCGAGGGAAGAAGGTTTTGCCTTCAGTCTCTTCTCACTCTCAGCTCTATACAGTAAGAGATTGTTGTTCAATGTGCAAATATAGGTATATACTAGACAGCCATACACAATGGAGTGTAGAGGTTAGCCTTCAAGGGATTCATATGGATGTGGAAATATTCGACGTTGTGGTAATTTGTATTTTTATATCTAATCCTATTTGTGTAGATATTATTGTTGCCACTGGTTCTGTCACAAAAAAGGGTCCATGTTTCGTTTTAAAGTGGAACATGCCAACGTGATATTGTGGTCTGTATTTTGTTGTGTCCAACAGAGGGAGGAGGCAGTATTTGTAAAATGAGAAAATGGGTCTGAAGGTAGTCTATTTGAGGTCCAACGTGGTATTGTGGTCTTTATCGGCCCAAGTTCGTTCAAAAACTAAACAAATGACCTTGAACATCTTAAAACTCGGCTCGATTCGGCTTGTTTGCAACCCTATTTGTGAGGGAAGACGTGTTACGGAAAAGGACGAAGAAGACAAACTGTTTCAAGTGTTTTGAGTTTGGTATGTAGCCAATTTACGGAGCACTGGCTCAAAAATATTCCAATAGTACACATTCGGTGATTACTTAGCAATATACTACTATTATGCTGGCCTTGCGGTCAACGAGACATCTTAGAGATCCTTCTTTTTATTTTTATTTTTATTTTTATTTTTATTTTTATTTTATTTTTTTGTCTAAATGACTTTTTTTTTTGTTTTTCGTAATTTTTTTAGCTTTTCATCGTACTTTTTGGGATTAATCATTCTTATCCACAAGAAAAATCAGAAAAGTATAAAAATATAAAAATGTGGACCGAAATTGGAAAAAGTTCATATAAGACGGCACTTTAGACAATAAGACCTTATTTTGCGAATCTAAAAAAAATTCAGAAAAGACGAACAAAAAATGAAAAACCAAAAAAAACAATGCAGTGTTCGTTTGGCTACCGGGAAGTTCATAACTGGTCTCCACCTCTCTACTTAGGATGAGTTAATCAAAACTTCGACTAACCCAATTTTGTCTGCACAAATGATGTGGTGCATTTTCCGCTACTGAATCATGTGAGAATTTTCTCATCTCGAGATTTTCACGTGATTTAATGGTCGGAAATGCACCAGGACAAACAGGGACGGATCCAGAAATCCAACCCAGTGGGGGCATTTTCTTAATTGTAATCGTGTAATTTTTTTCCTAGTCAACGATTTTGTTAGGGACAAGAAATTGTGTAAGATTAATTCTAAACCTAATATTAGGCAATAAATTATTAAAAAATAGGGACCATTGTAAAAGATTTCTAAAATTAAAACTATTTAAGTTAAACAATTTTCGCATGATTTTGTACCATTTTCTTAAAAAGAAGGGAGAAAATTAAAATTTAGGAAAAAAATGTTAGGGGAATTATTATTACCACTATAGGTTCAAAATATATAATGAAATTATCAAGTTGTTGTCTGATGAATGTTGTTGGTTTTGGAACCAGTGGCAAACATCAACAATCTCCTATAACCTTTTAAATTTTGAGGCTTAAAAAGGAAGAATTTTGAGGCTTAAAAAGTAAGAGTAAGGAGTTGAACCCGAGATCTATAGCTTGGAGAGATCACGCCTTACCACCAGACCACACAGGATTATGCTGTTAGGTTCCAACACAAATAACATATATACGAAACTTATTTCCCAAAATTAATTTTTTTTACATCGACAAGTGGGGGTCAGGGGGCGCGCGCCCGCACGCCCTGATCCGTCCCTGAGGACAAAGGCGCCCTGGTGTAACTCCAAATGTTCAAAATGTCAAGCTCATAATTTTGCAACTCAAACTTTAAATATACCCCTTTTTTTGTTCGGAGAATATAAACCCAGAGCAACTTAAGAGTATGATTTCTTATCCAAGTGCAAAGGTGTGAGGCTGTGATGTAGGAAAGACAAAAAGCAAAAGGAAAACGGAATGTTGAACAGGAATGGTGTTTGTTTTGTTTTGACATGTTTCTGTTTGTTTTGTTTTTCTCTCTCAATATTTGCTTTCATTGTAAAGGTGTGCCTTCCAAATCGTCTTACAAACAAGAGAAACGCTGCAGGCATTGCCGTCTCTTGTTGATATAAAAATTCGACATGGAAAGCATTTCACTATTTGTGGTGATGTACATGGTCAGGTAATTATGTTACTTTGATGTCCTTAAAACAAATATTGTGAGTGCAAGGTATAATTGTCAATGTACTTTCATTAGATCAACCGAATAGTCCAGTGCTGGTGGTCAGGCACTCTTTACTAGACCAGAGGTCCGAGTTCAAGTCTGACTCCCCTCCCTCTTCGATAGAAACATGATCCGATCTTCGATAGAAAGTAGAAACATGATCCGAGTTCAAGTCTGGCTGTTGGTAGGGCATCATGTAAGGTTTCATTACCCATTTTGTTTGTTGTAGTTCAAGTTACCATTTAGTTGTTTGCTGCCAATATACATGTTTAACTTGCCTGCATAACCACATAACTTCAAACCCACAACGAAGCTCAATGTAAATGTCCCATGTTCCTTACTGACATCTTGAGAAATAAATGCTTATGTCGCTTCAAGAGCTATTATACGCCATTTTTAGGATAACTTGCTGCTGCTGAAGTTTCATGGTATGAAAATTCTGAGTTGTTGATTCACTCGAAGGATTGGTAGTTGGTCCACGGTGCTTATTTTGGTGTAGTTAGGGTATTATGTGCTTTTGACCTTTTGAGCAGCAAAAGAAAGAAGGGGAAGTGAATGCTGCTGCATCATGTTAATATTCATGCTCAACTCAAAGGAAAAAAATGTTGGCCTTTAAGAAATTATCTGAAATACGACCTTTGGGTTTTTTTGAGTGCAATCCATACCTGATAAAGGATTCTTCCTTCTCTCCCGTGGTTGCAGTTTTATGATCTTTTAAATATCTTCGAGCTAAATGGGCTTCCCTCGGAAGATAATCCATACCTGTTTAATGGTGACTTTGTGTATAGGGGATCCTTTTCCGTAGAAGTCATACTCACACTATTGGCATTCAAATGCATATCCCCATCTGGTAAGCCTACTTGTATTCATGTTCTTATGATCTCCTCTGCTTTTGTAAATTTTGTTGCCTTTATGAGTTTTTATCATGTCACAAGCTAATTACTGATGAGTGAGTTAAATGCAAGTATAGGGTGGTCTTTATGCATTCCTGTGCTTTTATTTCTCCATCTTCTTTTATTCATTTGTTTATAATCTTGTTAGTTGTAATTGCTGAGTGAGGTTCATGGGCTTTAATGAGAGACAGCGTGCTATAATGCTATTCTTTTCGTACCTTCAGTGATCATCTTGTTTGTTGCGTAGAATTTGAGGGCACGCAACATGTAAATAACAAGTTTTGTTGAACATTTATGCTGCTTATAGATGACAGTTGCTATGAATCAACACTAACTGGTCTCAATTTTCAGCTGTATATCTCTCTCGAGGAAATCACGAGAGCAAGAGCTTGAATAAACTATATGGTTTTGAGGGCGAGGTCAGGTACAAGTTGAGCAAAACATTCGTTGAACTCTTTGCGGAAGTATTCTGTTGTTTACCTTTGACTCATGTATTAAATAAGAAAGTTTTCGTAGATCATGGTGGTCTTTTCAGTGTTGATGGGGTTAAGCTATCTAATACTAGAGCATTTGATCGGTTTTGTGAGCCCCCAGCGGAAGGTAAGCTTCAAATTCTGGCATGTACTGTTCCTTTCCTGAAGCTGAGTGTTCTTTTTGATATTATGCCTCCATATCTATTGTTGACAATTGGTGCTGAGTTGATACAAACTCATGAGTAGAACTGAATCTTAAAATCCGGCTTACAAAACAGTGTTGATACGTACCCAGAATTTACCCAACCACACACCAAATCGATTCTCCCCTTGTATATTACAAAAGACGTAACATTTTTTATGTTGATGCTCTAAAGTAAACACACCAAAAATTTTAGTGTGCCAATAGTCTGAAAACAATACCATAGAATTAGTTGATTTTTCTCTATTTCAGGTAAAAAACCATTTACCTAACTTATAATGGAGCGTAAGTGGTATCCCGTTGGTTAGCTACCCTTGGCTTGGTTCATCTTGTAATGGTTACAAATTTCACCAGTCCCATCCCCATTGAATAGTTCTCTGTTGAAAAGTAAGGTTGATTAACAATGAAAAACATGTGGATTACTATTGGTTTTGAGGCTGAGAAGATTTTTTATTGGATATGCAAGTGGAAGACTTTAGATAACTATGGTGCAAAGAAGTCAAAGAAGTATGTCAGACGTGCCCAGAAGCAAGACGTGGGTCAGACGGACCAAGAATCCGGCGACGTTCCGGACAAAATTCGACGAAGAGTCAGACTGGCTGATTTTTCAAAGTGAACCTAAAATCACTTTGGAGAGTTGAAGAAGAAAGAACTCGACGCGACGAGTTCATTGGCGTAGACGGCGTCAAAATCGGAATTGTATTGAGCTCCCACGAGCAGTTTGAAGATCGGTGTTGTTTCTTAGTTTTTTTCAGAGGAGATAAAGGAAAGTAACAGAGTGAGGAAGAAGATGGAAGTCTGGTAATTATTAGTCCGTATTAAAGACAAAGGTGAAAGGCAATGCAGTTTTGATCGAAATGTTGTCTAGTGAATTAATGGAAGAAAAGGAATCCAAGGGAGAGATTGGGTGTGGCTGGCACCTGAGACTATGGTATATATTATGCTGGTGGTCCCTGGAGTTCTGCAGATCTACATTCAAGGGGGGACGTTCTAAAGAGCGTGGTCATGCCAAAGGGATGACGCATGAGTTCAAACGCAGCAGACGCATTGCCGATGTACCCATGCGTGTTTTTGAGTGGTGGACGAGAAGGTTTCAAGACGATGAGATGAAGTTTTGGGCTACCTATATGTCAAAAGTGACGAGAAGTTGACAGAGTGGACGAGACGGGAGCAAAATCAGACGCGATTTTGAAAATATTAGATGCAAGATTTGGGCACTGCATGCCTAAAATTAAATATGACGATAAACAAGACGGGAAAAGGACACGAGATGTGAAGAGGACAGACAAGATGTGAAGAGGACGGATGAGACGAGACATGACATAAGTTTTAAAGAGATGTGATTAATGAGACGAGAAACACCAAACCAGAAGGGTTTGTGACAGAATGTTGACGTGAGACGTGTTACCATGATGAGAGGGAGACGAGGAGCCCATTAGGCTCAATAAGACATGACATGACCGGAGACGGGACGTGACGTGAAGACAAAGGATTGATCCGCCAAGCGGTTCAAGCCATGTTCGGACTGATTTTTGACATGTGGAACAAGGAGCAACGTACTCCTTATGTGACAAGACCAACCATCAAAGTAGTTGAAGAGACCCGAGGAAAAGGAGTCAAGACGAACAACAAACGGTTGTTCCCATAGACGGAGAAAATGACAACAGACTGTTGTCCAGTGAGACGCGACGATGAGAGACCGACGTGTTGGCAAGAGGGAATCAAGCTTAAGGGGGAATATTGAAAAGTAAGCTTGATTAACAATGAAAAACATGTGGATTACTATTGGTTTAGAGGCTAGGAAGATTTTTGATAGGATATGTGTAGACACCCCAATTTTGGATACCCGTGCATGCCCGATGACGATTAAAAAATGATCAAACTGGCTTGGAACTTGTCCGGAAAGTTGGGAACTCAACCTCATAAGCCGTGCGGCTCCTGTTACAGGCCGTACGGTTCCCTTTTTTTCTCCCAAACCGTGCGGCTCCCACATACAAACCGCGCGGCTCCCCCACGCGAGCCGCACGGTTGGTGTTGTTATCCTCTGCAAAATTCCTGACGAACTGGCTCAGGAATATCATCATCCCTCCACCGCCGAATCTCATCATTTTATTCCTCCGAAATCGGCTATAAATAAGAGCATTCTCTCCCTCTCAAAGGAGACACCGAAAAATCATACCCCGAAAGAATTCCGTTCAAAATTTCCGGCAAAACCTTCGTCCGAAACCGCCAGTAAATTCTTTCACAAACTCACACTGTCCATTCCCTTCCGATTCCTCTATACCATTCCAATCATATCAAGCCTCGATCCTACCAGTTCGAATCCGAAGAACTCGAAGCTTTCGACCTCTGTTTCAAGTTCCGGAAAGGTATAAACCGTTTTCGCACTTCGATTTCCAAATCGCGGTTCTCCGAGGGCATTCCCGAGTTAATAACGGTTTCAACAACCGTATATTAACCCGGTAAACCATTTTCAAAACAAAAACCGGCTTTTCGGAGCCGTACCGGGCGATTTTTCTCGATAAACGCACGGTGCGATCCGTACCGGAAACAAGTTTCACTTCAATAACTTGCTCACAAACAAAAACAACTTATTTGGAGCAGATTTGAAGAAGAAAATCAAGTTTTGAACGGGTTTTGGAGTCACTGGTCCTGAAACAAAAGTTTTAAAAAAAGGGTTGTGCACAAGCCGCGCGGCTTGTGGCACAAGCCGCACGGCTTCTGTGTAGGAGCCGCGCGGCTCCCATAAAAAAACCAAAATTTTTTGCTCTGTTTTCCCCTGTTCGTACCCTGTTTCTCTGTTCTCTTTCTGTAACTTTTTGTTTATCACACTTTTCTTCTGTCATTTTCTTATTATTGTCATTTAATCCTTTTTGTTTATATTTTATTTCTGATATGGCTTTAATTTATCTCTTTATTTGCTTGTTTAATTGTCAAAGTTTTTAACAAAATATTTTCTACAAAAATCCCACAAATTATTTAGTAGAGACCGAGAATTTCTCGGGCGAGCGGGGTGCTTTTTAATAAAACCTTCCCCGCGCGTAACCTGGCTTCCGAATCCAAAAAGAATCTTTTTCGCAGACCGAATCTTTCCAAAACGGCATGAGAGTCAACAAACCATTTTTTTTTAAAAACGGTTTCTCGGGTACCAAACATTTTTTTTAAATTTAAACCCCGGGTGGCGACTCATTTGTTTTTGTTTTCACGTCCGAACTTCGAGAGCGAGCCGCGTGGATCTCACCGTCCACAAAATGGCGACTCTGCTGGGGACTTTTCAAATTAACTTTTATTTTGATATTTCACACTTGTAAAATGACCCCCGAAAGCTTGGCAAAACGAACACGCCCCGCATGATCGAGAAAGGAATGGTGCGATAACAGGGCTACGCCCGACCAATCCGGACTGGAGCTTTCCCGGTAGTTTTCTTGTGTGAAATTTTCAAAATAAAAATTAATTTATCTGTGAGCCAAACTTGAAAAATAATTGTGGGATTTTTGCAGAAAATACTTTGTTATCAAAACTTTTGCATTGCACGTGCATCGATGTTGGATAAGCCCCGCCGTTGCGTCTTGGTTACCCTACCCGGCTTGTCGGTGTTAGGACATCCCAAGATTCTCGGCAACCCCGGACGATGATGAGTGAGCCTGCCGTTCGACCTTTGCCATGCAGTACACTTGGCACTGGGAGGCAAATATTGACTCTAGTCTAGGGAACCCCCTTTCAACCAAAACCCGGCCTTTTACATGTAGTAAACCGTAGTACCTTCCAAACTAGGACAGGGATCCACAGGATAGGACTATCCAATATATCCTGTTTACCTGTTATCTTGTTTATCTGTTATCTGTTTATCTGTTAACTGTTCTACGTACGATTTGTTTAATGTTCACTCATTTTTGTATATCACTCATCAACATGTCGTCTCCATTTTACGTGCATGCACATAGGAACTTTGCCTTAGGTTATTGCATCATGTCCGCATTCGTGAGGATTGTCCCGATAACTGCACATTATGTCAGATATACGATAATTCCCCATTTAAAAAAAAATCGAAAATAGAAAATCAAAAAAAAAAATGCTACAACTGGCTCTGTTTCTCAAAATGAAATACACATTTCCTTTGTGGTAGAGTCATCATGTCTGGGTCACCATACAAGCGGTTCAAGTCTACCCTCACCACCCATCAAGGGGCACCCGTGTGGATAATTGAGGAGGTTATGCCCGAGCAACCGCCATGCAAGCCGGAAGAGCCTCAGCCAGGAAAGCTCAACATAGAAGACCACATGGGGGAAGAACTCGATCAGAAACTCAGGTTGTTGGCCGAAGCCAACTTGCCAGGAGTATCCCTCTAGTGGGACGACAATGAAGGTTGGAAATTCTGTTTCCCAGAAGAACCAGAGCCAATGCCAGAAAAGATCACCTTAATGATGGAACAGGACAACGAGGCCCTCGCAGCCATGCCACCCGTGAAATACTTTGATGCCAACGGCCAGCCTGTCTACTACTTCGAAGACCCAATCACGGGCCACAAGTATTGGGACGAGTGCGAATGTAATGTTTGCTTCGCAGATTGCCTTCTCAATAATGACGGCATGACCCCACAGCAGCTCAAGGATCAATGCAAGAAGGAAGATCCTAAGGGAAAAGGAAAAGCCAATGAAACGGGATCCTCCGCAGGGTCGACATCTCCAAATCACCCCTCCTAAGAGCAAACTTTCAGAACCAGAAGTGATTGTGCAAAGAGCAAATCCAGCCAGCAGGGCTTCTTTTGAAGAATCGGGTTAATATGAGATTCTTGTCTATTATCGAGTCTGTTGCTATTTGTTATTGTTTAATTATCGAGTTTGTTGCCAAATATGAATGTCTACCAACTTAATCCAGCCAGCAGGGCTTCTTTTGAAGAATCAAGCCAGCTTGTGATTCTTATCACCTTTGATTATCGAGTCTGTTGCCGTATATTTGTCAAATCTGTTATCGAGTCGGTCGTCATGTCAGTTTGTAAAAATTCCATGCCTTTAATGAAAAGACCTTTTGAGAAAAAGAGCCAAACTTGTAGTCCTGAACTACGTAACGGCCTGATTCCCCTCCATGGGGATACGTAGGCAACTTCCGATCCGGCCGTTGTTTTCATAAATCATGGGAATTTGAACATATCCTACATAATCAGGCGAGAAATGGGGCAATCCTTTCATGCATCATGCACATACACAGGTTCTTTTTCACATACATTACATACTGCATCCCTGAGTTTAATTTGTGCATATTCATCAGTACTAACCATTGGCAAAAAGAAGAAAAACCTCATACCGGGTTGGACTCGAATCCCCGAACAGCGATTGGTTCGAACTGAGTCAAGAATAGAACAGTCAACCGGGAGCTCAGTTATGGCAGAAGAAACAGATGAAATTCAGCTTCTCAAGGATGCTCTAGAGGAACAGAAAACCAACAACGCCAAACAAATGGCCCAAATGATGCTCATGATTCAGAAATTAACTTCTCAACTCCCGCCGCCAGCAGGAGCATCAGGCAGCCAAAACATGGAGTCGGTGTTAGCCAAGCTAGCTAAACTTGAGGAATCTGTTCAGAAGCAAGAGAAAATAGCAGCTACAGGGATCGACATGGAGAAGTTATGCCTTTTTCCAGATGCAAAGCTCCCCGACAAATTCAAACCAATGGATTAGGACAAATTTGATGGCAGTGGTGACCCGAAAGCTCATCTGCAAACATATGTGGGTACTCTATCCATGTATGACGTGGGGAAGGATGCAATGGGCCAGATGTTCCAGCAAACTCTGACTGGGCCTGCACTCCGTTGGTTTTTGAATTTGGATATCTCCAAGAAAAGAACATGGGAAGATATTGGGGCAGCCTTTGTCGCCCAATATAATTACAACATCCAACTGGAGATGACTATCCGAGAACTGGAATCAACCAAGATAGGGAAGAATGAGTCCTTCACTGACTTTGTTAAGAGATGGAGAGGGAAAGCCTCTCAGATGATGGAACGGCCTTCAGAAAAGGAACAAATGAGGATCATCACGAGGAATCTAGAACCAGATTTCGCCAAGCACTTGGTAGTCTTTCAGACCACTGCTGACTTCAAGACTTTCTATGAAGCCGGTCTGGCAGTCGAAGATGCCCTCCGAAGCAGTATATTTGAGAAAGGTGAATCTGTCCCTAAACCAAGACGAGTTTACTCTGGCAACAGCAACACTTTGTTCGGACCCAGCAGCTACAATCAAAACCAAGCCAGCTCTTCCAATCCCAGGCCAGTCAAAACCGAACCCGTTAACCAAATCGCTGCCCAATCACGATTCCAGCAAACAGTTCCCCCACCAAGAAGAGAATTTCACCCACTCCCATTTCCCCTTGTCGCAGTGTACAAGAAATTACTGGACAAGAACCTCATCCAACCACTCGAACCTCGAGAGCCACCCAAAGAGCTTCCTCCTAATCACAACCCAAACACCTACTGTGCTTACCACCAGATGCCCGGTCATCATACCAATAACTGCATCCGTCTCAAGCATAAGGTCCAAGATCTTGTAGACAATGGAACCCTTCCTCTCCCCGATCAAAAACCCAACACCATTTCCAATCCTCTACCAAACCACAAGCAAAACACCCAAGCTGGCCAAATATCCTTCATCTCCGCTACAAAAGACCTTACCTCCACTAAATTTGACCCCAGCCTATATATCATCACAACCACAGAACCAAAACCTGTTGTCATCCCGCCAGAAAACCTTGGGGATGCCAGTCCGACACAAAGTCCAAGATGGAGTGACATTGTAGAAGAAGAGGAATGGTCCATGAACGATCAAGATTGGGAGGAATCCCGACAAGCATTGTTTGGTTCTTTGCTAATCTCTGAGGACCCAAGCCAATTCATCATCCCCGAATTCCTAGAAAAACCTACTGTTCATATACCAGAAAGCTCCCATGTCTATCGAATTGATGTTTCCGAACAGAACAAAGAAGGAAGGAATACAAATCCCCTAGGAGAAACGTTGACTCCAGACAGACATCCAGCGGACAGTATCTCACCACTTGCACGCTTCGGAAAAGGCCATTCCATCATAGAAGCCACCTTCGGAAACCAAGATTGGTTCCCACAAGCATATATCAGTGACGGGTCTTTACCTCAGCCATTGGCGCCAGTCCCACCATCATCCAATGTGTCGGTACTAGTCAACGACCCTATGACCACCATCTGGGATGAAGAAGTAGTTGTCGAAATCCAAGTAAGCAATGATGAAGTATGGACCGTCAACAAGGCCATGCTAGACCCCTCCTTTTGCAAGACTCTGAAGAAGACAGCCTCGAAACAAAAATGAAAGCTGTAGAAATTGGGGAGCAAAGAGCCAGAAATGATTTGATGAATTTCTGGGCCGAGGATCAAGAAGCAATGCAGAAAAGGGAAGCTATCAGGGCTGGTAAACGGAAGGTCAATGAAGGATACATCAACTTCTGGGGAGAAAATCAGGAGTTATGGGAAGAAACCGTCAGCAGAATAACCAGAAGTGGTCGAATCTACCAACCGGCCCATCTTCAAGGGAAGAATCCTTCCGACCATACCACAACGAAAGATTTCATTTGGGAGGATCCTATCTTAGAAGACACAATCACTAACCATCCAGAAGGTATCATCCAACAAGACTCGGCTGCTAAACCACCTCCAAAGAACTCCCAGGTAACAAATGATCCGATTCAGAAACAGCTCGAGAGAACTCCCGCCTCAGTGTCTATTTGGGGGTTACTTTCTTCATCTCGAGAGCACCGTCAGAAGCTAATCAAAGTTCTGTCAAACATGGAGGTGCCACCAGATACTCCTCCCGAAACAATGGTAGCTTTGCTAACGCCAACCCGCGCGAAGCATGTTGTAGTCTTCACTGAAAAGGATCTGCCACCAGAAGGAGCCGGTCATAACAAGCCATTGCACATTACGCTGAAATGCATGGAAAAATGGGTCCCGGTTGTGTTATTGGATAATGGATCCGCCCTGAATGTCTGTCCTCTGCGTACGGCTTATTGTTTGGGTTTTAAGAACAAGGACTTCCAGCCATCAAACCTTGGAGTGCGTGCTTACGACAATACTCGCCGAGACGTGGTTGGTACCATTCAAATGGGAATAATGATCGAAGATTTCGAGACTAGTGTCGAGTTTCATGTGCTTGACATTCCCTCGTCATTTAACCTGTTGCTGGGCAGGCCATGGCTCCACCGATCAGACATTATGGCTGTGCCATCCTCCCCGCACCCGAAAAGTTCACTAGGACTGGCCATAGGAACATTAACCATTTACGGAGATTCTGGAATTCGCCCGCATATCCCTGACATTGCTCCCTTGCTGGAGATTGCTCATGGGGAGGAGGACATCACTCTGGGGGGATTTTCTTTTGATACTTCTGACGGAGTATTTACCATCAACATGGACGATGATTTCTCGATAAGATCAACGGCCCTGGACATGATGCTGAAAATGGAATACTTGCCCGGTCTAGGACTTGGTCGCAACAATCAAGGGGTAGCAGAATTCCCTAAGTTTTTAACAAACAATCACCGTTTTGGTCTCGGTTACAAGCTTGGTCATGACGGGAAAGCACAAGCCAAAAGGGGACCCATCCATTTCATGAAAGCTCCAGAGGCTACCTATCGAGGGGACCCGGAGCCATTCTGGGATATGGACACGAAAGCCAAACTGCCTGGGTTTGAGATCTTTGCCAACGACACTTGGGACAGTGATGATGAAACAGAAAAATGGGGGGAGCCGATCAAGATACTCCAAGTTGACTGGATCAAGGTTCTTGACTCAGGGAATCTTTTATCGTTGTTCGGGGAAGAAAGTCCACTAGGTATGGGAGAGGACGAGCCTGCTGCGACGCTTATCGGTTCAAAGCCTGCTGAGGATGTGGAGCTAATGATGCTGGGTCAGGAAGCTCTGGAAGATGTCACTGCACTCATCATTGATGCTTGTGGAACTTATAAAAATTGCACATTTGTACCTAAGGTCATTTACGCTGGCATTAATTCTGAGTTTGAGTCTGAGTTTAGCACTGAGTCTGAGTCCAGCATTGAGTCAGAACACGAGTCTGTCATCATTCTGCGTCATCACTTTTCTTTTGAGTTCGAGTCCACACTCATGTATCATGCCCCTGGGGCCCCCTTCTTTGCAATAAATGAAATCGACTTTGCTTACCTTGCTGTATCAGAAATAAATTGTGTCGACCTTGAGGATGAAGGGATCGAGTTTGAGGAAGAGATTCCAAAAGAACTCCGATCCCTAATCGAAAGGGAAAACGAAAGGCATGCTCAGCCTATAAAAGAAGAAATAATTTCAATAAACTTGAAAAATGAGAGTAATCCGCGTATGGTTCAAATCGGCTCTGGGTTATCACCAGAGGAATTCAAGGCCCACTCAGATCTCCTGAAAGAATTTGAGGATGTTTTCGCATGGTCACACGCAGATATGCCGGGTATTGATCCTGAGATAGTGGAGCATCGAATCCCATTATACCCTGACGCAAAGCCTGTCAAACAGAAGCTGAGGAAAATGAGGCCGGATTGGGTGTTGGAAATCAAGAAAGAGATTCAGCGGCAGATAGATGCAGGTTTTCTCATGGTAACAGAGTACCCCCAATGGGTTGCGAATATTGTTCCCGTCCCTAAAAAGAATGGGAAGATAAGAGTCTGTGTGGATTTCAGGGACTTGAACAAAGCTAGTCCAAAAGACGACTTCCCTTTGCCGCACATCGACGTTTTGGTGGATAACACTGCAGGGCATGCACTACTATCTTTCATGGATGGATTTTCAAGTTACAATCAGATTCTAATGGCTCCAGAAGATCGCGAGAAAACCACCTTCACCACAGAATGGGGCACTTATTGTTACAGGGTCATGCCGTTTGGTTTGAAAAATGCAGGGTCTACGTATCAAAGAGCAGCCACAACCTTGTTACATGACATGATTCACAAGGAAGTCGAGGTATACGTGGATGACATGATCGTCAAGGCCAAGGAAAGGGAAGAGCATCTACCTAACCTCCGGAAGTTTTTCGAAAGGATCCGCAAATACAGACTACGTCTCAATCCCGAGAAATGTACATTCGGAGTTACCGCTGGGAAGATGCTCGGGTTCATGATCACCACACGAGGAATCGAAGTAGACCCGTCAAAGATTAAAGCCATTCTGGAAATGGACCCACCTCAAACAGAGAAGGAAATACGAAGTTTCCTGGGAAAAATTCAGTTTATCAGCAGATTCATCGCCAAGTTAACCTCAACTTGCGAGCCGATGTTTCGCCTGTTAAAGAAGGGTGTGCCGTTCAAATGGGATGATAAGTGCCAGAAAGCTTTCGATGCCATCAAAAAGTACCTTCAGAACCCTCCAGTATTGATGCCACCCATTCCGGGACGGCCTCTCATCTTGTACTTATCAGTCACTTCATCAGCCATGGGGTGTATGTTGGCACAAGAAGGAGAAAGAGGAAGTGAAAAAGCCGTGTACTATATCAGCAAGAAAATGATGGGATGTGAGGAGCGCTACACTGCATTAGAAAAAGTCTGTTGGGCACTGATTTGGGCTTCCAAAAAGCTTAGACACTACATGCTGGCTTATTCTGTGAATTTAATCTCCCGAATGGATCCTCTTAAATACATGTTCGAGAAACCAGCACTTACCGGCAAACTGGCACGATGGTTGCTCATGTTGGCCGAATTTGACATCAAATATGTCACCCGGAAGTCTGTAAAAGGAAGAGCTGTGGCAGAATTTCTAGCAAACCGTCCCGTGGAATCCTGAGGATGTAGAGTTCGAATTCCCAGATGAAAATGTAATGACAATAGACAACGATGTCTGGATATTGTATTTTGATGGCGCCGCTAATCAAAAGGGGTTCGGGATCGGAGTACTGCTAATCTCACAGGAGGGGTCGCATATTCCACTTGCATTCAAGCTAAACTTTGAGGTCACTAACAATCAGGCGGAATACGAGGCATGCATCGTCGGGATGGAAGCTGCCTTAGAAATTGGGGTCAAAAGACTGGAGGTAGTCGGTGATTCTAATTTGGTTGTGTCTCAAGCCAACGGGGATTGGAAAGTGAAAGAAGACAAACTCAAGCCTTATCATAAAGACCTTGAGGATTTGATTCCGCGATTTCAAAAGGTCACTTTCACTCACGTACCAAGGTTGAAGAATCGATTCGCAGATGCCCTAGCCACTCTAGCCTCAATGGTGGAAATACCAAATGGAGTTAAGCTGAGGCCAATCACAATTGAGCAAAGGGACAAGCCTGTCTTTGAATATGTCATGGTGGTTGATGAACCAAATGACGGACTGCCGTGGTATCATGACATTTGGAACTTTATCGAGCAAGGAGAATATCCGGCAGAAACGGATAAAAAGGATCAGACCGCTCTTCGGAGATTAGCCTCTCAATATATCATCTGTGGAGGGAAGTTATATCGACGATCACATTGTGGAGTGCATAAATTATGTGTATATGGCACTGAAGCCACCATGATTATGGAAGAAATTGATGAATGAGTCTGCGGTCCTCACATGAATGGAATAATGCTCGCAAAGAAGATTCTCCGTCAGGGATATTACTGGTCAACCATGGAAACTGAATGCGTTCGATACGTAAGGCAGTGTCACAAGTGCCAGATTCATGCTAATCTCATGCATATACCACCGTCGGAGTTGCACCCCATGACTTCACCTTGGCCTTTCTCTGCATGGGGCATAGATGTCATCGGCAGAATTACGCCAGCCGCATCTAACGGGCACAAGTTCATCTTAGTCGCAATCGATTACTTTACCAAATGGGTCGAAGCCTCTTCATATGCAACCTTGACAGCAGTTCAAGTCTCCCACTTCATCAAACAGAACATCATCTATCGATATGGTGTCCCCCAGGCTTTTGTGTCAGACAACGGGGTCCATTTCAAGGGAAGAGCCGCAGAAACTCTCGAAGATTTCGGAATCCAGGTTCACAAGTCAACTGTTTATCGGCCGCAAACCAATGGAGCTGTGGAAGCAGCAAACAAAACTCTCAAGACAATACTGGAGAAGACTACTCAGTCTACGAGAGATTGGCACGAGCAACTGCCATTAGCATTGTGGGGATACAGGACATCTATTCGTACTCCGACAGGGGCAACGCCATACTCTTTGATATATGGCATGGAGGCCGTCCTCCCCATTGAGCTTGAAATACCCTCCCTAAGGGTCATAGTCGAATCAGAGGTCAGTGAAGCAGAGTGGCAAAATGCAAGGTTTGAAGAGCTTATGCTATTTGATGAAAGGCGACTTAAGGCTTTGTATCACGTTCAAGGATATCAGCGGCGAATCGCACGAGCATTCAATAAAAAGGTGAAATCCAGGGACTTGCAAGAGGGTGACATGGTTTTAAAGGAGATCCGAGCTCCGGTTTTCGACCCTCGAGGGAAATTCCGGCCAAAATGGGCAGGGCCATACATCATCAAGAAAATTCTATCCGGAGGCGCAACTCAGCTTATCGACCTTGACGGCAACGAATTCTCCACTTTGGTCAACATGGACCAGCTCAAGAGATATTACCCATGAGAGAAGCTCGCTGGACTGAAAACCGCAAGGGCGGGCAGTGCCAGGCAAAATTAAGAGCAAGCCGGCTAGATCGAAAACCCACACTGGGCGGTCTGGGCAAAAGTTAAGGCAGAAACATTCAAATGAGCTCGCTAGGCCGAAAACCCGAAAGGGCGGTACTAGGCAAAACTAAGAGCGTTAAAAGGAGAGTGTTAATACACGAGTGAACCCTAGCTAGATTTGTTTGCCTGAACTACGTCATGACCTGATTCCTTTTCAAGGATACGTAGGCATCCTCGCCATGAGGACCGGTCACAACTTTTCAAAAAACTCTTGAGCTGATCCAAAGCTATCATTTGAACACGCAGTCATTATGAATCAAAGCAGAAAACTCTCATAATTCAGTTTATTAACTTTTTCGATTACAAGGCTGAGCATGAAACTTTCAAAACAACAACACAAACATTAGCCCCTGCGGGTCCGCAATTTATTTCAGGTACATTAAGGTTGAGTCAAAGTCAGTTTTGGTGTCCATTTTCTCTTTCTTCAATGTCTTTCAGCAGCCATTTTATGTATCGCCTCGTGAGCAGAACGGTGGGATAGTCATCTCTTGGAATGGCCACTCGCTCCCTCCAAGTGCTTTGATAAGCTCGAACAGTTGCATGATTGAAGTTTGGTATGATGAAGTTTTCAGGGTAAACCGACGGAACTACCTGACGGACGCCAAATTGACGGAGAATGCGGTAGGGAATGTAAAAGGTCCAGCCAGTCAGACCAACCAGAACCATTCGCCGGCATCCCATATTGCTCAAAGCCATGGTCGGACGGTCAAGCCAAGACAAACGCCAAGAAATCATCTCCTCAGTAAGCCGGGAAAACACCTGAACCCAACCTTGAACATTCCCATGAAACTCCTGAAAATCTCTTTGAACGAAACCCTGTGTTTCGTGAATACTATTTCTCGGCACTGCTGCCAACAGATTCGCTTTATCACAAATCCAAGTCTACAAAAGAGAGAAAACAAGTCAGCAACCATAGGAAACCTAAAACCGAGAGTCGAGGTAAAATGAGAACGAGAGGCAAACCAGAAAAAGGAGAGCTGAGTGAGGAGCCTACCTGTAGGAGCAAAGCACTTCCTTCAAAAATGTTCGTCTGGCCGGCATAGACTCTGTCTAATCCAATCAAAGTCTCAGCAAGAACCATGGGAGCCACGTCCTTGCGTTCTTCAATTTGCATAGCCACCCCGACAAGTGCAGAGTTGGCTTGACCGTCTGTTCGAACGAACAAAAAAGCCGCAAGAATACTAAGACATAGTGCGAAGCCCTCGGGACGAAACTGGCTGATAAGACGAGGAATGTTCAACACACCTCTGTTCATCATGGACCTCGCAGCATTATTGCTCAAACCAAGCTTTCGAGACAAGATTTCAGCATAGCCTATCCCGTAGACAGGAACCACGGGAATCTCCAAGTCAAAACCTCCAAGGTACGCATGGAATTCTTCCACCGTCGGGCATAATTCGTGAAAACCGAAGCGAAACACATGAGCTTCGGGATCCCAGAATCGAACGGCTGCATGTAACAATTCCGGACGAATCATTACATCCCGAACATAGCGCAAAGAATGAAGCCTGTGATCCCGGAAGTTTAACCAACCCATGCCGTCAAGCTCGTCAAGCCATGGTCGAATTAAGGCTGAAATGCTAATTGCCATAAGAAAAGTATGAGAACAAGGAAGTATTTTGGTGCTAAGAAAGAAGCTTGAAGTTGTGCGTACAAGGAGCATGCAACAAAGGCCAGCCCTTTGTAAAAAGAAAGAATCGCCTCGGGATGCGTGCCATCATTGAACGATGTGAGGATTGCACAGCATTAATGAAGAACTGCAAAATAGGCCTTCCCTAGGCCTATCAAGGCTGAAGTATGCTCAGGTACAAGCAAAAAGCCAAGCGGAGATCCAGAAGTCAGAAAGCAGGGGCCAAAACTGTGACAAGTGCACACATGAACCACGCGGTTCATGTGCACAAGCCGCACGGCTTGTATCAAGGAGCCGCGCGGCCTCCTTTGAATTTTTCAAGAACAAATCCCAGATTAGCACCCCCCGGACCATTTTGGGCATATTTTTGACACTTTTCTTGCACATTCAAGTCATAATGAATGGTTTAAGGTTATTGGAACAATCATTCGAAAGTTTTTGTCAAGTTTGGATAGCCGGATACTCCGAAATCTCAGATACGGCAAAACCGGCAAAATGGGCAAACGGGACGCCTGTCGTTTCTATTTCCAAAGCACCAATAGTTCTCACAAGTCACAATACATGTATACAACATCAAAGCAAGGTTGCTTGGAGAAATTGACCGAAACTTTGAAATTCGGACGTTCCGGGGCATGAAATTGGCAAAAAAATGAGGCGTATCGGCAAGTCGAAACTCGTTCGAGTTATATTTCCCTAGTTTTGTCAATTCAAATAAGTTGTAGAGTACATTTATGACTTGCTGAAGGTTTCATTCGGTGGATTTGGCAAAAGTTTGAAGTTTTTGGCATCTCAAGGCATGAAATTTGCAAAAACGAGGCGTCGACAAGTCGAAATTTGTTTGAGCGACATTTTATTCATTCCAGTGGTTCAAACAAGTCACCAGGTGTATTTATGACTTGTTGGAAGTGTCATTTGGCGTTTATCATGAAAATTGCAAATTTGAGCATGTCAGGTCCTGTATCACTCAGTTTTTCGTTTCACATGCAAAATTCAAGTTTGTCGAGTCAGTTTGTATTTTCACTCCATAATCATACATTCTCATAGCCCCAGAGGTGTTTGTCATGTTTTGTCAATTTCAGTCGTCCTCAAAACAGTTGTGCATCAAAACCAGACTTTAAACTCAGAAAATGACAGTGTAAAAGACAATATGTACAAAAGTGACGTATGCATCGTGAAAAGTAAAAGTACATCCATCCCGGGCAAACAGCCCCAACATCTAAAGCTAGTTCGGCGCACAGGCCGCCTCCATGAACAAAAGAAAGGGCAAACAGGCGCCCGAACCAAAAATCGAGCACGCAGGCTCGTCCTAAAATAAAAGCTAACTATCAGGTACTGCTACTCATCAGAAGGACTAGAATGGTCGCTCTCGTTCTGGTCCTCATCATGGTCACTGCTGCCCTCCGAGTCTCTCACTCGCAGACGCCATCTCTCGGATCTCTCTCTCGGAGAGCGGCTACTCCGTAAAACCCTATCAGAAACTGGGGGTGAAGGATGAGCGTGCACTGGGCCACCGCCGGCATTCTTCATCAGAGGCCTGATACGGCGTGGTGGAGAAAGGAGTACGTCCTGCACAATGAGAAATTTATCAAACAGTTCAAACATTCAAAATCTCAAAAAAAAAAAAAAAAAAAGGGCCACAACGCAAAGCATACCTGGTCTGCCTCACTGCCGCCTGAACCACCCCGCCTCGGCCTCCGGCGACGCCCGGACTGGTCTGTCTCACTGCCTACAGAGCGGTCACGTCGCGGCCTACGGCGACTCTCAGACCTGCCACCAGCGCCACGACTACTCCCGGCCCCACGGCTACCAACTCCAGCTCCGCCACCTCTGCGCTCGCCTCCGCGCTCACCTCTCGCTCTACCTCCTGAGCCACGCCCACCCCGACGGGCACCACCACCGCTACGTCCACCAGCTCCGTCATCTCCGCGTCACCATCGCCGTCATCACCTGCCTGCGGCACAATACCGGGCTCCGCTCTGGGGCGCACCTCCGGTATATTGCCTATCATAAGGCGACGAACCAAGGCCTCCAAGTCACGTACCAACTCAACTTGGGACGTGACCCACTCAACAGGAAACTGCAAGAAAGAGAAATAAAAGCATTAGCAGGTAACTAAGCAGGAAATCTATATTCAAAATGAAAACTGACTATTGCTATTTTTATCATTTCAGGTTACCTCTCTCGCTGCTAAGACCACCGGATCAGTCACCCGGGGAACATCTATCACTCCCATAACTCCACCAGCTGTCATCACCTCTATCTCTCTCCTTGCCGCAGGTAAAGCAGCGTCTGCCACCGGAACAGGCCCAACCAACCGAGCCTCCATGCGCAAGTCATGGGCAAGCGTGGTCGTCACGTAGTGGTCGTAGGCCACAGAAGGGTGAAAGGTCCAAGACGTGTCCAACACAGTGTACGTCTCTATCTCAGCCAGAGTGTACTCCTGCGTACGCAAAACACGCGGTGGAAGCGAAGCTGGTACTTTAAAGTGGCCCAACCCCGAGGACTGACGCGCCACTCTGTCTCCTAAGTACCACTGCCAGCCGAAAGGGGACTCCAGCAGTATACGCCCCCGAGTCACTGTCCGGCTCCTGGCCAAGTAAGGACGATCTAGCCTGTCCCACACACCCCAACGCACCTACAAATCACTTTGGATCATTCACTGAAAACCAACAGAAAAGTTTGAAATAAAATCTCAGAAGGTTTATGATGTCATACCGTCTCACCCATAGACCGGTCAAAGAAAAGGCGACAGAACCTCAAGTCCCTATGCTCTGCTTGCCTTCCAAGGGATGCCTTTCCCCACCTCATCGCACGTGGAAGCACTCGGTCGTCGTGGTGAGTATTCTCCGGGCCCGGTATTCCAAACACCTCGTAGGCCCATATCTGCATTTTCAAAGAAACTCATCAGTAACAGAAGCAGAAACAACCAAAATACAGTGCAAAACGCATGAAACAAGAATATGCGATGTTTTACCTCCAGGATCCTCCAGTAACCAGCAATGGTGTTCACCGCACCACGAACTACCGAACCCAAGAAACAGTAAAGTGAACACAAGGCAGAGCCAGCCCAGTCAAACCGCCCAGCCGTCTCAAGCTCTCCCAAAGCAGGCAACCAACCTAAGTGAACCGTGTGCCGACGGTTCGGGAACAGAGACTGTCCGAACATATATAACAAGTAGGCTCTGGCCATCTGGCGTGCCTCTAGATCAGTCTCAGGCACATGGTCCCACAGGGCTGGCAAGTGATCACACCTCACCATCGGCTCATCTCCCATCTCTCTCCCCAAGTAATACCGGATCGCTGCTCTGTCCAAATATAAACCCGAGTCAAAAGGGATCAGATCTCCTCCAACTCTCAAACCCGTAGTCGCTGCAAAGTCCAATGGAGTGATCGTCATCTCCCCAAACCTAAAGTGAAAGCTATTGGTGGTGTCCCACCAACGCTCCACCAAAGCCCTCACCAGCTGCCTGTTCCCCCGAGTCTCCGTCAAGGTCCTGATGAACGGAGTAAAACCTGAGGTGTCCACAAACCACCTCATGATAGGCACACAACATTGCATATTTGGGTGCCTAACTCCCTTTGTTTTGGCACACTTGCACGCATATAATCCTTGTTTTATCTTGATTTTGCGCGAAGGGTGTTTTTGTTGAGTTATAGGAAAATGGAGCAAATGGAGAAGCCGGACGCTCCCAATAATCCCCGGGACCATGTGCCTGAGACTGAGGTATGGTGACATGAGGTAGTTCTTAGTACTATTTAGTATTTGGTATTTGGTTAGTCGAGTCGGTGGAAGTTAGCTTTAATTGCTTTTTGTCTAGTTGAATTTTTGTAGGACGTCAACCCTTTTTGCTATGGTGATTAGTAGATACATTTTTGGGGGTTGAAGTATGGTTGAAACGGTGGCCACTCGGGTAAATGGCCAAGCTACTTTATGGCCACCGTTGCTTTTTGTATCCCTTTTCTTGTCTAACCGCGGTCATTACAAGCTATTTAATTCCTCGTTGATCTTATGCACGGTTTGTGATTCTTCATGATGCATCTTAGATAATTTATGCACTTTAGTATAACTTGCTTTTCACTTGTGAATAAAATTCGTAAATTGCACTCCAAGCTCAGTCTCTTTAGCATGCGTAACTTGTTTTTGTCTTCGGTTATCGCATCATCACTTCGAGCTCGTCATGGGATATGTTTCACCTCACTTGAGTGTTATTCTTTGTTGTTGAGCGGTTAACCTTGTGAGCTTTTGGAATTGAAACTTGTCGTGGTGACTCGGTTCTTGCATTCCTTCAATAAGAGTTTGTTCATTGTTGTTCATGAGATGTGGGTGAGTTGGGTTGACACTGTGTTGCTTATAATAATTTCGAACTCTGGCTAGTTTACTAAGTTTTGAGCACGTGAACCGTATCTTGATTCGTAAGGGGGATTGCATAGTATAAGTAGATTAGATTAATTTATTTTGCTAGGGACTAGCAAAGTCCAAGTTGGGGGGTGTGATAGGCACACAACATTGCATATTTGGGTGCCTAACTCCCTTTGTTTTGGCACACTTGCACGCATATAATCCTTGTTTTATCTTGATTTTGCGCGAAGGGTGTTTTTGTTGAGTTATAGGAAAATGGAGCAAATGGAGAAGCCGGACGCTCCCAATAATCCCCGGAAATTCCCGGAGGTAGCCGAGTATGTTCAAGGCCGAGAGGAATCCACCCCAAGTCATATTTGAAGTGATCAAGCCTTTAGAAGATGACCCGAGTCACTAGAAGGCCAGAAAAAGACTCAAAATCAAGCCCAAGTCATCGGAGCCCACTGGTATTGATACCCAGAAATGGGGTATTGATACCAGTCAGTCAGTGGAAAAACAGAACCCGCTGGTATCGATACGAGTTCTCAGTGGTATCGATACCAGCCCCCTTCGAACAGTTTTTGACAGCCTTTTTAGACCACTTGTGTAACTTTTTGGGGGACCTATTTATACCTCTTTTGCACCTTTTTTAGGGCATTCTTACCCAGACACTTTCTCTCTCTACCTCCATTTCATTTCTTTTGGGTTTTGCTCTAACTTCTCTCTAAGATTCAAGGTATTTGTCTTTTATTAATGTTGTAGCACTCTCTTTAATCTTTATAAATCCGTATTTTATTTTCATTTTCGTCATGATTTTCATTTCTCTACGTTTTTCTTCAATGTCTAGCTTGATCATGTGTGAGTAGTCCATTAGGCTTAGCATGGGGTGATTTCTACCCCATGGCTTAGGGGATTTCACGGTTTCTCATTATTTCGGGCTAAATACGGGTTTGTGAATGTATAGCTCTCTCGTATTTATGATCAAAACATGGTGTTGTTTATTTCTTTGATTGGGTGTAGACAAAATATTGGCACACACAATTCTTAGAACCATGGCATACTAGGTGTTTGATAAAATGCCTCAATGAGATTGATTTCCATTACCAAACCCCATCTTTTGTCAAACTTGATTTTCACTGTTAAATATCCCGAGTGTGAGCGAGCAATTCGACTCTCATTTGAGTTATCTTTGAGAAACGTGAAAGAAGCTAAGTCATGGGTAGTTTGAACCCCTAACCGAGCCCTTGTTTAATTTCCTAGTCAAATCCCGTTTTCGCTAAATTAGGAGGTAAAGAGAGAATCTCACAAACAAGCCAAACCAAAAAGTTGGCCGTCTTAACGCCGAAGATTCTCAACGCAAGTCACTCTCATGCCGGTTGCATTTGGTCCCTGTGGAAATCGACCCCGGTCTTGCCGGGTTACTATGCTTTCGACGACCTAGCCCTACGCTTGGGGCGACGCTAACTACAACAAAGCTAGGTGTCAAGCACCTCACTCTCACCGGTAACAAACCGTACTGCTCCAAGCAATCTGAAGAACCACCGTATGCGAGCAGCCCCCTGTTCACCTATTTCAAGCACAAACTCGCTCAATCAGTATAAGCAAACAGAAATTGCAATAAACAGAGAACAAAATCAGAAGGAAACAAGCTCTAATTCAAGTTCAAATACATACCAGAGTCCTATTCGACATATGTGTCGCTGAGTCCCAAAGAACCTGGTTCGCTGGGTAAAAAGGCAACGGTGGCTCGTACGTCTCACACCCCAGCGGTATGATGAAGTGAAGCCGAAACACGTAAGTCTCAGGAGTGAAAGGTGGCCTGTCTCTCAGAGCCCGTCGAACCGCCTCAACAATGGTCACATGGACCGCCTCCTCTGCCTGTCTCTCCTCTCTCTCGGCGTCCTGGACAATCGCCGGTGGGGTCTGACCAACCAAGACACTCTCCAACTCAGGAAAGTCCTGCACGCTCCTAGCTAAGGAATCGTCAGTAGCCGCCTCCAAAGTGTCTCCTAAGGTAGCTCCCGGAGCTCGTGAAGAACCAACCCGTGAAGGAAACAAAACCGGGTCAGAAGGCTCCCCAGTGTCAGCACTCTCCTCTACAGCCCTACCGGTACCAAGTACCTGAGTCAAACTCCTAAAAACACGGGCAACAGGTACAACAGGGGCCGTCCCCTCAGCCTGTACTACTCTAGCAGCCCCTACTCTCTCCACCCTCTCAGCACGTGCCTCCTCAGTACGAGTACTCTCTCTCTGCAACTCACCACTATCTCTCCCCTCACCGTCGCTATCGTCTGTCGCACCTAAATCCTCCATCTCTACATCCCCGGGCTCAACAACTGTCTCTGAAATACCAGTCAAGGGTAAGTCTCCGCGAACCGGCGTATCCCCTCCCAAAACTGCACTAATAACCTCCTGAGGGACCTCAATCTCACCAACCACAGCACCCTCAACGGCCCCCTCATCACCCGCCAGTACTAGATTTTGCTCGACATCAGTGGGAATAATCGTGACCGAATCACTCACGGTCATATTCGCCGCCCTCTGACTCTCCTCCGCCGGCGGCGGCGATGTATGGTCGCTCGAAGAGAGAATACTCGCTTGTGGCTCACCAGAATCAACTCCTTGCTCATCGGAAAAAGCCCTTGGATCACCGGAGCTCGCCATAACTGAAAGACCCAAGTTTTGGTGTAGAGTTTTGGGATTTTCGGAAGAAAAATCAACAAAACGAGAGAAGGAATGTTGGGTCGGTTCCCTATAAGGGTTACGGAGTGGGATTTCGAATAAGAAAGAGTAATACTTGAAATATGAGGCGGTTACCAGAAACAAAAAATCGATTTTGAAGAAAATGGGAACCGCACGGCTTGTCTGGTACACCGTGCGGCTTTCACCAATGAACTGTGCGGTTCACCCCTCTCTTTCCAAAATTACACTTATCCCCCCAGTCGATTACACTTTCAAAAGTGACCCCCAGCACGTGCTAAATCACAACTTTTTCAAATCTCCCGCGTACAAAAGCCCTCAACGGCATTTTACTATTCAGATTTTCTAAAAATCATTTTGTTTTAAAAATCTGTCAGGTACCATTCAGATTTTCTAAAAATCATTTTGTTTTAAAAAATCCGTCAGGTACTATTCAGATTTTCTAAAAATCATTTTGTTTTAAAAAATCCGTCAGGTACTATTCAGATTTTCTAAAAATCATTTTGTTTTAAAAATCCGTCAGGTACCATTCAGATTTTCTAAAAATCATTTTGTTTTAAAAATCCGTCAGGTACCATTCAGATTTTCTAAAAATCATTTTGTTTTAAAAATCCGTCAGGTACCATTCAGATTTTCTAAAAATCATTTTGTTTTAAAAATCCGTCAGGTACTATTCAGATTTTCTGAAAAATCATTTTTGTTTTAAAAATCCGTCAGGTACCATTACGATTTTCTAAAAATCATTTCTAAAGTCCGTCACGGCATTGTTTATTACTCAGAAATCATTTTGGAACCTCCAAACGGCAATCCAAGTTTTCCAAAAGTCCCTCTGTGGTATTTGTTAAATTTGTTAGCCCCGAACTACGATCGGTCTGATCCCTATAAACAGGGTACGTAGGAAGCTCTCTGCTCGACCATGTTTTGGAACATTTTTTTTCGCACTTGGGCGTTCAAAATTGGGACGTCTATATCTTTGACGTGACTTGCATCTCAGAATGATGACCAAGTCTCGCCAAAGAGGGGCAACTGTAAACACCCCAATTTTGGATACCCGTGCATGCCCGATGACGATTAAAAAATGATCAAACTGGCTTGGAACTTGTCCGGAAAGTTGGGAACTCAACCTCATAAGCCGTGCGGCTCCTGTTACAGGCCGTACGGTTCCCTTTTTTTCTCCCAAACCGTGCGGCTCCCACATACAAACCGTGCGGCTCCCCCACGCGAGCCGCACGGTTGGTGTTGTTATCCTGTGCAAAATTCCTGACGAACTGGCTCAGGAATATCATCATCCCTCCACCGCCGAATCTCATCATTTTATTCCTCCGAAATCGGCTATAAATAAGAGCATTCTCTCCCTCTCAAAGGAGACACCGAAAAATCATACCCCGAAAGAATTCCGTTCAAAATTTCCGGCAAAACCTTCGTCCGAAACCGCCAGTAAATTCTTTCACAAACTCACACTGTCCATTCCCTTCCGATTCCTCTATACCATTCCAGTCATATCAAGCCTCGATCCTACCAGTTCGAATCCGAAGAACTCGAAGCTTTCGACCTCTGTTTCAAGTTCCGGAAAGGTATAAACCGTTTTCGCACTTCGATTTCCAAATCGCGGTTCTCCGAGGGCATTCCCGAGTTAATAACGGTTTCAACAACCGTATATTAACCCGGTAAACCATTTTCAAAACAAAAACCGGCTTTTCGGAGCCGTACCGGGCGATTTTTCTCGATAAACGCACGGTGCGATCCGTACCGGAAACAAGTTTCACTTCAATAACTTGCTCACAAACAAAAACAACTTATTTGGAGCAGATTTGAAGAAGAAAATCAAGTTTTGAACGGGTTTTGGAGTCACTGGTCCTGAAACAAAAGTTTTTAAAAAAGGGTTGTGCACAAGCCGCACGGCTTCTGTGTAGGAGCCGCGCGGCTCCCATAAAAAAACCAAAAATTTTTGCTCTGTTTTCCCCTGTTCGTACCCTGTTTCTTTGTTCTCTTTCTGTAACTTTTTGTTTATCACACTTTTCTTCTGTCATTTTCTTATTATTGTCATTTAATCCTTTTTGTTTATATTTTATTTCTGATATGGCTTTAATTTATCTCTTTATTTGCTTGTTTAATTGTCAAAGTTTTTAACAAAATATTTTCTACAAAAATCCCACAAATTATTTAGTAGAGACCGAGAATTTCTCGGGCGAGCGGGGTGCTTTTTAATAAAACCTTCCCCGCGCGTAACCTGGCTTCCGAATCCAAAAAGAATCTTTTTCGCAGACCGAATCTTTCCAAAACGGCATGAGAGTCAACAAACCATTTTTTTTTAAAAACGGTTTCTCGGGTACCAAACATTTTTTTAAATTTAAACCCCGGGTGGCGACTCATTTGTTTTTTGTTTTCACGTCCGAACTTCGAGAGCGAGCCGCGTGGATCTCACCGTCCACAATATGCAAGTGGGAGACTTTGGATAACTATGGTGCAAAGAAGTCAAGAGTAGATAAATGAACATCATTTTATGGAAGATAAATGAGGAAATGATGTTCATTTATCCTTCAAAAAAACTGTGATTTTATGGAAGTACGTTAAGGCCTGAATATTTCAAAGGGAATAACTTATTTACATATGTCCTGCAAACACCACATTTACAGCCAACAAATGAGGAAATGACACGCCGTTAAATTGTGAGCATGTCGTTAAAAATTCTAGAGTAAATTACGGGGTAGTATAGAAATGAAGGACTTATTTACCATTAGAGCCCTTTTGGATGGGGAAGATAGAGCCAGCTTTTTGGGCACCCTCCATAATTTTGCCCAGCCAAATATTTGGACCCACAGGCCGGATTAAATATGGACAGGGTAGACCTTACCCATATTTAGTCTGGTGTGCTGGTTAAAAATGATGGAACAAATGATGTTCATTTATGCTTCAAAAAAAACTGTGATTTTATGGAAGTACGTTTTGGCATGAATATTCCAAAGAGAATAACTTATTTACAAATGTCCTGCAAACACCAAGTTTATGGTTCTACCCTCTTGCAATTTCCTTCAGATATATAAGAAAAGGTTCTTCCACACATAATTTTTTTTCTTTTTTGCTCCAAATTAAACTAGGGAGAATAAGGCAAAAATTCAAAACATTTGACATTTTTAAAGGGAATGACAAAAAACTTTTGCAGTCGAACGTAAGACAAGCAACATTTGACATTTTTAAATGGAAGGACAAGAAACTTTTGTAATTGCGCTTATGGGGAAAAAAAAAAAAACAGAAGAGATGGAGTTGTTTTGTGGTAATGATGGTGGTATTGGTGGAAATGGGCAGCGAAAAAATGGAGAAGAGTTATTGGAATGGAATACAAGAACAAAATGATATGTGCAAGGAAGATTTGCAGGGAATCACGCAAGAAATGTCCTATGGGGCTCAGTACGGATCCCGAACGGCTGATCTGAGCCGCTGAAAAATTTTAAAAACACATTTCGAGTAGGCTTGCGAGAAACCAGCTCCATCCGATATTTGTGGATACTTGATCCAAACTTTTATTTTTGAAAGGCTCTGATGAAAAAAGAAAAAATGAAAGTTTGGATCGAGCATCTACACATATCGGATGGACCTGGTTTTTAGCGGGCCCACTCGAAATGTGTTTTTAATTTTTATTTTTACGAAATAAACTACTAATAGAAAGATCTTTAATTCGATAAAAAAAATTAAAAAATTATATACTTTAGGAGTGCTGAATAATTACTCGAAAATCACTAGAACAGTTTGCTAACAACCAAGAATATTAAAGTAAAAACGAAACACTCACACAATTTTATTCTGTTTCAATGAATCAAACACACAAATACATTTGGCCTCCTTTGGCTAAATTCAAAAAACTGGTTTTTTGGTTTTAGCCAAAGGAGACCTTTTGGAGGCTTTTGACAATCTTTAAAAACTCAAAGACACGTGGAAACATCAAGGCAGACCACGTTATTCGACACGTTGAAACCCACGAACACAAAGAAATACCGTTGAGTTGAATCTTAAAAATTGCCTTTGCGTTTCAGAAGGGCAAATAGGTAAACATCTTTGCGGATTGTGTTTTCATAGAGGACTTGGTTCTTTTCTAACTTCTGGGCAAAGATATGAAAGAGTAGATCCATATTTTCACTTCCAAAATGGTCCCTCATGAGGTGCTCCATGATTGCTCTTATGTCCGCACAAGTCTTTTTGACATCCAACGGCCCAGATTTAGAGTTGAAGGGGTGGCTCAATACACATATCTTCTCCATGGTAAAGCATTTGTTCATCTCTACCACTGTCTCCATCTCTTTAGTTGATGGAAAGTAGACAGGAAAGTTGAACGAGTCTCTTTGTTCTTGACTTATTACTCCCTGCAATTAATATATAGTGATCAAAAATAGGTTCTTAATTAAGTTGTAAAATTAATTAGGGAAGCCTAATTGATCAACAATAATCGCATGAATATTTGTGGTTCTAAATATGATGATTGTGGCCTTGCGTGTATAGATTAAACATATGAGAGATAGGGAGAGTGCAGAGACGGAGCCTGAATCTTCATTCGATTTAATTAGCCAAAGTAGAAGAGGGGAAAATTATCTTTCACATGCTAAAATTCTCACATTCATTGTGTGTGACTTATAAAATAGGAAAATTTCAAGAAATAAGGTAAAGTTACTTGATTTACGAAGGGATCAAACTAAATAATTAATTATGGTAGAAATATACCCTGCTCTCATGTACTAACTTGTTCATGACTAACTCAATTATATTGCTTAAATATCGTTTGGAAATTGATTTTTACGATAATTCTTACCATGTTCATCATGTCAGCTAAGCTCTCTCCCAATAACTCATGGTTTAGACCAGCACCAGTATCAGATGGAAGAACATTACAATCAGGAACACCTGGTAATTGAATCACCACCAGCCCTCCTTCAACAAGCTCTTGAGCCCTAGCACTCAGAAAGGCGTTCAAGTCTGCCTTAAATTGGCCAAAGTAGGCATTGATAACTTCTCTGTCATTCCCAGCACAATATATCTTATCTTTGTTCCATGCCGGAGAGCCTTTGTCGGTAATTCCTGGTGGAATCTTGGAGAGCCATTGGAGTGCATACGAGCAATGCGCGATATGGAGAGAGGCCCTGGGAAACAGTTGGTTGTGGAATGAGCCGGGCACACCGGCCGCAAAGTAAAGCCTGTTTGGAGGCAGGGTTGTGAAGAGGGTGTTGAAATCGTTGTCAAGATGATCGTTGAAAAAGACGTGAAATTCTGGGATCGTGTTTGTAGGGATGTTTTGTTGCGTGGATTGATACTTAAGCATCACGGCGTCTATAATGTTTTGCATGGCTAGAAATGTGTTAGGTCCAGTTGAACATCCGAAGTCTGCGATTCTAAATGTGTTTGATGAATTAAAAGGAGGAGTCGTAACGTCGAGCTTCTCAGGAAACGTCTGAAAAATCATAGCCTTTGCACCGTCTATGACTCCTCTCTGCATATATTAACCAAATACTATTATTTACATATGAGTGTCACAACAAGAACTCTTCAAATTAAAGCTTTAAATATTTTTTATTTGCTTGGATTTCTTAAATAAGATGGAAGAACTAAAACATGAGTATTACTCCCTATGTCCCATGTTGTTTATCTCCCACGAAAAATCGTGTGATTTTCAGAACAAAAAATAAAGCATTTCTAGACATTATTTTTTAAATTTCTTTACAGATCTAAGAATTGCACGTCTATTTGTAAGTAACAATTAAGCAATGTGGGTGAATTTGGACACGCATTTACCCAAATTCAACCAGATTTACGCAAATAAGTTAATAATAAAACTAGCGCTAAGTGATTGTGCTAAGACCAGTTGAATAGGCAATGACGGAAATATAAAATTGATTTAAGCAGAAGAAGGAGATAGTGTGGGAGAGAGAGAAAGCCTGATATGAAGAATTTTGAGAATAGCTGTTGGCTCCATCTCCACCCTTCATGGAACGTGAGTCCTGCATTTCCTTTGCAGGCATTGTTGGAGCCATCCTCTCTCTCTCCCTCTATCTCTCTCTCTCTCTCTATGAGAGTATGAGTTTGTGTCAAATGAAAGGGTGATGGAGCACTTCGAAGAGACATGGTTTGCTTTAAAATACCTCGAGCCTTTATATAACGAAAAGGAAAAAGACCGATACTGTACACTTAGTTTTTTATTATTGGTTTTTTTTTTTTTTTGCTTTTGATTGTAAGTTTTTTTTTTTTACTCTTCTCGAGACAAATGATGAATCTACAAAGCATAATCAAATCGTATAGAGATTCAAAAAAATAGTATTATGAAAAAATTTTAAAAAAAAATTATTAAAATAATTTGGTATGTTTAACAAATTTGATACTTACACTTTACAAAGCTCAAACTTAGATTTATTGCCTACTGTGTTTGGAATTCTAAAATGAATTTTGGGTTTTGTTTTATGGCTATAAGTTTTAGATTTGTTCAATCACCGAGTGGTGGCTAGCTCGTGAGATAGAGCTCTTAGATGTTCCACACTGCATTCTGGGATCGGGTTTCGTTCCTCCCCCCATGTAATATAGATTAGGAATGACAAATGACAAAGAAAAAAAAGATCTGTTGAATTAATTTGTCCAAAATGAAAATCCGTGGACAAATCCGGAACTGACCCATGACCCGTAAATCGGATTGTAACGGAACCGTGAGACTTTTGGATTGAATACAGATTTTATTTTTAAAAAACCGTGACTTACGAATTAGGATTGGATTCATGTTAATCCTGACTAATCGGGACCACGAGCACTCTTAAAAGTAGTTGGGAAGAAATTCGGGTTGTGTTTGGTTTGGTTTTGAGTTTTGATTTTTGTAATGATTAGAGGGAGAAATAGGTATAATAATTAAAAAATAGATATTAATGATTGGAGAGAGATAGAGAGAAAAATAAAAATAATATTTAAAAATAGAGATAATAATTGAATAATAATTGAGAAAACCGGTTTTTGGAAACCAAACCAAACACATGCGGTGTATTGTCCCTTGTGTCTTTCCCTCTTATGCATGCAGTGTATTGTCCCTTTCTCTGTAAAAACGGTCCTGCTGGTGACCACCCAATAGGTGGTCCGAAAATCTATTAATTTTTTTTTTTCCTTCGTCGGTCAGAGAACTCGGGAAACGGATTGTGCAGAGTGATGTGATTGGTGTCCTCTATTTTGTTGAATGACAGTGTTAACCTCCAACTTGCATTTCCTTAGAGTATCCTTATCTGGGATCCTGCTACAGGAACAGAACATTGTGTACAGAAAATGTACAAATCGCTCTCGGGGATCCACTTTTGGGTCTCATACGAGTGATCCGAACCGTTCATTATTCTTAACACATTTTTTCGAGGGGCTCCACAAAAATTCAGTTCAATCGGACGGTTAGAAGTGCTTGAACCAAAATCACGCCGTTTCATTTTGAACCAAAATACAGCGGCAATCATGAATTCCAAAGAACAAATTCAATTGATGTAATCATAACATGAACAGAATACAATAAGCTTACATAAACTGGAAAAATTACAGAAACGAAATCGAGATACAAACATTGTTTAGGAAACACGAGCCGAGTCCTGTGATACCACAGTCTCCTTAACAAAGATTCGCCGCCTACCGTGGGTGTTGTAGGATGCACCGGCGTCTTCGTCCCAGGATAAAACGGCTTGGACCACGGCCAACAAAACACCGATGTTGACTGCCTTGGCGAACTGAAACTTATCTGCCTCTCTCTCAAAACACAATTTCGGGAGTACAATATGATGCTCGAATTTCTGATCAAAATCTATGACCAAGAGCTGTGTTTTTATAGCTGTTTGGAGGAGCTGAAATCATCAATACGGGAATGACTTCTGTAATGAATCTGCCAATGAATTATGTAATTCATTCCACCATATGTAACAGCCAACTAATTACGAATTTAAATGGGTAAAGATCTGTCATTCAATCTCCATCATGGGGAGGTTACGGGGTGTTTACTCCCAGCAATAAACACCATACAATCTGCCATTGAATTGAATCCGTGGGGAGGTCTTGGTTGCCTCGGGAGACCCTCCGAGTGCCCCGGTTTCATTCACAAAAATCCAACAAAATGGATCCAATAAAAACATCCCAGGCAAGCAAGATATAGGATTAAAACTTTTGTAATTCGTCATTTCTTCCCCAAAGCCAAGTCTACATACCAGATATGTACGCCTGTCGTCCAATTGAGCTGAATTTTTCTCGGGTCATTCAAAAATTAAAATTATTGAACAACTCAGAAAATTTGTACGTGACCCAAAAAAGGCCTCCACATGCCAGTTTACATTTTCTGTACCCCATCATTTCGGTACTTTAGCATTTTCCGAAAAAATAGTTAGGTAAAAGAGTGGAATAGGGAAACTCTCAAAAAGTCTTACGCATATACAGTACTATAAATTTTTTACTTGAAATAATTTGAATTGTTCATTTTCCGTAAAAGTTTCTTTCAGAATTTCTGAGGTAAAACATGTGTCAATACTTGATTGAGTTTATCTTTTACGGAAACCCATAAAAAATGTTTGTAGAAAAATACAGTACAATAGACGTTTTGAAAAATCTTTGCAAGACTTGGAGTTGGCCTAGACATCTATGCTACTCCCTCTGTTACATTTTTAAATATCCCCTTTGAAAAACGTGCATCCTGTGGACATTAAAAAAATTGTATTTTCATATAATATTATTACAGTAATTTTTTTTGCACTCAATGACCACTTTAATTTGGTATAAAAAATAAAAATTATATAGAAAAATATATTTTTTAAGGGGTTTGACATTAAACGTATTCCTACAATGAATATTTAAATGGAACGGAGGGAGTAACATATTCCCAACTGTCTATGCGCACAACGAACTTGGAAAAATGTAGACATAAGCGTAATGTTTCCCTTTATTCTTTGGAGTGTGAAAAAGAAATGTCAATTATAACTAATGCTAAAAAGTCAGACGAGGTTAATAAGGGTAACTTACACCACAACTCAAATCAATTACTCCTTCTGTCTCATTTTAAATGTGTCCTACGTAAAGTCGTGTCATTTTGACTTTAAAAGAAAACATATTTCTAAATTTTTTTTTCAAAATTTTTTACACCATTCAATAGTACTCATTGAGATCTTTTGAACGGTACAAAAAAAAATTAGAAAGTAGTTTCGAAAGTATTTTATTTTTTAAGGTCAATTTTGTACGGTCTCCTATAGGGGGCATTTAAATTGGAACGGAGGGAGCTAGTATCACCATCTTACATTGGCACGGCAAATCAGTGACACCGTATAGTCACAATGGCGTGTGAAATACAACCCTTTGGGTGGTTTCTAGAATTTGCCTATTAATATTATCTAAAGTGTAACTGTAAAAAAAACAAAAAAAAACTACTGTCTCGCAAGTATTACTTTCGGTAGAATCTAATAAATAACAATCTGTAAAGTCAAGAATTGAAAATTTAAAAATTTTACTAAAAAAATAAGGATCGGGGGAGGTGCTGCGCAATGTGTTGTGCAGCCAATTTTGGCGCCGCGCCGCCACCATTCCGATGATCGGAGACGTCCACCTCGTAGAGTCCGTCGAGTACTACAAGTGTACCAAAAATCAACTCGATCGGATATCATTAAGCGCCTCATCAGAACACAAATAAGTAAAAAAAAATTGGAACACATATATCTTGAAACACTGGATGAAAATTATTGAACCCATTTTTTTCAACTTATTTGTGTTCCAATGAGATACTTAAGGATATCCGATCGAGTTGATTTTTGGTACACTTATAGTACTCGACGAGCTCTACGTGGTGGACGTCTCCAATTGTCGGAATGGTGCCGGCACGGCGTCGAAATAGATCCGCACAACATGCGCCCCTGTTTCCAAAAATAAGTGATAAAGAGGTTGGACCCATATGAGTAGTATTTGCCGGTTTTGTCATTTGCTAGGGGAAATAAGGATGTTATGGCATTGTTCGTTTCTCTGTTTAGTTTTAGATTAAACATATGAGAGATAGGGAGAGTGCAGAGACGGAGCCTGAATCTTCATTCGATTTAATTAGCCAAAGTAGAAGAGGGGAAAATTATCTTTCACATGCTAAAATTCTCACATTCATTGTGTGTGACTTATAAAATAGGAAAATTTCAAGAAATAAGGTAAAGTTACTTGATTTACGAAGGGATCAAACTAAATAATTAATTATGGTAGAAATATACCCTGCTCTCATGTACTAACTTGTTCATGACTAACTCAATTATATTGCTTAAATATCGTTTGGAAATTGATTTTTACGATAATTCTTACCATGTTCATCATGTCAGCTAAGCTCTCTCCCAATAACTCATGGTTTAGACCAGCACCAGTATCAGATGGAAGAACATTACAATCAGGAACACCTGGTAATTGAATCACCACCAGCCCTCCTTCAACAAGCTCTTGAGCCCTAGCAATCAGAAAGGCGTTCAAGTCTGCCTTAAATTGGCCAAAGTAGGCATTGATAACTTCTTTGTCATTCCCAGCACAATATATCTTATCTTTGTTCCATGCCGGAGAGCCTTTGTCGGTAATTCCTGGTGGAATCTTGGAGAGCCATTGGAGTGCATACGAGCAATGCGCGATATGGAGAGAAGCCCTGGGAAACAGTTGGTTGTGGAATGAGCCGGGCACACCGGCCGCAAAGTAAAGCCTGTTTGGAGGCAGGGTTGTGAAGAGGGTGTTGAAATCGTTGTCAAGATGATCGTTGAAAAAGACGTGAAATTCTGGGATCGAGTTTGTAGGGATGTTTTGTTGCGTGGATTGATACTTAAGCATCATGGCGTCTATAATGTTTTGCATGGCTAGAAATGTGTTAGGTCCAGTTGAACATCCGAAGTCTGCGATTCTAAATGTGTTTGATGAATTAAAAGGAGGAGTCGTAACGCGAGCTTCTCAGGAAACGTCTGAAAAATCATAGCCTTTGCACCGTCTATGACTCCTCTCTGCATATATTAACCAAATACTATTATTTACATATGAGTGTCACAACAAGAACTCTTCAAATTAAAGCTTTAAATATTTTTTATTTGCTTGGATTTCTTAAATAAGATGGAAGAACTAAAACATGAGTATTACTCCCTATGTCCCATGTTGTTTATCTCCCACGAAAAATCGTGTGATTTTCAGAACAAAAAATAAAGTATTTCTAGACATTATTTTTTAAATTTCTTTACAGATCTAAGAATTGCACGTCTATTTGTAAGTAACAAGCAATGTGGGTGAATTTGGACACACATTTACCCAAATTCAACCAGATTTACGCAAATAAGTTAATAATAAAACTAGCGCTAAGTGATTGTGCTAAGACCAGTTGAATAGGCAATGACGGAAATATAAAATTGATTTAAGCAGAAGAAGGAGATAGAGTGGGAGAGAGAGAGAGAGCCTGATATGAAGAATTTTGAGAATAGCTGTTGGCTCCATCTCCACCCTTCATGGAACGTGAGTCCTGCATTTCCTTTGCAGGCATTGTTGGAGCCATCCTCTCTCTCTCTCTCTCTCTCTCTCTCTCTCTCTCTCTCTCTCTCTCTCTCTCTCTCTCTCTCTCTCTCTCTCTCTCTCTCTCTCTCTCTCTCTCTCTCTCTCTCTGAGAGTATGAGTTTGTGTCAAATGAAAGGGTGATGGAGCACTTCGAAGAGGCATGGTTTGCTTTATAAGCCAATGCATGCAGTACTTGGAGTACTGCATGCACTAACTTTTTGGTTTTACAGCATGCAGTAATTTTTTGGTTTTTTGTTTTCTTTTACTTTGTTGCTTGATTTTTCTGTTTTTATGCTATGTCGTTGATAGAGATGTCCGGTGGATTTATTCCGGCGAAGATCGGCATAGGAATATCTCACTTTGAGGCAGGAGGGACTCTATCCTTTAGCACCCAAAAGCAATATTTGTTTTTTTTGTTAGAATACTTGTAATATTTTCACTTCTGTATTAGTTTAGCCATGTATGAACACCAAACTCAAAGATGGTCAATTGAACATTCTAAATTTTTTATGTTATATTATATGTAGTAATTTTATCTCGGGTTTTGTTTGAACACTTAGTTCTGTAATATAAATTCTCATCAATCCAAGTAATTTACAATTAAATACCTAATACATTAGATCAAAACAAAATAGAGAGCTAAAAATTAAGAAAATAGAGAGAATGTAAATGCTTCTCTATGAATGGCAATCAAATTTATATCTTATAAAAGAAGAACATATGTCCAAAAAGATTATTGCGAACCTATTTGCCACACAATTTTTCACAAGATTAAATACTATTGTATTTATGCGCTAGTTTGGCCCAAAATCTAGAATTTACCCAAAAAAATTGTGACATCTTCTGTAATTTTGTATTATTTTGTCACATTATTTATACTAATATATGAAAACTTGTATATAAATGATTAGTTAATAGAGTTATAAGAGTTAATAAAACACTTCGAATCATATTTGGTGAGAAATTAAAGTAACGCTCTAGTACGGATCCATATTTGACGATCACATAATACTCTATTTGTCCGCATTTGTTAGTCTATTTTTGAAATCCGTGCTATTTTTTATTACTTATATCTTACAATATAAATATCAAAAAATTTACAATATGGTTCTTGTTTGATAGATCTCAATTAGCCAATGATGAAAATCATTATTCTCAAAATGACATAGAGGGAGTAGTTTCAAAAAATTAGGAAATGGTTACAATACACACTCCTTATTTGGTTGTACCATATACAGCTATTGTATGGTCCAGATTGTGCCACCTCATCAGCAATCGTAACTTTTCAGCAATATGATTCGTAACATTTTGTTGTGTCTTGTAACTTTTACAAAAAAATTCGTAACTTTTATAGAAATGTGTATCATACACACCCAAATAAGAAATGTGTATTGTAGCCTTTTCCATGAATTAATGTGATGTGCATCACGGGCCATCTAATCAATGCCAACAGCAAATCCAACATGCAGTTCAAAACAAAACAACACGTCAACAATCGTCAATCAATAAATACTCTAATTACTCATTTATATCCTGAGAAATATCCGAAGGGATTCCATATCCCAGAGATTCAATATCCCATCTTTTTATCTCCAGTCAAATAAACGAGACCTTAAACTACCAAATTCGCGAAGGTAAGGATTAAGAGCACAAAGGCAAGGGTACGGGGTCCTTTTAGCGAGGGGCTCACTACGGGGTTGTAGTGAGCCTATCCAGTCGTCTATCTCGGTAATAAATGCTCGGATTTTAATGCAAACAATTGACGGCTCAGATCATTCGGAGTTTGGATAAAATTCGGGCTGGCATTACCGAGATGGATGGCTGAATCTCACTACAACCTGGTAGTGAGTTACCTCACTATACTACAGCCCGCTGGCATTACCGAGATGGATGGCTGAATCACACTACAACCTGGTAGTGAGTTACCTCACTATACTACATTTCCTAAGAATCCCAAGATTATCCCCGGAAAAATCCCAAGAATTTACCACCGACTATAAAAATTATTCTAAGATTATCCCCGGCATCGGAATTTGGAGGAAAATTTATAAAAGCGGAATTTCATATTGAAATGACAAAAATCGGGTTATCACAAAGGTAGTTTTTAGAATAAACTAGTTTTTCACGGTTTTTTATGTGATGTATTGTAAGAGAAGACATGTCTTGATTTTTGGAAAAATTTATTTTTTGTTAGTGGAATACTCCTTAGCTTATGTTCTAAAACCAGTTGAATAGGGAATGACGAAACTATAAAATTGATTTAGCAGAAGAAGGAGATGGTGTGGAAGAGAGAAAGAGAGCCTGATATGAAGAATTTTGAGAATAGCTGTCGGGTCCATCTCCACCAGTCATGGGACGTGAGTCCTGCATTTCCTTTGTAGGAATTGTAGGAGCCTCTCTCTCTCTCTCTCTCTCTCTCTCTCTCTCTCTCTCTCTCTCTCTCTCATTGTGTGTTGGGGCTCTTCGAACTTAGGCATGGTTTGCTTCATATAGGATCTCGCGAATGTCCGTGTCTGAAGACACGGCTCGAACAATTAGTACATGCGTAAATTAATACTAGGCTCACGTGCAATATATCTCAACACCATGTCCAATAACATGAGCACACTCAAATCAATATTAGGCTCACAAATACAAATGTCCACTACTAGAATAATAGATAAAGATCACACTGCAAAATTTAAAAGTATGACGGTTTTGATAAAAGCATAATAAAGAAATGTGAGTTGAATTTGTAATTTCACTTTGTTAACAAAAGTGTGATGATTAATGGAGTATTTTTTTTATCACGGTTACAATAGAAATGTTATTGTAATTTCTTATTTTAATCACGTTTTGTGTAGAACCAGGATAAAAGTAACTTTAATATCATTTTTCTTGAGAGTGTGATAAAAGGTACTTTCGTCTTTTTCCTACGTTTTGTTTAAAGCATGATCAAAAGAGTAGGCAAATTTTATCATGGTCCCAATAGAAATGTTATTGTAATTACTTATTTTAATAACTTTTTGTGTAGAACCGTGATAAAAGGTACTTCCGTCTTTTTACTACGTTTTCCTTATTAGTTATTGAATCATTTGTGGAACAATAATCATCTTTTTTAATATAATGCTATGCTCTTTTCTTTTTTTTTAATGAAAGTTTCCCACAATCTTTACTCGTTTTTTCGTTTGAAAATTTGACCCCAATTCTGATCAAGTTTCCCTGGACAATGCGTATAGCAGCCCCACTAAAATGATAGATACACTCCCTCACAATCACTCCCTACCACTCCCCCTCTCACATGTGGTGGGACCCATCACATGTGGGTCCCACGGTGGGTCCCACCACATGTGAGAGGGGGAGTGGTAGGGAGTGGTTGGGGAGGGAGTGTATCTATCATTTTTGTTCTATTTAACACTTTGATTACAATCATTCAATAAGGATTTATATATGAGGGGTAAAATTGAAAAGAGATATAATAAGAGGAGGATATAAAAGTGAATAACTTTTTAGGAGTATTATTTAAAAATGGGAGATTTTTTACTCTGTCCTGTTAACTGTGACCATTGTTCTCCATCACTCCATGACGTTGGAATACCATCCATATTAATTTCAATAGCAGATTTTATTTTTATTCGAATTTCAATAACAGACTGGGAAATAAAATGCTAACCGAATCGTACTCCGTATTCAACAGCAAAACTGCAACAATTTTGAGGGTAAAAACGTCAACACTATTACACTACTGAGTTTCTTGACCTCCAATCCAAAAGCTAAATTTTTTTTATCAACATCTTAAAGCATTGGCAAAAGACCACCAGTTGGGTTCATAGTGGCGAAAATATGGAACGCCTATACCCATGCCATATATGTTAATGGGGTGAGAAAAATCAGTTCCGGAAACAATTTTGAATTTTTATTCAACTCATAACACGGATGAAGCTTTATCTGCGGTACAATTACTGCAGAATAAAGAAATTAGTGACGCTTCACTCTAATCTGAGACGTAAGTAACCAAATCGTCGAATAACTGATTGACTTGACGGCTCATAATCCTGCAATCACATGATAGTTAGAAATAGGAAAACTAATGATGATCCATTCAATAATCGAAACTTTAACCACAACGAGGCATATGTTTTATACGGTGTCCTTAAAACTGATTTGTCGCCTTTTGGGTAGGGCTGCTAAACAAACCAAACAACTTGAGCTCAGCTCTTTCTTGGCTCGATATCTGGCTCGTTCAAAGCCAAGCTCAATCACTCTTTATTGTTGTTTATAAATACACAGATAACTAATGCTAAACAATGAAACAAAGGCTCCTTTTATAGCCTTAAAAATCCAGACAATACAGTTACTTTGGTAGCGCTGGTAGTGATGAGAAGGAGAGCTGGTCAGTTGGCTGTCCCCGAATCCACCAAAGAGATGAGGATGCCAGGGAGGATTGGGAGCCACCACCCAATAATCAACAATCTCCACCTTGCCAACAATCTTTCAATCAATGCTACCCCATCTGTAACACGGACAATAAACTGAATGGAACCCTCCATCAAAGAGAGTCAAGTGAGCTAAAATCAATGAAAGCAGAATGAACTCTCTTGAACTAAACCGAGTTGCAGATTAAAATGCTCTTACAAACAGATTATAGGAGTTCAGGTGACCAGAACAATTCAGACAGAAGAGTCAAGTAATGACATGGACTCTCAAACACCTCTATGTAACTGTAACAATATCTATAATGATCATTTACGCCACAAATTCGATGTAAACAAAGTAGACAATATTGAAAAGTCATTTCTGACTTCCTTAATGATTTACATACTTTTCCATATATATTTTTCTTTCTTCCTCCCTCCTCTACTTACATTTTCCCTTCCTCCCTATTCTTTGATTTCCTTTTGTTTCTTGCCTTTCTTGCTTGCTTGCACTTCTGCTTCCTTTTCCCTTCTTTACGTGCTTTTTTTTTTTTTTTTTCATTTTCATTTCCTTGCCGTTTTGCCCTAAAATCCCTCTCCTCTCTTTTCCTCCTCGTCCTCCTCTCTTCTTTTGTAGCCACCAAACCACTAGATACTCTTTCATTCCCGTTTCAGCAAGGACATAACCTATTTGGACAAACCAGTATTGCAGCCAAGCCTCAGAGGGCCCATCAAGTCTTGCCTTAGACCTGAGCAAACGATCGTCTATGTATAGCTGATTAGCTTCTCGCATTCTCGCCAATATATCTCTGGACCACGCTAATTGTAGTGCCTATGCACTTTTCTCCATATTCGGATCGCCGATGGCTTAGTGTATATTCTCATTGGGCATAGTGGGTTGCGGGATGGGCCCTCTACAGTCTACACATATGAAGTACTGCGCTGGTGACACTCGCGCGGGTTGACCCGTGCGACTCTGCCATGTGTCGCCCTAACTTGTATGACACTTGTTAGCATGTGATTGGGATGTCAACCTTGACTTTAGTCATCATTCCTTCTAAAAGCTAAACTTCCCTACAAACAGAAATGGGTATACTCCATTCTTTTGTCCTTTCGGTTTTTCGTATTTTGATTGTCATTTTTGAATTTTTGTTAGATTCGTGATATATTTTTCGAATTAATCATCTGTCTCGATGAAAGGAGTCTACAAGCTAGTAAAAAATTATGTCAAAAACAAAAAAAAATATTCTCTAAAGACGAAAAAAGCACTACAAAATAGCTATCTTGTTGTCTAAAATATCATCATATATGAATTTTTTTCAATTTCAATCTGTATTTTTATACTTTTTTTTATTTATCTCATCGATACGAATAATTAATCTAAAAAATTACAGCGAAAAGCGAAACAAGAAGTGAGATATACCCCCAAAAGTTGATTTGCCAATCAAATGACCGACAGGTGGTAAATGCAACAGGTCTTGGATCGAAGCCAATCTTCAAACTTGTGCCCCACATAGAATACATGTGGAGGAGCTGCTTTTCCCCAGCACTCAAACTTGGGTGACAAAATTAAGCTAAGTGAAAGTATAACTGGAAAAATTGTAGCCTCAAACTCAAATTCAATGGACGACAAAGAAAGCGCAACTGCTAGGACTCAAAAGGCTTGGATTAGAAAGAGCGAAAACATCAACCCACATGGCCTTGAACTTCATTTCTGTATCTCTCCACCCAAAGCCTCCTGGACCATCATTTCTGAACCCAAAACATAAAAACCAGTTTAAGCTCCACCTACACCACCCTCTCTTCTTTCAGAACAGCAACTCAAACTGAAGGAACTCAAGGTGGAGGAGTTACAGAGAAGGACGACCCTCAGACCTACGCTGGTATGGTGGTATTCTTATCAATTTCCCAATTATTTCTTGTGGGTTTTGTTTGATCAGCTATATTACATATCTCCCCTGTTATTAATCACCATATCTATATCTATATCTATGTTCTTGGTTTTTGTGATTAAATATGAAGAACTGCTTGTCATGTATCGTAGCTGTTGAAGGTTGGGTTTGGATGAAACTGTTTGCCATTCACTGATTCTCTGGTATCCTCACATTAATTTCGCTTTTATTTCTTGTGGGTTTTGTTTGATTCCCCATCTCCCTTTTTTTATTTGTTATCACACTTTTGTACCCATAAAGAATTATTTGAGTTCTTGTTATTTCTGTGTTTTTTTTTTTTAATGGAATTTCATTGAGATATTTATACAAACACCTCACTGTCACAAAATAGGCAGAAAGAAGAAGGGGGGAAACATTGGGTTAGGGGGTGTTGGGGATTCAACCTAAACCAAACCATACACACAACTGCCCAAAGATTAATCAAGTAAGAAACAAAACAAAGAATTCACAACACATAAATCTAGATTTACGTTGTTCCCCAATTTGGTTATTGTGTGCATTCACAGCTCACACTAGTTTTCCAAGATATCGAATGAAACGAGTACAGAATTGTATTCTGCTGTTGCATAGAGTAAGCAACAATTCAAACGGAATCAGGCTTCCCTTCCCCAACAAGGGCACCATTCTAGCCTACTTGGTTATCACTTCACTCATTCTTAATTTGGTTCCATTATGGTTAGCTTGAGGAAATGTTGAATACAACCGTTAACTTGTGCAGACTTGGTATCACACCCAATGACCATCCACCACGTATACATACTGGATCCGACTATGCATATGTGGTTATTTATGATCCTCTTGTCGGGCAGCAGAAACTAGAATGATGGAGAACAAGAGTTATGATCAATAGTTGTGATCTAATGGCTAACGTGGTAGTCACAATAAAAAAATGGCTTGATAACATTTGAACATTGACAAGAAAGCAAACCCTGGCCAAAAATGACTTTGGCTTTGATATTTCACAAATAGCAACTAATGTTCTTGACTCTTATCTGCCACTGTTTCTCAATTCATTTTTTAGCTTGCTAAAGTGTGCGAAAGACATTAGTGTTGCACTGCTGCTCCAATAGTTCAAGAGAGAGTGGGAACAAAATTTGGCTTGAGCCCTTTTCTTTGAGACCGCTTGGAAGACTGGAAGAGAGATAAACACGCAAAAAAAAAAAATTTGCAAAACTATAATTTGGCATTGGTTTGAGGTTGTTTTTGTGAGATTTTTGCCAAATTATAGCTTTGGCAATGGTAATCGGCTTAGGGATGGAAATGCTTACATGTTTTTCTACGTTAGAGAGATGCTTGTGGCACACTGAAAACAACTTCTTGATGTGATTTACTTGTTTATCTGTTTTTTATCAATAACATGATATTTTGATCTTCATTGAAAAAAGGATCTTTCTCGTCTGCTCGCACACAACTGGACCTCTTAGAACAACTCACTTCGACAAGCTCAGCTGTTGATGGTAAGTGAAGTCTCTACATTAGATCACAATGATTGATGATTGTTTTTATTGCTCAAAAAGATAGAGAGATTGTTAAGACCATTTGGAAAAGTTCTACTAACTTTCTCCCATTTATTGACCAGCTTACGACAGTGATGGTAGCTCTCAGAAACTTACGATCCGTGATCAGCTAGTTCGGTTGGTTGGGGACCGGGATGACGATTTCAGCATTCCATTGGGCAAGGATCTAAAGAAGTTTACTCCCAAGTTCTTAACTATCTCTCAGAAGAGAAACATCAAGAGACAGGCTTACCTTAATGAAGTATCCCAGAGGAATGACTCAGTTTTCTTTGCCACTATCGGAGCATTTGTAATCCTTCCACCTCTTGTCATACTTGGGATCGCTATATTAACTGGTTATGTCCAACTTTTTCCATGACCGATATCTATCAGAAGTATTCATACAGGTATCGATCACACTTGTGAATAGAGCATTATACTTGTTAACATGAAATTACTGCACCTGCTCAAGGGTTTCCTAGACCTCCCTTAGATATGTAGGCCAGGTGTATTCCATGGGATACAGCTACACATAATTTTCCGAGTATTGGAAACAGATTTATTGACTAATCAACTTGTTTCGTTCTCTTAAATCACTTCTAAAGAGTTGCATGTGTGACCGACCTTTCCCCTGGATCCCTATGGGCTCAGGGTTGCCTGTGAGGTTTTTCTCTGTAATTTTGCATTTGTTTACATTTAAAGAAAGTACATTTTCCCAGTTTTCTTTGTACAGACTTGAAGTTGGTTATGGTTAGAGTGATATAAAGTGAGAGATGCCTGGCACTTTTAACATCTTGTTATTACTTGAAACTTCATCAGGTCTAACAAAATGAGCTACTGCAATATCTGTGTATCATTTGATACATCCTCTCTTTCAAGTAGCTTCCAAACAAACATGATCATGGAACAAAATCTCGTCTAGCTATGTGATTTGAAGGAAGAAAATGGCTGTATTAAGTGTACTTCCTAGGTCTCTTGAGAAAAAATAAAATAAAATAAAATAAAAAAATATATATATATATATATATATACACCGCGATCTGTCAAGGATCCCGGATTTCCGGATATATATATATATATATTTTATTGTTTTGGGATATATACTTCTTGGGGCAGTTCCCCTCACATTAAAAAAAATACACATAAAAAAACACACGATTTTGTTTTTTGCCCCAAAACACCTTCAACATTTTGAAAAATATCGTTGATCTTGTTTAAATGAGTAAAATAGGAGGTCACACTTAAAAAACAAAAAAAACACGATTTTGTTTGAGCCCCATCGACATTTTGAATCGTTGATCGGATATCGGTAAGTCTTGATCCAAATAGTTTTACAAAAACCGTGATAGGAACTAGTGTTTTTAAAATCGTTTGGATCAAGACTTACCAATATCCGATTAATTTGAAATTTTGATCGACCTTTTATTTTACTCATTTAAACAAGATTTTACTCATTTAAACAAGATCATTTTGAAAGATCACAAGGTGGCTCGAAAGAGTGTTGTGTTTTTTTATGTGTTTTTTTAAGTGTGAGGGGAAAAATTTTACTTCTTAGGCATAAAATTTTCCTTGGACTGCAGAAAATCAGAGTCTGTGTGAGGTGTGGGGAATCCCCTTGCGGGGATTCTACGGTGGTTCTTCCTCTTGGCGAGATGAACCTCCATCCTCTCTGAAACCTACAAGACTCAGCAACCAGTAAAGGGTTACCTCCACTCCGGCCACAATTGCCGGAGGGAACTCCGACAATCAAGTTAGTGAGTGTAGAGAGAGAGAGAGAGCGCGCAATTGGACAGAGGTTCAGATCATGAAGTATGTATCTCTCTAGGGTTTATCTCCTACTATTTATAGGCAATGGTGTACTTGCTCTCCAAGTCTCATGTGCTCGGCACGAGCGCATGATGTCATTAGTAACTGCCTCGGTCACGTGACGTTGCCAATAACCTACTGCCATGTAGGCCTTCCAAAAGGTTCAAGAAGCAGCTACTCGTATGCCACGTACCCTTTACCATTTGCTCTAACTAACCTCTAATGGCTTCCCTGGGTTGGCTCAAGGGTCGGGCCCTTAGGCCCGAACACAAACCACCAAACTTGGATATCCATCTGCACAACCTGAGTTCATACCGAACAGTCTAGGCCTATTCCTTCTGTCCAGACTGTTCGGCCCAACAAGTCTTGACACTTGATCTCACTAGATGGGTAGATCCTTGGTCTTCAGCCAATGTAGCGCTTGGTCCATCTAAATCTTCCGAACGCTATGGGCCACACAGAGCGAGACAAGCCTTTACTAGGCCAAGATCGTTCGCCCCAAATGGCTATGACGGATAATAACTTGGCTATCACCCGTTCAGCCCAAATTGGTTTGCTCGCGGTCTGGCCACTTCACCCCTTATCTGTTTGAGCATGTTTACTTGATTTGGGGGCCCTTTGGTTGATTCCTGTATAGCTATTTGAGTTGTTTTTCTTCTTTTGTTCTTCTGTTGTTTTGTTTGGCTTTGAATTCCAAGGCTACCTTGATTCTTTTGAGTTTTGGGCTTGGTACTTTAATAAAGCATAAAAATAAAATAAAATAAACGGAAATGACTACAATACACACCCTTACTGGGTGTGTACCCTATGCACCCATTGTATGGTCCAAATTGTGTCACCTCATTGGCAATCGTAACAATTTTTAGTTTTTCATAACTTTTCAGCAATATAATTCGTAACATTTTTTATGATTAGTAATATTTTGATGTCTCCTAACTTTTATAAAAAAAAATCGTAACTTTTATAGGGGTGTGTATCATACACGAAAGCAGGGGGGTGCTGCGCAGCGTGCTGTGCGGCCTCATTTTGGGGCCGCGCTGGCACCGTTCTGATGATCGGAGACATCCACCACGTAGAGCTCGTCGAGTACTATAAGTGTACCAAAAATCAACTCAATCGGATATCGTTAAGTGCCTCATCAGAACACAAATAAGTTGGAAAAAATGGTTTCAATGGTTTTCATCCAGCGTTTCAAGACATACGTGTTTATAGGGGTGTGTATTGTAGCCTTTCCAAAATAAACACTTGTCTGGGTTGTACTAAAAGTTACTACTACAATTATATGAAGATAGTGGCCATGTTTGTATCCATATTTTTTCTTTAATGAGCTTTTTAAAGTTTTTTGTCACGATTTTGTACTTTTAATAGTATTCTTTTGGACCAAACAAACCAATAATCCATAATTATCTATGCCCGATCACGCTAATTTTTTTTAAAGCACATACTTCTTTGCGCGATCTAAAATCTGACCGGTTCCGCTTCCAGTTGTCACGCCTTCGCAATTCCCTCAGACATATTTTTATTAAATCGATGACCTGAATACTCCCCAATGACAAGTGAAAAACCAACAAAAAGAAGAAGAAAATTGGGCTTCCTTGCTGATCATTTTCATGTTTTTCTGAGTACCAGAGAGCTTTTCATCCACTTAGGTTGCGTTTACTTTATTAAAATGGAATGGAGGTACGAATAGAATGGAGATTGGAATAAAATGAGAATGGAATGACATAGGAATAATCATTTCATTCCCTCGTTTGGTTATATTAGGAATGAGTTCTAAGATTGCTATGGCAATAGCAAATTTGAAGTGGCAATAGTGAAATTTGGAGTGACAGTAAATTTTGGAGAGGAAATAGTGAATTTAGGAGTTGCAATAGTGAATTTCCAAGGGGCAATAGTGAAAGTTGGGTAGCCGTAGAAATTTGGTGTGGCATCAATACTTAGAGAGAAATGGCACGACAATTCCTTACTTTTTCTAATGGAATGATTATTCTATTATTTGAGGGAATGAGAATTCCATTTGAAATGATGATTCCTTAACTATTTGATAAACCAAACATATGAATGGAATTACATTGGAATGGTCATTCCATTCCAAATTTCCAATGTCCATTCCATCCAACCAAACACACCCTAATTCCGGCAAAATAAACTTGGAAAGAAGAGCATAATCACATCGCGGAACACACCATAATGCTTTTGACCAAGAAACGGACGGAACTCAACGAACTGGTAGCTGCTAATTATATCCATTAGTCGATCTGCTTCAATGTTGCATAGGCTGAATTCTCATATTTCCCCTCCCACCGGAGGGCTTCTTTTTCAGGAATCGGGAGCTCCAAATGCTTTTCGAATGGCTGAAAAACCAAGTCCAGTTGAGCATCGTTCACTTTGTCGAGGGTCAGAGGATCCCACTGTAAATAACAACACGAGGGAGATGGGGGTTATCAGCAAACTCTGGCATGAATATTTTTGCTGAAGTTTAGTTGAATGCCACGTTGTCTAAGACTCTAAGTTCATGTGAAGGTGCACGCAAGCTGACCTGGACATTCAGTTATTAAAAAAAAAAAAAAATTCGTGGAAGTTTGTTGTTAAATTATCATTCTACAAACACGTCTTCAATTTGTTGTGTTCAGATCTACAAATTTTGAATTCCATATCAGCTCTCCAACCGAGAGAGAGAGAGAGAGAGAGAGAGAGAGAGAGAGAAGGCATACCTTAGGAGCATTGTCCTTGTCAATGCTAAGTGCTCTGATGCCCTTTTTACAGAAAAAGAGAAACGGTTATTCCAAATTTCAAAAACTAGAATTCTCAAAATCACCTCGTTGTGAACTTCGGTCCATGGAAGACCAATATCGAGATACTTACCTCATAAACATCACCAGATATTGTGGTCCGTAGTGCGTTCATTGTCAACCGAAATTCTTTCTTCAGACATTCAGACAGTTTCTGATTCCTTCCTTCGCGAATCTGTATATGCAGGCACAATTAGAGGAAACTGAAGCAGCCAATGCAAGAGAACACTAATTCCATCTTTGATGTTAAATTCAAAAAATATGTACGGCAAATGAGGTTCATACAAATGTTTTCGCTCTTTTCCTTTCCTTAAACTATTATTGGTCAGATTATTTGTACAAATAACACAACTAATATCAGGCCAATAACAGAAAAATCCAAGAAATTGAAAGAAAAAAAAAATCTCAGTTCATTGTCTTGTCCAACATGGTACCTTAAAAGAGAAACATGATATGGAGCCACACAAAAAAAAGGCATAATTATTCATTTGGTCCAGCAAGCACAATCGTATTTGCCCTGGTGTTCACCATGTCACCAACTATCGGTCCGCAAACACCATTACAAGTGTGGTAGTATTTGTGACAGGGTTTTGTTAAGTTCCGTTTTTCCTTTTGGCTAAAGGGAGATGCAGGAAAATCCAGTGATCTCGCCTAATAAAGAAGGTTATGTGGAGCAAAAAGTGATGGTGCCTTTCAGCCGTAGAATGGCCAACAGCAACAAGAATTATTTACCTCATCCCACTGCTTATTCTTGTTAGTATTGCCACAGACAATCCAAGGATCAAGGGCCACCAAAAGCAATTCCAGGCGCTTAAATTTTTGGACGTCAGTATTCTGTATGCCTACCCAGTATTCATATTACATATCCCTATTCCATATACTGGTTATCTATGAAACATTCACGGCAGACCATAAAAAGAAGGATAGTTCACTTCTTATCGTCTAAAATATCTAAAGAAGCCATTACCGATCTTAGTGTCATTTTCAATGCAGTAGGGGATGATCTTTTTAACCCTTTGAGCACTGCACCAATCCAAGCATTTCCTTCTTTGCCTGCTTCCACTTCCTAAGCCAAATCGTGGATTATGTATCTCAGTTAAGCTGCAGCATGCAGTTTTTCTAACAACCATCCATTCAAAGCTGGCAAAAACAGAAAAACTTACCAATGATTTGACAATCTCCTCCACAGTATCCTTGGAAAAACACTCATCTATCACTATCTTCCTGCAATTAAAACCAAAACATATTTAATCTCATGAAGTATTTTGGAACCTGCTGCTGTGCTTCATTTGGAGAGATTTATTACTTGTTTAGAACACTTTCTTCATCAATCTGAACTTCTACTGAGAATTCCTCAATCACAGATTTGACTGCATTTACATCCCCTGAGTTCAAGCTTATCAATTTCTTCTCTAGATCGAGCAATTTCTGAAAAACAGAAAATGTCTGTTAGTATTAATTAACTGTTGATTCATACAATTCAAAGGAAAATAAGTAACTTTCTAACTGAACATCAATATAATCAGAGAAAAAGATAATTCAAATATGCAAGAAGAAGACACTCTTCCTTTCTTTGGCATTTGCAATAGGACGGTAGTTTCTTGGAAATTCAATAATCGTTTAAGGCACTTTCTCTATCAACTAGATTGCCAAAATTCCAATAACAGAAGGGACCAAACTAAGGCAAATCATAAACCATAAGAATAGATAGCAGCGTTTTAGTATAAGCTGGAATACTGGAATGGTGCTGTAAGTTATTTTTTGTACCAAGCTTCTGAATACGTACGGGCTAGAGTACCGGTTTTCGTATTGGCACAGTACGTACCAGTACCGGTGAGATACAAGGTACCGTTTCAGATTTTTGCCGCTTTTAGTGCAATTTTCCCACATCAAAGAATATAGTGTATTTATACATTTAATTAAAAATAAATAAATCTAAGTAGATTGGTGTTGTCCGGTATTGACCGGTACCAGAAGAGAAAAATACATTTTAAAGTAGTCCGGTACTATCCAGTATTGACTGGTACCTAACGGCATCGCTGGCACCTGCTGGAATTTGAGCCGGAATGAAATTGGAGGTATAGGGTACTGGATTTGATCAATACCGGTACGTGCCTGCGGGTATGGTGCGGAATTCAAAACCTTCGTTTGTACCAAAAATGGACCGCCCCTGTTATGTTGATTTGTTGCCACAGAGAAGTGCAACGATGCAAGTACCTCCTGTTGTCAGGAGATATCGTGTTGAAGTGGCACTTTTCAGGAGATATTGTGCTGACAGGAGATATCAAGCTGACGTGGCAGGAGGTATACCTGCTGATGTGGCGGGAGGTCCAGCAATGACATGGGGCATAATCATGTTTGACATGGTCAATGGACAATTCACATAGGTGGTGACAAGTGGCGATATGTGAGAGCGTCTATGTACCTCCTGTAACTCTTTCCAGTGCATTGGGGCTTAAATCAAGGAAAATGGTTGGTTGTTGCAAGTATTCAGATAACAGGGTTCTATAATGGAACACTTGGCAGCTGATGAGTAGCTTACTTGCAATTAGGCCTATAAAGAGTGGAGGTTGACTTGGTCATGGGGCGGGTGGCATCGCAGGAGATATTTCTGGGCTACTTTTTGTGCAGAATCATGGAGGAATGGCTCCACATTATTCTCTCAGGGCTAATGGGAGGCTTTGCTCTATAAATATGACTCTTAGCCGATTTCACAGTCTTAGATTTCAAGTAGGTCCACGCACTAGCAAATACTTTCAGTCTTAGATTTCATTATCTTTCACTTTCTATAACTCTCTAGCTTTGTTTATTGTTTTAAGTATCAGTCCTGCCCTATTTAGGTAGAAGAACTCCTTTAGTTAGTACTTTTTTCAACCATGTTTACCATTTCAATGCAAGTAATTTCTTTTTCTCGCACTTGTTAGCTGTTTTCTCCAGTTAGATTATAAGTCCTCTTTAGTCGAGGCAACCAAGAACCCGTTAGTAGCTTTCTCCTTTAGTTACGTGCATGATTGCTTGAAGGAGGTTTTGGATTGAAGGAGGTTTTGGATCAGGCGTTGTTCACCCCATCAATACTTGAGACGATTTCGTCTCTGGCACTTCTCGAGAAGCGCAAGAACAGAACCTAAAACAAGTCTCAGCATGAAAATTGCCTAGCTACAGATTATGTTTACTTTAGCTCCAAATTCAAGAATTTATGCGGAAATGCTAGATCTGGTGGCGCGGATCTTAATTGAAGAGGCAAGATAAACTTTCAAAAGCTAACCGGAAAATTAAAAGACATATTTTTATTAGAAATCTAATAAGTTAGCACTGTAATCCAAATGATTGCTATTCGTGTCATATTTTATTCACAAAGCCTTACCCATGGGAAAAAGAAGGATCATGTACTTGAATCCGGTTGCATTTTTTTCAAGACCTAGAATTTACAAAGGCGGGAGCCATTGGAATAAGGAAACTGGAATTGACCCGTTAACTAACCTCCGAGGGCACAAAATGGGTGGCAAGTCCAGCTGCAACCACTTCCTTACCCTTCAGCCTTGCCCCTGTTAAGGCGAAATACTCCCCTGCAAAAGCACATGACGTCAAATATGGGGAGACAAAAGGATAATTTCCGTTACTGTTTTTTGTTGTGGAAATGTTCAGGAATAAAGGAGGATTTCACCCCAGCTAACTTCAGCTTTAGCAGTATAATCAGATACGAGTGGTAGTAAAATGCTTACCCAAACGCCCGGGAAGACGGGAAAGCATGTGCGAGAACCCGCAATCAGTGTGAAACCCAATGCTTGCTTCTGGAGTGGAAAATACCTATGGTAAAACATTTGTGCACCACATAAAAGTTAAAATTAAAGACACAGGTTTAAAAACTTAGCATTTGAGGTAGAACTCATTAAAACCATGATTAATGAAATAAGCATAAAAACTCACGGCGTTTTCTGTGACCACAGAGAATCTCATTGGAACCATCAAAGATGCACCTCCACCCATGCAAATTCCGTTAACAAGAGCAACCTGCCAAAGGTTATCAACAGCCAAATAGCGCGTAAAATAACATGGACCTAGCAGATTTATCGAAAACAGTTTTGTAGTTCTTTTTCCTTTTCCTTTACCAATCTATCTAACTAATTGTGTATTTTTGGCTGAGCTGAAGTGTTGTTTCTCATTACAAGGGGTAGGGATAAGAGATGAAATCCAAATGTTACCAGGGTCTTCTTGTAGGTATGGATGTGATAGCAAAGCCAATACATTCTATAAACCACCTCGAGGCACGAATCCTCTGCCGACAAAAAGTCAACTTATAAGTCGTTATGCTACATAGATTGGAAAACAAGAATTGGCTACAAGTCAATAATTTCATGAGGTTTTGACAATATAATTACTCAATTCCCTGCCATCATAGAACATTTTCAAGTCCCCACCAGCAGAAAACGCACGGCCAACTCCCTGTGGAAGTAAATAAGCATGGCTAATTATAGGAAAGCAGAAACACCAAGGAACTACATCAAATTGAAATCAGTAATCCATTTCCAAATAACAGTGACAGTGGAAAAAGAAGAGTGTTAACCTTGATTATCACTAGCTCTGCATTTTCGTCGTTCTCCCATTTCTCTAGGTGTTCTGCTAGAAAAGAAACCTAATGCCACATAAAGGAAGTAATCTTTAAAGAGAAATTGTTTCGAGAATTTGAAGTGCAAGTGAACTCAATATGGAATCGGTTACTTAGCTTACCACTTTTGACGAAATCACATTCAATTGACGAGGCCGGTTCAGGGTGATCAATCTCACATGATCAATTTCTTCCCCAAGAATAACCTAAAAGAGTGATAATACAAGACCCATTTGAAGTTTTTTTCCAGAAAAAATAAGAGTTTTGGGAGGTCACATTTTGGACACTGTGAAGTAATTCACTGATCAGTACCTGTTCATCTGGGTTTACCAATTCTTGAGCCATTTCAGGTCTAAATCAATTTAAGCCGAGAAACCTAGACAAGCGAAACAAACTTGGACAATGAGAAACCCGACAAAGGGAATCCCATAAAAAAGGGTTATCGAAATTAACTTGAAGCTAAATGGAAAATGAGCTGTGACTGAGAAGTAATTCCAAATTAGGGATCGCACACCACAAGAATGGCACAAAAATTTCAAAGCAATAAAGATGAATCAGAACAGCCGAAATTGTAAATACCCAAATGCTAATACTTGCCAAACATTACAGTGAAAAAGCATCTGAATTGTGCCAAGGGAAGAAAAGAAAAACAGGAATTGGAAGGTTTAAACTTACAGTGCCTGTGAAGTTCTTGCTGCGAAACACTAAAGAGATGATGGTTTAGTAGAGGAGCAGGTGAAGGAAAGATGGTTTGGTGGCGCTAACAATTGTTTAATCCAATTTTTTTAGAGAGAGAAACAAACGTGTACAAGGTAGTTGGAGCATTTTCCTGGAGGAGGTGGTAGGTGGTGGATGCAACCCACAGTTTGTAACCACCTCTCTCAGATTAAGTGTTAAAAGTGTAACATATAATACTGTAAATAATACTGTATTTTTCTCTTATAAAACGTGTGTTAGTAGTATATGGTAAGTGTTTGATGTTGAAAAAAAAATGTTAAAAGTGTTTAAATTTTGTATTTTAATAGTGTAAATAAATGTTTTTCCTGATAAACAAAAAAGTAATGTATGTAAACACGTTCTATAGTAGCTTGACTCTACGTGTGTTTGGCAAGCTCCGAAGGCTCCACGTGGTCGTCCAAGGACTCAACCCTCTCTCAACGCGTGGGCATGATGGTTGATTCTTGCATCACAATAGAATATAAGCCGTGCTACAAGAAAGCCTTGCTCTGATACCAATTAACTGTCACTAGGTTTTACTTGTGCGTGTCTTGCCTGCAAGCCTCGGCCCGTGACACTGTGGCATGTTCTATGGTGTAGGAAAATGATTTTCAAACTTTCTTTATGTATTGAACGACAAAAAGATTTCACTATCATAAAGATAAAAAGAATGAAATCAATACAATATAGAGAAAACAAATATATTGAGAGAGCTCGAATAGTATAATACTCTCCTAGTGCTGTTATTCGCATTATTTAACCTATCCCTCAACTGCTCGGTTTTTTTACTATAACATAATAGTTAACAAGATGTCAACTAGTCACCCAATGCTTAAACCTTAATACTACCAAAAATTCGTGGATGTCAGCTTCTTTTTGCTGGCGTTGTTATTCTAGAGCACGGGTTTTTTTCGAAAAAAAAATTAAATAAATTCAAAGTGGAGTTTTTTGGCACATATCAATTAGCTAGACCCCACAAGACCAATTCCGTTCATGCTCTTTAAATTTCAATCACCTATCAGTGATATCACACCCAAGTCAATCTATTATATAGTAATAACTAGAATGTTTTCCATGCTTTTTCGTTCCAAAAAAAAACCCTTACCAGTATGATATTCATCACCCAAATAGTAAATAGCTAGTATATACTCTTCACATTCCCAATACACGGCACCCAAAAACACCTACGTTGGAAAGCAATCCTCAGCGGTAGGGATAGATTGGATTTGGTCTCTGGATCCAAAATACTGCCCAATGATTTTCATTCCTTCTCAGGCCTTAAGCCCAATGTCAATAAATTTAGTTCTGTTTTCTTTGCTAGAGTGCATGTGGATCAGAAAAGGGTTTTCAGGAGTTTTCTTCCAATCCCAGAAGCTCATCTCCCTGTTAAATACCTTGGTGTGCCCCTTATTTCTGCTAGACTCAAGGTTGTGGACTGTGGGGTTTTGAAAGACAGGATTTTGCAAAGAATTCAGGGCTGGTCCAATAATAACTTATGGGGGAAGGGCTCAATTGATTCAATCTGTCTTGTTTAGTGTACAAGTGTATTGGGCATCCATCTTTATCCTCCCAAGTAAAGTCATCAAAGAGGTTGAGAGTTCCCTAATGGCATTTCTTTGGTCTGGAGCTGATATGAGACATACTGGGGCTAAAGTGAAGTAGGAGCAGGTTTGCTGCCCAAAATCAGAAGGTGGTCTTGGATTTAGAAGAATTAAAGAGTGGAATAAGGCAACCATGTTAAGACACCTTTGGGCTTTGAGTATGAAGGCTGATTCTCTATGGGTAAAATGGATTCATACCCTATATTATTAAAGGGAGGAGTTTGTAGGGCATTGATGTTCCTCAAGATGCATAATGGACTATTAGAAAGGTCTTTGGCTTAAGGGACATTGGCCAACCCCTGATTCTCTATAAAATTGGGAATGATCAATCCACTTCGTTGTGGTTTGACAATTGGCCTAATTTGGGCCCCCTTCATAAAAGGTATGGGGAGGAGGTGGTTTATAATGCTAGCAGTTCACTGAATGCTAAAGTATCCTCCACTATTAGCAATGGAATGTGGAGATGGCCAAGAGCCAGGAATAGGGTTACCCAGTGTATTATTGCCCAAACACCTACTATCTTTCCCTGTGTGTGATGTCGAAAATTCAGTAATATGGCTACCCAGTTCGAATTGGGTGTTTTCTGTTCATTCTGCCTAGGAAGCTATTAGAAGTAAATTTCATGTGAAAACGTGGACTAGTGTTGTTTGGTTCAAGAAGAATATTCCAAGATGGGCTTTTATTTTGTGGTTGGCCTTTCAGCAGAGATTGAGTACAAAGGATAGACTTGCCTCTTGGGGTATGATTATTGATGTAATATGTTCACTGTGTGGGATTGCGAATGAATCTCACCACCACCTCTTTTTTTATTGCTCTTTTTCTGGAAGTGTATGGCAAGAAGTTTGGAGAAGGTCTTCCAGTACAGCGGTTCTCTATCATCTATCAGATGTTATGGCATGGTTTATTCAACATGTATATGCAAGGAGAGGGGTTTGAGTGCAGGGCTATGAAGGGATCCTTGGCTGCTACTGTATATAGGATATAGAGGGAAAGGAACTACAGGGTGTTTCAACAAAAAGCAACCCCAACAAATCAAGTGGCTCAAACAACTATCAACTCTATCACGGCATTTTTGTGTTCAACAAAAGGGGTAAAGGCTTCTATGAAGAACATGTCTTTATGTGCTAGTTGGGGACGGTCAGAGAATTTTGTCTTCCAAATCTAAGAAAGTTAACAGTGATTTCTTGTATAGGGTTGTTTTGTTTTCTTGTTTAGCATAGTTAGGCCTTGTTAAGGTCAATTTTTGGTTTGTAGTTTTGCCAGAGCTATTTCTTTGGTGAGGTTTTTTGATTGGTTGGAGCTTTATAAAAGTACAGTACTTATCAAAAAACTAAAAAATAGTAGATACACAATTTTTAAACAAACACAATTATTTTCAAAATCTTCTTGTCTGAATTTTTTTCATCTTTAGCCTCTATTTATATACCTTTTTTTATTCCACTTGTCCAAATGAACGATGTAAAACTTATGACAAAAAGTTAAACAATGTAACCAAAATTTAAATAACACCAAACAAAAATTAATTTATACCTTGCTAATGGTAATACTTAGGCTATCTCCAACCCTTCACTTTTTTTTTCACCAAATTTGAGTAAAAAATTGACCAAAAATTTGATTTGATATTAAGGAATCCAATGAATAGTATTAAACATTTCATCAAATCATTTATCGAAGTCCCACCATATCCCAAAACTCTTTTAATGGGCACACTTTAAAATGTTTCCATTGTATTTAAGAAAAAGCCAAGGAATTTAGAATGGTACCGTTGTATTTAAAGAAAGGAGGACACAAAAAATATTTACTCCCTCTGAATGATCCATAGTAGTACGATTTCAAACCCCTAAAAACATTTAAATTTATTTTATACCAAATTAAAGTGCTCATTGAGTACTTTAATTTGGAGGACACAAAAATATTTAAAAATTTATGGAATGTTACCGTTGAAAATTTGGTGTAGAAATTGATAGTAGCTCATTCTCCATTGTTCTGGTAAACAATTTAGTCATTTTAGCAATTTTTTCATCAAATTTGAATGGGAAAGTTTGGAGGCACTAAATACAGGACTAAAATTCTCCCTCCGTACGATTTTAATAGTCCGGTTCGGTCTCCAATTCAATTTTTAACAAAATATTTCATTCTCCATTTGATTCTCGACCATTTACATTTAATACATGTGGGGCTTAAATTCGAAAAAATTTGTAAATGTAGCATGATTGAATTTTTAATTGTACTTGTCTTTCAATTTATAATATTTCTAAAGATTTTAAAAACTTTGTAGACCTAATTGAGATCTATCATATAAGATTCATATTTCCCATAAAATTCATTATAGATTAAATACTGTTAACAATTTATAAATTGCATTGGAGACCAAACCAAACTATTAAAATAGAACGTAATGAGTATGTTAAATTTACATGTGGCACTCTTTTAGTGGTAATATTAGGTGTACCTTTAGTATAATATCATGTAAGCTATTTTGTGCATATAGCACTGCTCAATTTGAATTTGATGACACATTTGATGAATGGTTGGAGATGGCCCTACGTAGAAAAATTATGGGAGAGTTGCTATAGGGTCCACTATAGCTATTTTCAAACACTTCTAGTCCACTTAAGATTTTCCTAACATATCTAGTCCACTCACCCATCTAAAATACAACAATACCCCTCCTGAAGTACATGTGACCTCCCACAGTCCCGCGACCTCCCACCGTCCCACCACAGTCCCCGTCAACATCCCCGACGAACTCGACGGCGACGGCGACGACGGAGTCGTAGACGACGGGGTAGTAGTGGAGGACGACGGAGGCAGCGAAGAATGAATCGTCGTCAACGACAGCCGAGACGCAGTGGTGGTTGGACGGTGGAGTTGCTGCAAGAGGAGAAGTCACTGGTGGTGGCGAAGTAGTGTTGGTCGACGGATTTGTTGCCGGAGCCGGCGATTTAACCCTCTTTATCTGTCTAATTTCCGGCGAAGAAGAAGAAGATTTGGAATGAAGTTCTGGAAAAATAAAAAGGAGAAGAAGAAGAAGAGAGAGAGAGAGAGAGAGAGAGAGAAAACGTGGGTAACAGCTGTGTATGTACTGTCATTTACTCCTTTTCACTTTGTCTTTGTTTATTGGTTCTTTTCTTTGTCTTTGTTTATTGCATAAAGGACAAGACAATGAGTACTGACCTTTACTCATTTTTACCTTTATTTTAATAAAACTTGTTTTCTCATTTTGATAACTTGTCAGCTGTAATGGATGTTTTTTGTTTTCTATCGTGGTTTCTAACTTTTTACCTTTGTACACTTTCACGCTATATTCTGTCATTATTATACCAAGTAGGATTTTTTTATATATATAAAAAAAAATCCAGATAACCGCATCTTCTGAGGGGGTGTTGCACTAACAAAAAACGGTTTTTTCCAAAAACTGAGACAGGTCGTTCTCTCACAATATATCACATAAAAACCCTGAAAAACCATTTTATAAAAAAAAAAATCACCTTACTGGAACACCCCCTGAGTCTAGATAACCACATCTAATCTCAGTAGACTTAAAAAAAAAAAAAAAGATATTGTCTAGATAACCACCTTTTATGAGTCTAAGTAACCACCTCTTATGAGTCCAGATTGACCACATCTAAAGTATGCTTTAAAAAAAAAAAAATAGTCCAGATAACCACATCTCGTGATTCCAGATAACCACATCTGATCCCAAGTATGCTTTAAAATTTGCAATGTTCCCCGGTTGATCTTTAATGAGCAATATTCTTTTTTTTAATGTGATAATTGCACTTATGATTTGTTAATCAATTTTTGAAGACAAGGGTAAAATAGTAAAATTGACACAATTTAGTTATTGACTTCAAAAAATGAACAATCAATTTCTATGAGTCCAGATAACCACATCTCCAAGTGAGTTTTTTTTTCCTCTCTTTTTAAAAAAAATATATTACAAAAGATATTGTACAGATAATCACCTCTTGTAAGTCCTGATAACCACATCTAATCCCAAGTAGGCTTTTTTAAAAAAGATATAGTCCATATAACCACGTCTTCTGAATTTAGATAATCACATCTTGTGAGTCCAGATAACCACATCTAATCCAAAATAGGTTTTTTTTTTTTTTTTGTAAAAATAGATATAGTCCAGAATCTCTAGATAACCACATTTTGTGAATTCAAATAGTCACATCTAATCCCAAGAAGGCTTTAAAAAAAGATATAATAGTACAAATACCCACATCTTGGACCAAATACTATATCTTTTTTTTTTAAAGCTTATTTGAGATTAAATGTGGTTAACAAAATGTGATTACTTGGATCAAATGCATACATGCATAAATCGAAATATTTTATATGTAGAAGCAAAAAGGTCCCTCATTAATGGAGTATCTTTTGTTAAAAAAAAAAAAAAGTAAAAAAAACCTATCTTATCAATACTCAACAGTGTTATCCACCTATAGCAATTTCTCTTTTCTATGGGCTACACCTGTAGCATGTCATATTAATGAATGACAACCTACACATCTTCGTGTACTACACATCTTGGAAAATAACTTTGAAAATAGTGTACTACACAGCTTGTCTTTCTTTTTCTATTAAAACACAAGTTTGTACTACACAGCTTTATAAATAGTGTCCGTCATCTTCCTCCTCCTCAAACTCGACCCCAACGCTCTCCGGCACACCGCTGCTGAATTTCTCTTCTCTAGAAAGACTCAACAGAATCGGCAGCGGCGGGACTGTCTACAAAGTCATCCACTGTCCAACCGGAAAGCTCTGCGCCCTCAAAGTCATCTACGGAAACCACGAAGACACCGTCAGAAACCAAATTTGCCGTGAAATCCTCATCCTCCGCGACGTCGACCACCCTAACGTCATTAAATGCCACGACATGTTCGATCACAACGGCGAGAGTGACGGTGGAGAGAGAGAGAGAGAGAGAGAGAGAGAGAGAGAGAGAGAGAGAGAGAGAGAGAGAGATTAGGGCCCAAGAATTGAGCAAGTCAGAAAGTATTCATTTCTTGAGTTACAGAGGTATTCACCGGAGTAGCTTGAGTTACAGAGGTATTCACCGGAGCTTTCGCCGGAAAATCGCCGACGTCGATAGCCGGTGGTACTCCCTATTTCAGATCCGAGTTACTGTAGAGAGAGCCAGTGGAGAGACGGGGCATTTTTGTCCAGTTAAAAAAACAGAATGGACCTAAGAGAATAAAAGAAGTGATTTGGTGGATTAGAGGTGTTATGAAAACATTAGGTGGATTAGAGGTGTTATAAAAAGCTATAATGGACCCTATAACAATTTTTTTAAAAATTATTTGGTGGTTAATGCAACGCTAGGTGGTGCCCCAACACCCTTCTCTACCCTATATGTTTCTTTAGAGCACCAACTAGTGGTGCCTCAACACCCCTCCCACCACATGCACCAGTTGAAGGTGCCCAAGACTGAATAATTACTCCCGTAAGCAATGTTTTTAAAAAAGAAAAGAAAGAAGAAGTAATGTTTAAAATAAACCCTTGGGTTGGCAAAGCAGTATTGTCTTACGACTTCAGGATTTGCTTTCTAAAGTCTTAAAGTCTTCTTTTTCAGAAAAAAACTCTTTGGGGCACAAAGGTTATCTTTCGTCGTTATCTCTAGAATCTCAGAATTAATTGAGGTACATGTATGCTGCGGGCATCCGGTTATGAAATTTTTTCTTTGTTTAAAAATATACTAGTATTTGTGTTGATCAAAGGTTTCACGAAGATGCACCCAGAAATATCTTTATCGCATCACATCAACTTCTTCTACTAACACTTGGAAACCTTCACTTCCTCTAGTTTTGTGTGAATTCTGGGGACGCACACACACAGAGAGAGAGAGAGAGAGAGAGAGAGAGAGAGGAGGAGGGTGAGGTAGCGAGACGGAGGATGAGCACAATCGGCGGTCACTTTGCTTCCGCCACGGACGACATCTCCGCCGCTGCTACACAAGTTTTTCCCCTGGTAAAAAATGGTCCTCTCTGTTCTGGGTTTTTGTGAGCTTAACCCATTTTTTAATCGAAAATTTTGATTCATTTGGCCGTAACCAAACAACCGTCTTTATGTTTTCTGTCTACTATTCTATTGGTCGTGGGGTTTTGTTACTAGTTTCATGAATCAGGTGCATTTTTATGCCCTTTTGATTTTTTGTTTTTGTATTAGCTTCCTTTCTTTCTTTATTTATTTGGATACCTCTATTGAATTCCTTTAGATTTTGATTCAATTTCCTTCATTCATTTTCCTTTTTCCTTTTCGGGCCATGCCATGTTATTGCTGTAATTCTAGTCGAATTATGTAACTTAGTTTTGCTGTGAAATAAATCCGTAAAAGGGTTGCTTTCAGTAGGATATGTATGCTTAGACAAACAAGACCTGAATGATTGGACACAACTTCTTATCTCAACTTAATTAGTAGGCGATGCCGTGATAGTAAAATGGAATATGATTTTGTATCTAGTGACGGAGCCATGATTTTACCTTTGTGGTGGCGAAAATATGTACTTAAAAAATAAGAAGACAAATTGTTGATGAATATTCATCCACTCTACGAAAAACTATAATAACATAAAAACCTTGTGGTGGCGAGTCTATATAATTCAGGGATAAAAATTGATTTTCTATATAATAATTGCATTTTTTTGAAAACCTTGTGGTGGCGGCCGCCACCACTTGTCCCCCGGGCTCTATCCTTGTTTGTATCCTTCGAATTTTCAACTGCATAAGCATTTCAATCATTTAGAAGGAGCATTTCAATCATTTAGAAGGAGCGTGAAATATGGAAGAAGTCTTGGAGAAATGGGATGGCATTTACAGTAGGCAAACAGACCAGCACCTAGGTGGATAGGAATTCTTTCATACTCTGTCTCGAGTTTTGGCTTCTTCATATAGAACTTGTAGGCCTACAACAGATTTTAACTTTGCTTTTGTTTATTACCTCCGTGGATTTAAATTCTTTCATACTCTGTTAAAACTCTTGTAGTTTTTATTCTATAATGTTCATATATGGATCTTATTTGATAGATCCTACAACTATTAGACAATTTTTTTAAAAACTTTGAAAACATTTAAAAAGATATAGACGTTTATTATATTCTTTTAAAATGGTTGCATTTTTTTTGGTTGCATTTTGTTGATGTTATCAAAGAAATGATAAATTTCTTCCTTTGTTCTTACTACTACATAATAGTTTCTTTTTTTGTTTTTAGTTTTGTCATTGAAGAACATGATTGTCTCCATTATTTACGTTGTGTTGTTCCAACCTTCTTTATGGGTGCACTTAACCTATGTGATTTATCCGTTTTCTTCTTGCCACAGAACTGCAGTAGTAGTTTGAACTATGTCATGCAAAGGCGCGACAATATATTGCATTTTGCTAGGCAGGCGTCTAGTTCTCAAGCTTGTTTCATGAGGCAGGCATCAACAGATCAGGTCCTTTAAACTTTTCAGTCCTCATCTTGTTGACCTTTTCTATTTTAGTTAATTTTTGTGCATCTCTCGCTGGGTACTTATACAATGTGTTCAGGTTAGCTCTGCTCAGTCTGGGGTCCCTCTCAAGTCCACCAGTTCTACAATTGAGGGCTATTCCAATGCCTTTGAAGCACCTTTGTTTTCTAGACTTACTAGTATGCAACCAAACTTCTCCAATGCTGGTGCAATCCAAGCTGTGGTGCAAGATTGCAAATTACCCAGAACTGAGCCTCCTAAGTTTGCCAGGCCACATAGAAATCTCAGCGGGCCACGTCAATCTCCTTCCAGGAAGAAAATACAGCCTTTTGAATCTAGCGGTAAGGGATTTGGACGTCTGAATATTTGACCTTTGATGCATTTGGTTTTTTTTCCCCTTCGTACTTTTCAATTGGGGTCTGCCTTTCCTTAAGGACATCTAGTGAAGACTACACACATTTTTACGTATAAATCATGATACCGTATAAGTTACCATCTTTCTTTTCATTCTTGATTCTTCGCCATGAGCCAACTCATGAAGTAATGAACTGCTGATGAAAACTGGAATTCGGTTTGAGCTCTGGACGTATGCGTAGTTCCATTTTTGTTTTCCAGAGAGGATGATTGTATGAGATTATGGACTCCTTTGGCATAGATTCAAGTTTGGGAGAGGTAATGTTTCATTTCAAATATTATAATGCAGGATTTGAGTGGTCCCCGAGAATGGATGTTGCAGAATCTGGATGCAATTACGTTCTTTTGGTAGAACTCCCAGGTGTAAGTATCCGTGATATCAGAGTGGAAGCAAGTGATCAAAGGTAAGTGAGTAGCTTTCCAGGAATTACAAGCGGATCTCGATACTGGTCTCACAAGGGGTTTCATTTGGTTCATTTCATTACAGCTTGACTGTGATGGGTAAAAGTTCAGACCAGTGGGTGAGAGCGATAAGTTCAAAAGACAATTTCTCTAGATATCACAAGAAGGAGATTTCACATGGACCTTACCAGGTTGTATGGCCACTGCCCGGTAATGTGAACAAGGACAGTATCTCCGCGGAATTTGTGTAAGTCACAGGCTGGAATCCTTTCCTTCTTGATACTAGTTTGCTAAAACGTTATCCCATGAATTTTGGCATCTCCGGCAAAATAATATGCTAAATTTGTGTTTGATTAGTGTTTCTGTCTTTTTTTGAAGAGTCAAGTTTAAGTCGATACTTAAAGATAAAATTTAGCTGTGGATAATGTGTCAAGATTTAAGTGGTAGGAAATAGAAATTCATCGTAACCATCTTTGCTATAGAAAGGGTTGGTAAGGTAGACTCTGTGCCACTGTGTAGCTTGATGTCAATGGGGTTGAACTTTTATGAAACTATTAACCTCTATTTTCGAACAAGCTCTGGCTTTTGATTAGAAAATATATGGATTGTTCCTATTTATACCCAGCTTCCTATAGGAAAATAATTGTAGGAAAAATTCCCAGCCAAGTTGCTGTAAAGCCTGTATAACTGGTGATAACTATGCTTTTACAGTTTTACCTGAAACCTCGGGCTTGTAATTGGCAGTGAAATGGATGTACTTTATCAGAATTTCAAATTCAGTTTGGTTATTAGATACTATGATAGTTCCTTGAAGATGTTTGTATTGATGAAAACTTTTGTGCAGGGATGGACTTCTTCGAATTACCATTCCTAAACTTTAAGAATCTGATGGCGGACGCGTGCATTTCCATGGATGCAAATGAATGTGTATCTAACTGTAAGCAGTGTTAATTACTCCTGTCATATTATAGTTTCTTATACATGTATGATATCGGATATCCATTGAGCTACTCTGCATTGTACTAGATTTATTTAAAAGATCTTGTTGGCTGAGAGGTGCTCTCAATCGTATTCCATCAGCAGTTGCTGGCTAGTTGAGTTTTATTTACACACAATCTCCCATGTAAATTGTCAAGGTGCTAAAAAGCTTGTGAAAAACTATGTTAAATGATGTTGGATTTGTGACACGAAAGAATAAAGAAAGGCGAAAAGCCCATCTCGGGTGGATTAAATGGATTGAAGAGTACTTGCTATCGCTTTTTCATCTCGAGGTGAATGCAGTTACAGTATGACAATAATCGTCGTGTCATTTAAGGTTGTGTATGGATTCCGGTGGATTTTTGTCAATGACAGGGAGTCAGGGTTAGGATCTAAGCACTCTCAACGCTTATTTTGATTATATATTAAGTAAATATGTTAGCAAGAATGGAATTTTGATGTTCTACCTTGAGAAATCTAGTTGCAATGTTTTTCTTAGGGTGGTAGTGGCGATTTCATTATCTCAATTTGGAAAGAGGAAGCTCCGGTCCAGTTCTGTATCCTCTAGCACGGTCTAGTTTTGCACCGTCTATTGTTTTGCAGGCTCCATAGAAAAAGGTCGAAAACATGCTAGCTATATCAAAGAGTGCGCGTTTGTAGAAGCAAAAATGGACGGCTCAAGGCCTACTAGGTATGTAGTAGTAGTGTAGTACTAAGTACTGTGAGGTTACGGGTTCAAATCCTATAAAACTATGGAAAGGAGTTTAATAGATTAGTTGGGCTGGGGTTAGGTAGACAGACTTGCGCATTGGGTTTAGATGGGCCTTTCTCGGATCCGTTAGACTTTTGAACTGATCCATTAGGTAAAAATCGTAACGCGAGATTCTTTCCAAACAATAAAACGCATCATTCTGTCTTCCTCCAAACTCACACTTTTTGACTGTATGATATGCTTAAAAATCACGTTGTAGGCTTCACTAAGATGAATATGTTTGCAAAAAATCTATTTGATCAAATATATATACAAAGTAGATTGTCTTTTTTTTTTTTTTTTTTTTCAAAACTAGGTAGACAGCAAATATTGTTGTCAACTTAAAATCGTATTTTTAAATGATTTATTTTATCTTATTTTGAATCAAACTGATTCTTCGATTATTATATTAAAGACAAAAGGTGAACGGTTTTTAAAAATTTCTTAGGCATGCATTAGAGCCAAAAAGTGTGTATTTTGAGGGTGTTGTGAGCTTAATCCCCATAATAAATTAGATTATGATTGTTTGCAAACGGGGCCACCATAGAAATAAGTTTGTGAAATTTTCAAACATATCTTTTTTTTTTTCTTAAAAAATCATTCCTTGTATAAATATTTAGCCAATGTCAATTAAAAAAACGATAAACTTTTAATGAAATATTTTAAACTAAGAGTACATCATTTCTTGAAAATACAAACATTTATAAAATCATTCTTTTCAAACAAACAACTCGGTTTGAATTATTTCTATAGGCATGCCATAGATTTGGATCTATGCGCTTGCTGATCCCCAATGGCATAGAGCCAAAAAGTGTATATTTTTTTTCCATCCCCAGAATAAATTAGATTATGATTGTTTGCAAACGGGGATCAAATAAATAAGTTTATGAATTATTTTCAAACATATCTATCTATATAACTTTAAATTTCTTAAACTAATCATTCCTTGACAAACAATTGCCAATGAATGTAGAAAACGTGTTTAAACTTATTTGAATGGAGAAATATTTTGAAACTTCAGTTCATCATTTCTTGAAAATTCACAAACATTTATAAAATGGATTCCTTTGAAGATGGGAAAGAGGAGAGATAGATTAATTAATATTCTAGATTAATTAATATTCGGGAAAGAGGAGAGAGTAAATTGGGGATTCGGGGATCGGATCGGATTCGAAGCGGGGACACACCTATCCCCGCCTCCGATCCGATCCCCCAAATTTTTCTAAAAAAATCTCCAAATCCGACCCAATCTCTAAAATCCGATCCATTCGGATCGGGAGCGGATCGGATTCGAACGGATCGGTGGAAATTGCCATCCCTAAAATTGAGCCCTGCACCACTCCAAATATGCTAACTTATTGTACTAGTAGTTTTTTTATGTCAATTCCCATGGGTGAAAAAAAAATTTAATTCATTTATAAGTGAGGAAAAAAGACCTTAAAAATTCAAGTCATTAACAATTTTTTGTAGCATTTATAAAATTCCTTTACAACTATACGTATTAAACACGTACACACAATCTACCCTCTTCCTCTCACAAAGCAAGTTACAATAATTACGTAATACACATATTTGGAAAAAAATTAAAATTTTTGTATTCAAGTCAATCTTATCAATTTTTGTAGCATTTATAAAATTCCTTTTACAACTATACGTATTAAACATACACACAATCTACCCTCTTCCTCTTTGTTGAACAAGTTACAATAATTACGAATACACATATTTGGAAATAAAATTACCCAAATTTTTGGTATACTCTTGAATTCAATTCCATTTTTGTCAACAAGAAATCTCCCCTCCCAGATTACATATATATAAACACACACACACACGTATATAAATTACAGTTTCACATAATCTTTTCCTCCACTCAAAATCACTCACAACGACCGGGAAATCTTCGAAATAAAAAAAAAAAACGCGTATATAAATTACGACCTCTCTCTCTCTCTCTCTCTCTCTCTCTCTCTCTCTCTCTCTCATGGGCAGTTATTCATTTGCGGCTCCTGCAACAACAGTAGTGGTCCAACTCCTCATTCCCTTCTTCTTCATCATCGTCAACCAAACAGGAGTAAATGGAGAGCACTACGGCGGCCTCATTAATGGCGGATTCTGTGATCCATTCAAAGGTAGCTGGGTTTACGATAACTCTTACCCTCTCTATGATTCGACATTGTGTCCGTTCATAGAGAAGGAATTCGATTGCCTGAAGAACGGCCGACCCGATAAAGGTTACCTCAAGTACAGATGGCAGCCCAACGGATGCGCAATACCGAGGTACGAGATTCAGTATTGTTAGAATACGAGATTCAGTCTTGTTAGAATACTTAGATTATCACGTCGTTTTTGTTTATGCCTAAGTGCAATCCTGATGCCGTTAAACTAAAGACCTCTTGGCGGTAGCCCGCGTGCTAATACGTGTCACCCTTTTTTCAATTGCGTTATGAAATTCTTACTTTTTTTTTTTTTTTTGCCATAGGATTTTCATCGACGGGGGTTAATAGGTCATAACTAAAGGGAGTTTAAAGCCTCTCCGTAGGTTCATACACCAAACCTGCCCTTTGGAGTCAAGGAGTATAACCAGATGGGCTAAGAGCCTAAGAGCCACATCTTTATGAAATTCTTAGTGGCATAATTTTTTTGACAATTCTGACTTTTTAAGGACATGTACACCTTGTTCGGTTTGGATCTCAAGACCCATCCTGCACGGTCCCTAATAAAATTTTATTTCTATCTCTCTCTTCTCATTAATCCCAAAACCCTCCCTCAACACCAAAACCGAACAAAGCCGTAGTTGACTGCATTTAGTTTTCTTTTTTCTCAATTGACTGGCATTAGTTTTCTACATTCTCAATTTTAAAAGTATTAATTTTCATATCTGTCAATTTTTAATAGCACTCACAAATTTGGTATATCCGAAATAAAGAGCGAGCGAATTAGTACAATAAACATTCACGCGGGAACTAAACATTCCAAATCTCGGGGCACTGGAGGTTTATCCGATCGTTAACTTTACGACTCGGAATTAATCAAAGTACGCGCAAACTGGCCCGGACATCCGGTTATAAAAAAAATTAAAAAAATGATAGGGACACACTTTAAATTTCTACACTGTTCCCAAGTTGGGACATTTGGTCATTGAACGAACTCAACTTGAAACATAATTAGGTATGAACTATATTTAATTTGTATTGAATGTCCTCAATATTAATGTAGATCATTGGACTCAATTTCTCACTCAGTCCTCAGTACATTTGAACAAGCAAAATATCTGTCCTAAAATTCTCTTTTCCAACATGACAACTAAAAGAAAAATTGTTTTTTGGTTTCATTCATTAAAAAAAACTTTTTTGTGAATTCTGCTTTTCGTAGCACTGCTCTCTTCTTTCCTTAGCGGCAGAATAAAAATCTGGCAGAGGAAAGGGGAAATAAATGTGAGGAAAGTTAGACGTGAGGGGTGTTCTGCTAAGGGTATTTTTAAAATAAACTGATTTTTCACGTTTTTTTACGAGAAAATGACATGTCTCGATTTTTAGACAAATCTCTTTTTTATTAGTGGAACACCCCACAATGTGGCCTATTCAAAACGTTGCAAGGAGCTTTTTAGTGCTTAATTAGGTTGGTAGAGTTTACTTTTTCCATAGAGGTCAGATAGAAATTTATTAGTAAAACTTATTATGAGTTGGAGTAAATATTTTGGGCTAGGTTTGGCTTAATAAGTCAGTTGGCATTCTTTTTCGTCTTTATTTAAAAGATTTGCTTTTTTTTTTTTGCGTTAATATTTTTGTGTATTAATTCTTCGTTCGTCTTAACGAGAGGAGTTGGAAAAGCAAAAAATTATGATCCAAATGCAATATTTTTTTACAGTAATAAAGTAAAAAATAAGCCAAAAATCTAGATGAACCAATAATTCACAAAAGTTTGACGCGAAATTAAAAATACTAAAAAAACTGAAAAGGGGGGGGGGGACCTACCCTTGATGTACTTTTTGGTATCTGTGCACTACAACTGGTGAAAACACAAGTCAAAAGTGACTATAATGTAAGAAATATAAGTGGTAATTGGTTGGTGAATTCTGCATAAGTACTAAATAATCATTTAACAGTGAAATATGAAGTTGATTCGGGGTTCAATAGCTGACATGTCAACCTCCACATTTTCAAAAAGGGCTTTTTTAGCTTTTGATTTTTGACTTTTTGGTTTTTTGGCTTTTTGGCTTTTGATCAGAATGAGTTTTGGATGTGGGAGTAGTGTTTGGGAGAAATGTGTAAAATGTGTTTTGGAAGGGAAAATGAGAAGTAGAAATCAAAAAACACCTCCAAACCTATTTTTGATTTCTGGCCCAGATTGTTCAAAATGGAAAAACAGTTTTTGGAAAAACTATTTCTCCCCTTGGCTGCCAAACATCCATAAACTAAAAAAGAGAAACCAAAAAATCAAAAAAGAGGCTCCCAAACAAGCTCTTCATAAACACTTTAAAAATTGGTCCACTTTTTTATCCCTTCTCACATGTTCTATTAGACTTTTTCCTCCAATTATTATTATTTTTTTGTCATTTCCTGCATAAGAAAGCAATCATCATTATGACACACAACAAATCTTATGCAAACACCACCACCCCCACATAGAAAAGCCAAACCAGTACTCCTCAAACATTGCTCCAATATTTGCCTCTAGTCCACTTAGTAATATTTGTCAAATGCCACTCTAAGTTTACTCTATATTTTCTCTTAACTCTTTCTGCAAGTCGTATATGTTAATTTGGAGATAGGGTACTCATAATTATAATTAATTTTTGCATGCATGCACCCCATAATAATGCCGAAGGGATTACGCGCGTTACGTACACTGTTAAATTGATACTTACCATCCAAAGAGCCCACTAATTACCCAAAAGGATTTTTTTTTTTTTGGTACACAAAAATGAAAGTGCAGATATGGTACTCCCGTATCACTCGACAATTTGTACCCCCACCACACCAGTATTGACCCGACTGACAGTACCACTCCACAATTTTTTGTTTTTTTCGGGATCACACCATTTATTATTTTGTCGGGACTTTGAAGTTAATTAATTATGTTCCAACAAGTGAAAGAGTATGTTTAGAATTGATAAGGTTCTGTAAAGACTTTTTGAATTTTTCGTCAGCATTAATGTCTAAGTTTGGTTAGCCAATACTAATTTTTTAGACAAAACCGAACTCGTCGAAAATCGCACAAAACTGGCTTACAAAAAAAAATTGAATAAGGACCTTGAGCCAAAAACCAACCAATTTAAGTCCAAATAGAAAATCTTCTTTATCATGTGGAGCCCAAACCAGTTGGATTGGATTCTCTCCATCTAAACATTTACCCAAAATACCAAATGACCCAAAAACGCGGGGAAATTTTCTTTTTAAGCTAATTGCGGTGACTACTCGATGAATGTATTTGCTATGGTTCTTTAGATCCACTCTTCTCGATGACAGTGAGTGATTTGTTGATATTTTTTGTCCAACTGGATTTTTTATGCGTGGAGGTAAACTCTTTATTATATTTCAGTGATTGACAACTACAAGTTGGAAATATTTCGAAATCCACCAAATTGTGAAAACGACATCGAAATTTGGAATGTTGTTAAGATGTCCATTTCAACATACTTCCGCTAACGAACGCTGGGATGCAGCAGGTGCTGTGCATAATCTCAGCCGTCCGTCCCAAATTGAAAGCACATTACTCGCTAACTATTTGAGCGAATAGTTTGTTTTCAATCTGGATTGTTGAAAACCCTTGTGGACGGCTGTGATTCTGCACAACAGCCTCCCCGCGTCCTTTGCTAACGCTCATCTGAATTTTTTTTCCTTTTTATAACTGGATGTCCGGATCAGCTTACACACACCTCGACTAAATCGGGGCCCTGGAGATAACGAGCGGGAATAAGCCACTAATTATGATGGTTGGCTTCCGTAGAATTCGAACATGTAGCCTTATGGTCAAACACTTGTCCAATTTACAGAACCCAACTTTTGAATCAGTGACAAAGTCATGAATTTCACTACGCATGGGCGAGCCCATATAATTCATAGAAAAAAATTTCATATTTTTTTTTCCTATATAAAACCAGAGGTTTTTTTTTTCCTTGCAAATGTGACCACCCCTACTGACAACCCCCGGCTCTATCCTTGTACTGAATTGTTTTCTATCAGGGGTCACTAGACAATTTCGGATGGGCAAAGCCAAAGTTGGTTCGGGTGTTTACGTATTTTGATTGAAAACGCTAAGTTCAAATTTGTGGTTTTTAAAAATTCAATACGTCAAAAGATCAATAGTTGAATTCAAAAAAGCAAGAATCGATAATTGCTGGTAATTACTCCATTATGCAAAATTGCTGATGATTGCTGGCAATTGATCGATAGTTCTTGATTAATTTACTGCTATGTCAATTCTGGACTGGGAGGGGGGGCTGCGTGCTGTGAGGCGACTTTCGGCGCCACACCGGTCTCGTTCCGACGATCGAAAACGTCCACCACGTAGAGCTAATCGAGTACAACAAATCTACCAAAAATCAACTCAATTCTTGTGTATTTTCCCTAGTTGTACATTATTGGCCTGTAAACTTATTCTTGAAGGTAAAATGCCCCAGGTGCATGCCCCAATTTACATCTGTCCTTGGGGTCCGTTTGGTTGACAGGAATAGAATAGAGATTGGAAAAGATTGGAGAATTCATTCTCATCCCCATGTTTACTTGTGCTAAGGAATAATCATTCTCTTTCCTATCCATGACCCTCAATATATAGGAGCATCTGTTTTTGGAAAAATTAGTTTAATCGGATATCGGTAAGTCCTTTATCGGTTCATTCAATTTTTTTTATTCCGGACCAAAACCTGGATAAAGCGATGGAACACTTAACGATATTTGATTGTGCTAATTTTTTACGAGGTACAAGTAATCATCATTTTGAAAAATAAGAACGCCTTCGATGATTGTATGGAGCCCGGAGTAGGCCTAAATCAGCCGATTTGTACGAGTTTTGTGCATTAAAATCTGTACGCATATATTTATCGAATTTTCCTGAGTTGGAAAAAGAACAAAAGCATGAAACGGAATCATAATTTTTTACTTTTTCCAAAGAAACTATTCCTTTAACTAGGTCGAACATTGATTGTGCTGGCATGAAAAATGGTTTCACTGTATAATAATTAATGGACCCACAAACACGATGATTTGAATCTTTTAAACAGATTTAATGGTGCAGAGCTGATGTTGAGATTGAGAGGGAAACGCCTCTTGTTTGTAGGCGACTCTCTAAGCCTCAACCAATGGCAGTCACTCACTTGCATGCTTCACGTGGCGGTGCCTCGAGCCAGATACACCATACAGAGGACTCAAGGACTTTCTACATTCACATTCCCGGTGAGTTTATCATCTCTCTGCATATATATATATATTAGTAATCGAATATACATGATCAAATTCTATCTTGTACGTACCCAGCTACATTTTTTATCTGTTACTTTTTTGCTATTTTTTTAAATTTTTCATGGTTTTTCATTTAGTTTTTTGTCATAATTTTTTAAATTGATCATTCGTCTCGACGAGAGGAATAAGAAAAATATGAAAATGTGGACCAAAAGTTGAGAAAAATTCATATAAGAGTACACTGCAAACATAAAATACAAACTATTTGGTATTTTTTTGCTTCTAATAAATTTATTTTTGCTTTAGGTCATATAACTTTTTATTTTTTAGACTCCTCTCGCCGAGATAGATAATTAATTCAAAAAATAAAATGTGAATCTAACAAAAATTCAAAAAAGACGAACAAAAATACCATACCAAAGAATATCAAAAATACCATACCAAAGAATATCAAAAATACCATACCAAAGAATATCAAGAATTAATTGCATGAATTTGCGGTTTTCCAGTCCAAAATGACACAGCCTTGTAATTTCTCCGCGCCAAATTTTAAAAAAATTAATTGCATGAATTTGGGGCATGTTTGCATTTAATGATTTATAATAAATGTTGGGTGAATAATAGAGATGGTTTTGTCATGAACTGCTGGAAAATGTGGTCATATTTTGGGTTAGTCGGTGATAGTTCAGCTCGAAAATGAACGGTGGCCTTATCATTTGTCTACACCACATGATATTTGAAACGATAGAGACTTGACAAATAATAGCATATGTGGCTAAAAATGTTTTCTAAGCATAATTTTTCAAAAGTCCAGAAGCAGAATCACGTGGTGCTCTGAATGACTCCAACACCACATTTACATAGAATTAATATTCCATTTACTAAGTCGTGGGTCCCCTAGGAATATTTAGTGTAAGAATGCCTTGAGCACCAAGTGATTGTGTTCCGGGAGCACTGAATAATTAGATGTTTAATTTCTACTCTTTTTTTTTTTTGGTACAAATTTAATTTCTACTTACGATTTGTGAACATATGGACAATACTTGGTACCCGAAATAAATAAATAAATAAATAAAACTTGGTTGGATTTTCGTTACTTTTTGAGTTTTGAGGGAAGGGTGAAGGAATTGGGAAGAGTTACATGGCCTTGCTAAAAGAGAGAAAAAATAAATAAAATAAAATCTTCCTCTCGCTAGCCCTGGTCGCGCTGGAACCGTTGGCCTTGTAGTGAGGGATTTCACTACATGCGTGTAGTGAGCTCTCTCGGCCATCCGATCGGAGATCAACGGTCCGGATAAATTGGAGTTAAAGTAAATGTAAAAGTGATTTTTAAAGTGTAAGACGATCTGGATCGTTGATCTTAGATCGGACAGTCGAGAGAGCTCACTACACGATGTAGCTGAGCTCACTCTAGTTGCGCTATCATTCTGTGTAAACGCTAACATATATGCGCGATGTTGTTAACAATGCAGGCGTACAATGCTTCGATCATGTTCGATCGCAACGCTTTTCTAGTCGATATCGTGAGCCAGAAAATTGGACGGGTTCTCAAACTTGGTTCGATTCAGAGTGGTACGAGGTGGAAAGGGATGGATGTGCTGATATTCAACTCATGGCACTGGTGGCTTCACACCGGGAGGAAACAACCGTAAGACAGACATAAATATGGCTTCTAAGTTCTAACATACGCACTAGTATAGAAAGGGAGAACACAATTGTCTAGTTCGATTCCCCCGATTTCATCGATGTGCTCGCTGCCCTTTTGATCCTCACCAAAATCATCAAATTTAATTTTGAAAATACTTTTAAAATAAATATTTGGTCATTTCAAAATCTTATTCATGCAAAATTCATTTGATATAAATACGTCGTCTCTATTATTTTCTCAAAATAAATCCCTTTCCAAAAAATTTGAAATAAAACAACTCTGAAAACCTTAAATCAACTTACCAATCGATTCTTAAACAAAAAGAATTTGAAAAAACCTGTTTCATGTTTTCCGATTTTATCTCAAATATTTTTCTACAGATCGATAATTAAACTTTCCATCCTTTTATTAAGATGGCTGAGACAAGCCTCATTTATATCAAATTTATGGAGTTTAATTGGCTTTGGAGTTTACTAGGTAGTAATCTATGGTGCTGTTTTTTACTATGTTTGTTTCAGATGGGATTTTATTCAAGATGGGTATGTTGTATCCAAAGACATGGATCGTTTGGTAGCATATGAAAAGGCTCTGAATACATGGGCAAGATGGGTGCAGTACAATGTTGATCCCACAAAAACCAAAGTCATTTTCCAAGGTGTATCCCCTGATCATGCCAAGTAAGTTGATTAATTCATTAACTTACCGTCTGATTGTGCGCGAAAGCTAGGCCGAACACATGAGTTATAAAAATAAAAAAAAATTGATAGGTTCATTAGGGTGGTGTTTGGCAAATACTACTACTAATATTGTGCGGGGATAATGGATTTCTATAGGAATTTGGACATAGGGAAAATTGCCGAACCCAAAATCCTAAAGTACAAAACAAGTTTGACGAGAAAAAGATGAGGACTCAAAAGTACTTTGGCTTTGTTCGTTTGCTTATTCATTTTTAACTTTGAGGTGAGATTCTTGTTTGGTTTGGAGTTTTGGTTTTATAAGGTGGGCTACATTAACTCTCCCCCAACTACTTCTTTATGAGTGAGCCACATCAAATTTTCAAATTTTTTTATTAATACAACCGAGAGAGAAAGAGAGAGACGAAAAGTCAACAAGAGTCCACCCCAGTAAAAGAAACCCATCAGAGTCAACATCTTCGCATCTTCTACTCAAATCACAATCGAAATTCAAACAAAACTCAAACCAAAGTTTGAAATTCATCAAAACAAAACTTGAAACAGAATTGAGTGAAAACAGTGAATCGAAAACCACCTTTGTAATTCTTATTTAGTACTAGTAAAACAAATTCATGCCCTTTTACTTATTTTCTCTCATATGTCAGTGGAAGCGATTGGGCCCAGCTGAAGGCAACCTGCAGCGGACAAACCCAACCGATGGCGGGCTCAAATTATCCGGCAGGCCCACATCCAGCCGAACTGGTGCTGGAGAAAGTTTTGAGAGCAATGTCCAAACCAGTGTATTTGCTAAACGTAACACACCTTTCCCAGCTAAGGAAAGATGGGCACCCATCTGCTTATGGGCTGGGAGGCCACATTGGGCTGGACTGCAGCCACTGGTGCATCGCCGGGGTACCCGATACTTGGAACCAACTCCTATATGCAGCTCTCATTTCAAAATAGTCCCCAATATTGTTTCTTTCTATTTACCAAAAGAAAATAGTGATTTCTTGTTTCTTTCTTATACACATTGAATAAAAATATATATCATGGAGTAGCTGCTCCTGATTTAGAGCACCTCCAATTCTTAGCTTCAGGTCCGGAGAGTTTTTTTAAAGGTTAATTGTGGATGGCAATGGGGCGGGGGGTCGGATCAATATAACGTCCCTTGTCCCCGCTCCGTTTCTTAGCAAGACAGAGTTGGATACGGCCGGAAAAATCGGGGAGGTGTCAGGGTCAGGGAATAATTGTTTCCATTTACCGTACTATTCACTAACTTTTTGTCCATTTTGGGTTTCTAAAAACCAGTAGTGAGATTTGGTTTCCAAATACCTCCTGCCAGGGGGAGAGCCAAGATTTTTAATTCCAGGGGTAAAAAATAAAAAATTAAAACTATGCACGATTTTTCTTTTCTTATTTGCTGATCGGAAGAAACAATTGGAACAAATATTTCAACATAATAAAACAGATTTATCTCTAGGGACAAATATACAAACAACATAATAGAGTAGGACTATAAATACTCTCTATTGTAAAAACTCTGGCCAGTTTTTCGATCATAATAAAACAGACTCGCTCTCGCTCCCGTGGAGGTACTCGGTTTTGGGTAACCACGTAAATTCCTGTGTTCGATTCTTTACTGTTTTCGTATTTCATTATTGTGTGTACATGTGGTGATTTCTCAAACAAAAGAATTGAATGAATATGCGGTATGTTTGCATGTAATGATCGGTAATAAATGTTGGGTGAATAATAGAGATGGTTTTGTCATGAACTGCTGGAAATTAATGTGGTCATATTTTGGGTTAGTCGGTGATAGTTCAGCTCCAAAATGAATGGTTGTCTTATCATTTGTCCACACCACGTGATTTTTCCCTTTGGCAAAAAAACCAAAAAGTGGTTTTTTTAAAAATCACTTTTGTCCTTATTCAATTTTTTTTTGCATTCGTTAGTTTTGCATCAAGATTTTGTGGTTTCTGGATTCCTCTCGACGAGACGAATCTAACAAGTATAAAATTATTCAAAAAAATTAATTTTTTTTTAATAAAGCCAAAATAGGTGGATTATTGGCAAATAATCCACCTATTTTGGCTTTATTCAAAAAAATTTGAGTTTTGACTATAATTTTATACTTTTCAGAATCGTCTCGTCGAGAGGAATTCAGAAACCACAAAATCTTGATGCAAAACTAACGAATGCAAAAAAAAATTGAATAAGGACAAAAGTGGTTTTTAAAAAAACCACTTTTTGGTTTTTTTGCCAAAGGAAACGATAGAAACTTGACAAATAATATGGCTAAACATGTTTTCTACATATATTTCAGAAGTCCTGAAAAGCAATCGCGTGGTACTCTGAATCATTCTAACAACACATACACACACACGCATATATATATGGGGGATCCATTCACTAAGTTGTGGGTCCCCCAGGAATATTTGGAATTAGAATGCCTTGAGCACCACGTTATTATGCTTCGGGAGCACTGAATAATTTGATGTTTTCTACTTATGATTTGTTGACATATGGACAATACTTGGTATTGGCTGAATTCTCGTTAGTTTTTGAGTTGAGGGAAAGATGAAGGAATTGGGAAATTTTGGGTGTCTTCATTTCAATTATTTGCTTGGATCAAGAAAATTATTACACATATAATAAACTGAAAAAGCTATATATAATCCAAAAATGATATAGACACAAACTCTCAGTCACAACCCACCACAACCCCTCTCACATGTGGGGAACCCACCCTGAGCGGGGCCCATCCCACATGTGAGAGAGGTTGTGGTGGATTGTGACTGAAAGTTTGTGTATGTATATCATTATTCTATATAATCCATTTAAAACAAATCATCTAACCGAAAGGTTAGCAAGTGCTTGCTCCAAACCAATCACAAGACAACACATGTCATTTTATTTCTTAATTTACCAGCACAAAAGTTACAAGTCACAACATATGTGGAATACTACATGTCCCACTAAAAGAGAGAGAAATAATTTCTCCGTCTAGCCCTAGTCGCGCTATCATCCTTTGTAAATGCTGACATGCGCGATGTTGTTAACAATGCATGCGTACAATGCTTCGATCATGTTCGATCGCAACGCTTTTCTAGTCGGTATCGTGATCGAGAAAATTGGACGGGTTCTCAAACTCGATTCGATCTAGAGTGGTACGAGATGGAAAGGGATGGATGTGTTGATATTCAACTCGTGACACTGGTGGCTTCACACCAGGAGGAAACAACCGTAAGACATGCATAAATATGGCTTCTAACTTCTAACATACGCACTAGTTTAGAAGGGGAGAACACCACACACACACATACGTATATGTATATATGGGATCCATTCACTAAGTTGTGGGTCCCCCAGGAATACTTGGGATAAGAATGCCTTGAGCACCACGTTGTTATGCTCCGGGAGCACTGAATAATTAGATGTTTTCTACTTATGATTTGTTGACATATGGACAATTGGTACCCAAAAAAAAATAAAAATGTGGCTGAATTTTCGTTAGTTTTTGAGTTGAGGGAAAGGTGAAGGAATTGGGAAATTTTGGGTGTCTTCATTTCAATTATTTGCTTGGATCAAGAAAATTATTACATATATAATAAACTGAAAAAGCTAAATATAATCCCACTAAAAGAGAAATAATTTCTCCGCCTAGCCCTAGTTGCGCTATCATCCTTTGTAAACGCTGACATGCGCGATGTTGCTAACAATGCAGGCGTACAATTAATGTTTCGATCATGTTCGATCGCAACGCTTTTCTAGTCGATATTGTAAGCGAGAAAATTGGACGGGTTCTCAAACTCGATTCAATCCAGAGTGGTACGAGGTGGAAAGGGATGGATGTGTTGATATTCAACTCGTGGCACTGGTGGCTTCACACTGAGAGGAAACAACCGTAAGACATGCATAAATATGGCTTCTAACATACGCACTAGTGTATAAGGGGAGAACACCAGTTGTCTAGTTCGATTCCCACGATTTCATTGATGCGCCACACTTTTTTCCTTACCAAAATTGTCTTATAGTTGCATTTTCTTTTATAACCCATATTTGGTCGTCGTTTTTAGAACTAGTTATGAAAATCTCATTTTGAAAACACTATTCGAAAATAAAAACTACACGCATTATTTACACATCTTATTCATCGGTCTTTGATAGAAAAATGTCGTTGCTAATTTTTTCTATCTCCAAAGTGAATTCCTTTCCAAATTTTTTGAAAGTGAAAACCTTAAATCAACCTACTGATCGATTCGGAAAACAACAACGAAGCATTCGAAACCCGCTGTACGTCTCATGTTTTTCTATTTTATCTCCAAATATTTTTCTACAATTAAATCCAAAATGAAACTTTCCACCCTTTTGTTAATTGGCTTTGGAGTTTCATGCCAAGTAAGTTGATTAATATGTTAGTAACTTACTATCCGATTTTTTTTTTTTTTGAACGGAAGTCAATAGCATCATGAAAAGTCCAACGGCACTTACAAGGATTGCAACCAAAATACACTGAGAATAATCCAAAAAACAACCCAATACACAGATGATAAGAACAGCTAAGCCCAAAAGTAAGGATGTCGTCTCAGGAATCACAGTGTGAGCAAAGGCTCGCTAACTAATACTGCGCAGCGCAAGCATACCTTGCTATCCGATTGAGCGCGTAAGTTGACACGGACACATGAGTTATAAAATAAAATAAAAAAGTTGATAGGTTCGTTAGGGTGGTGTTTGACAAATAGTACTACTAATATTCTGTGGGGATAATGGATTTATTGGAATTTGGATATAGGGAAAATTGACAGACCTAAAATCCTAAAGTACAAAACAAGTTTGACCAGAAAAAAGATGAGAAGGACTCAAAACTACTTTAGCTTTGTTCAATTTTTTTTAGTTATACAAGCGAGAGACGAAAAGTCAAATACTATATATCTTGGAGTAGATGCTCCTGAAAAGTCAAATATATATCTTGGACGAAAAGTCAAATTTTTTTAGTTACACAAGAAAAAAGTAATTTGTTGTTCTTTCTTATACACATTGAATAAAAATATATATCTTGGAGTAGATGCTCCTGAATTGTGATAATTTGTTTTGCAGTAGAGCATCTCCAATTGATGAGGGAAAAATAAATAAATTAGAGCATCTCCAATTCTTAGCTTCGGGTTCAGAGAGTTTTTTTAAAGGTTAATTATGGATGGCAATGGGGCGGGGGGAGTCGGATCGATATAACGTCCTTGACCCTGCTCCGTTTCTTAGCAGGACAGAGCCGAAGAGGGCCGAAAAAATCTGGGAGGTATCAGGGTTAGGGAATAATTGTTTCCATTTACTGTACCATTCATTAACTTTTTGTCCATTTTGGGTTTCTAAAAACTAGCAGATTGAGATTTGGTTTCCAAATACCTCCTGCCAGGGGGAGAGCTAAGATTTTTAATTCCAGGGGTAAAAAATTAAAAATTAAAACTACGCTCGATTTTGCTTTTCTTATTTGCTGATCGGAAGAAACAATTGGAACAAATATGTCAACATGTATATATCTAGGGACAAATATACAAACAACATATAATAATCAATATATGCTTTGGTCCACTTTCCACAAGCAACAAATTTAAACAAGTACTAGTATAATAACTGATTTTTATATGTTGTTGTGTTAGTCACGGTTTACTTCCAATAAAAAAAATCTGTACTTTATGAAATAAGCCCACAAAAGCACTAAGGGGTTCTTTGGCTAAAAAAACCATTTTGGTTTATTTTTCGTCTTTATTCACAAAACTTTAAGTTTGACTAATAATTTTATACTTTTTAGATTTCTCTCGTAGAGAGGAGCCAAGAAACCATAACAAATCGACCGAAAACTAACAAATGCAAAAAAAAATTGAATAAGGACAAAACCAAAAAAACCAAAAAAAAACCAAAAAACCAGTTTTTTCAATTCACCCAAATGAGGCCTAAATCAATCACATTCAATCCAAACCAACAAAAGCAATAGGTCCATACTTTTAAGTATTTCTAAATTCATCAGCAATGGGTACATAACCATCAACATTCAATTACGTATCAACAACTCTCACATAACCATAATAAAAATTGGGGAAAAACTTACCCAAGGTTTTGGTTTCACCAAGAAGAGATAGAATTTCCAAAATCCCCTTCGCTTTGTTCTTATTGTCGAAATCTACCAATCCTCCCTGGGCTAGAATTGAAAACAAGGGTTGGGGACACTATTTTTGCTGTAGTGGACAATATTTGGTAATGGCGGAATAAACAAATGTGGGATCCTGAGTTTGTATATCCAAGAAAATCAATATCAGAGATTCGTCGTTTCTATGGCCGAAGTGCTTGATGCTCTAACATTCCAACAAACTGTCAATAGAAAAAGGATAGTTGTGAAGTGGCAGGCTCCTCCTAATGGTGTTTTCAAAGTCAACGTGATGACGGTAGTAATTGGATTAAGGGTTTTGCTTGTAGAATTGGGAATGTGGATGCTTTAAAGGCTGAACTTTGGGGTATTTGGAGAGGTCTCAAACTTGTGTGGAATATGGGGTCACTCCATGTTTTGTTGGGAACAGATTCACAAGTTGCTCTTCAAGCGATTTCGAATCAAAATCCCTTTGGTCCTAACTACAACCTAATCAAGATGATCCATGAGCAACTTAAAATGTGATGGACTTGTGACTTAACTTTTGGTTGGAGAGAGGCAAATAGTTGTGCACATAATCTTGCTAGATTGGGTCTTCAGTTGGAACGAGGTGAGTAAGTGTTTGATCAAGCGCCACTAGATGTGTTTGATGATTTGTTCAATGACCGCTATGGTCTTGGAGTTCTTTGAGCTACTGCGTCAAGTGTTTATGCTTCTTAGGGCCTAGGCCCTTTTGTGTACGATAAAAAAAAATACAGTTTTTTTTACTACAGTGGAATAGTGGAATGATGGTATTTTTAATGGAAACTTAGCCTCAAGTGTATGAACCAAAATAATAGGGTATCACCTGTAAATATACAAGGCTCCAGGTGTCTTATGAATAATTTTCCCTTTCCAAATCTTGTAATCCACCGACCCAAACACACGCAACGCGTATTCGTTCACGTCACCACTCGGTTTTACATTTGATGCACCGCCATCACACCCAATCCTTCCCACCACTGCGTATAATTTAATTCGAACCACGCGGGATTCGTGTTTCTCGCCGCCATCGAACGAACAATCTAGAGAGAGAGAGAGAGAGAGAGAGAGAGAGAAAGTTGGCATAGAAGTTTTACAATCTTTGCAGACGTCGGTCGGATTAGGGTTTCTATTGTCGTTCATCCTCCTTACGAGATGGTAAATTTGAAATCTTTAAGCCTAGTTTTTTTCAGTTGCTTTTCTCTCTTTCCTCGTATCAATTCCTCCATATTTTTCAAACACTTTGGTAATTGACATGCACTTTGGTATTTTTGCACTTTGATCTGTGCGAATTCACGATTTTTGTCGAATTTTACGGTTTTGATTCTAAGTATAGTGGCAAGTAAAGTTCCCTGTTCTACTCAATCTCTCTATGGGGCAAAGGATGTTGTTTAACATTAAATGAAAATGTTCTTTTAGGAACCTTGTTAGGAATGAATTCTAATGAAAATGCTTTTGTTTTTTTCTTAAAAGAAAACATATCACGATGAGAATGCAAGAAAGATGATATGGCATTTACTATTATTACTCATTTTGCCAATAAGAAGACTTATTAATCTTCTTATTAATCAGGTACTAATTCTATTATCTTACTTTGTCTACTTCTATTGATATTTTTTGCTTTGTTTGTTGAAGATGTGAATTCCTTTCAACATTTTAAGCACATTGTACCGAAAATGGAATATATTTGGAACTTGTGGAAAGGAATTGGAGATTCGTTGTTTGGTTTTTGAGAAGAAAGAGGAGAGAAAATGCCGGAATGAAGTACTAGACTAAAAATTTTTGTGCACCTTTCTGGAACTTTTTCTGTCCACAAGTTCCGGACGGAGTGAAAGCAAACATTGGAGATTTATAAGTTGTTAATTGTCCTACATTGTTGAGGAACATGCTATATGAATCGCTTTTGTCAAATTGCAGGACGCTAAAGCGATGCAGGGTAGTATATTGGCGCTTACTGATATGACAGTTCTGCCTATTAGTACGGTTTTGAATGCTGTTAAGTTGATAAAGAATGAAGGAGTTGAACAGTTTGATCCTCTGATCATCACTCAAGCTTCATTGCTTAGTAAGTTTCTCTTGCTTTGCCTAAGGTAGAAATTCATTTGTTGGATTCTTTCCCTCTGTAACAATGCTTTCGGGAATATATAGTTGTTATTGTTGTTCTCTCTGTTTCAACTTTGGAAGCCCTTTGTTCTACGACCTACGTTGAAGGGGGTCCTAATATTGTATAGAGGCTAAGCTAGGTGCCCCCAAACTTGACACCCTAGTCCCTAGTGTACGGGAAACTGGCCTGTCCATACCATGAAAATATCTTCTATTTCTCTCCCACCAAACCAACTACGTATGACACAATGGTCAAGCAACCAAGTCTTAGACCCCGCATGCCTCCAACGCCCCAAACTCCGGGCTACATGACTATCACATACCCAACACTTCCAAATAGAGCAAACTCCAATTTCCAAAATTACCTATGGATGGTTTGACACTAATTCCTTGTTGTATTTGCACATGCAACACCTCTTAACCAATTGCAGAGCCAGAACTTTTAACATGGGAGGGGCCGAATTATTATATCCTCCAACCATACTAGGCGCTAGTTGGCGCCTAGGCTGATTTTTATCTAGCGCCTAGAGGCTGACTAGTCTGCACCGTGGCCGATTTTTATCTAGGCGTGTGATTCCCGCCTTGACTGATTTTTAGAACATAGTTCTTTTTTTCGGATTTTAGGTCGGGATTTTTAAAAAAGGATGAACAGAAAAATTAGTACAGTTTCTACCTGCCATGCTCTGTGCTGTTCTAAACTGGTTAGTGTGCATAGATTAAAGAGGAAATGTACAAATACTAGGGGTGGTCAAAGTAGTACTTATGGCAACCAAAGGCCAGACTACACATCATATATGGTAATTTGGAACATGGGAGGGGCAATGGCCCTGCCTGTTTAGCAGATTGGAAATGTACAAATACTAGGCCACTAGGGGTGGCCAAAGTAGTACTTATGGCAACCAAAGGCCAGACTACACATCATATATGGTAATTTGGAACATGGGAGGGGCAATGGCTCTGCCTGTTTGGCTGTAAATCCGCGCCTGCTCTTGACCTTGATGTTTCATCTGCCAACGAGGTTATCAATCTTCGTATTCTTGCCATGAGCTGCTATCCATGCCAATAAAAATAGTTGGGTTAGAAGGGCCCCACCTTCCAAATGCTCTACCCAGGAAACTCTCTCCTGCAAGAAAGAGGATGTGTCAAAACTGCGATCGCTCGTTTTCTTCCAAAGTAAACCATCCCTGCCCATCTCAATGGATTCTTTCCTGATGTTCATATCTTGTATAGCATAGGTCCTAGGAAACTCTCTCCTGCAAGAAAGAGGATGCGTCAAAACTGCGATTGATCGTTTTCTTCCAACGTAAAATATATGAGAAACCCAAAGTGATTCTTTTCCCCATTTCTTTTGTGTGTTTTTTTTCATTGTATTTTTATTTTTGTAGGGAAACATAGGACAGTAAAATAAATGAGAAAGAGAACAGAGAATAAAGCTTTGCCACTTCAGTATTTCACAATGCTATTTTTTTAGTTGACCACAAGTGCATAGCCATCACTGTTTTGGCATTTATGCTGCTATGCACATGAAAATTTCTCCTGTAGCTGCACCTGAGGGTAGCCCACATAGTTGTTGGCATTATGATGAATGCTACTCAACTATGTTTAAAGTGGCGAATGGTGCACCGTGGTTGTCCGGGTATACCTGTTGGTTTCTCGCTCTTCAGTTTTCATGTGCAAGTTTTTGTGAGGGTTGTTGGACACAATGGCTTCAGTTATCTTTGAGCATTTAGCTTCTGCCATTCATAGACTTCATTAATTGAGAATCATGATCATAAAAAGTTCATACAGTAATGAGATTGAAAAATAGAGGCTTAGGAATCGATCTTGTTTTAATTGGACTTGTTATTAGGGGTGTTGACATGAATCTTGTGCAAATGTTCATTGATGTCGTGATTGTGATCACTGATCAAAATAGCAATGGCTAATGATAGTTCTTAGGAAGACGACCACTTTCCTTTCTCTTATTTTTTGATGGAGTTCTTTGAATTTGAAGGCTCATCAGAGAGAATGGACAGTTATATGTTCATCAGTTTGTACTCTTTAGATGCTCGCATCTCTGTGGGATCTAGTTTTGTTTGAGTTGCCTAATTTGGTAGTGAGGTTCATGGTCGTGGACTACATAGCTTCATTATCATAATTTTGGAACTTGGAACGGTTGATTATTAGAGGAAGAACATGAATATATTTTTGTGCTTTGGTGGGAAAAGTGACCCTGGAAGTTCATAACTCGGTGCCAATATAATGTTCATGCCCCACAAGGTTCAGTATGCAATCTTGGATTTCCATGTAGCTGCTGCTTAAAAAAAATCAGGTGGTTGTATTTATCATCACCCTTACTCTGCCACTCATATTTTGTTTTTCCTCTCACCCCAAGACCTTTTTTTTTTTATCCCTATTTGCTCGACATTCTTTTTTTTTTTTTTCTTTTGGTTTCCCCGGACAAGTAGATTAGTACTACTCTTGGCAGCCCAGTATGGTTGTCAAAACGTCCCTGATATATTAAGTTTGTGATTAACACAAGTTAAAGAGGATGAGCATTAGTCCCAGATATCTCAAGTTTGTTTTTAAATTTGCTATAGAATTTGAGTATTTTTAAAGTTTTCACTTTATCTATATAAAGCTGTCTCAGTTTGCATCAGTGTTTTGGTTTGGATCTAGACCAACTGTGGGACAGAAGAATAAAATAAAAGATTGAGCCTCTTTCATTATTTTTTTCTTTATTGATATTTTAAGTCTATGTGTTCTATCTTTGTCTGCTTCTAATATGTATCGTAAAACTATGCAGATCAGCTGCCTAGGGATTCTTCGTCAGTGGATGTAATCATATTTATCTGTACATCATCTGAATTTCCTGGTGACCAGTTGTTTGGAGAAATCTCAAGAGTGCTGAAGCCTGGTGGAACTGTCCTACTTCACCAGAGTTTCAAATCTGCATCTGGCAAAGTGGTGAGATAATTGTTGTGCTGTTCTTTATTTGGTTGACATAAATACGAAGTCATATTATTTTTGCTGTCTCAATGCAGTTTGAGCGCAAGTTACTGGTAGCAGGGTTCTCAGATGTACAGATTTTTCCAGTGAAGCCGGTTTCACAATCCGAAGCATTAGACTCTCTTGGGGTGAGTTTTTCTTTACACCCCTTCTTCTTTCTTAGCCCAAAGAAAACTGATACCAAAAAGTTTCTGAATGGCAGACGAGCATTGTCATGTATGACATTCTATTGTGTTAATGATTGTAACTTGATCTTTAAGCCTTGTACTGTTCACACTGAAATTAGAGTCGATGCCCGGAGTTTATTTAACTTTAGGATTGTACTAACACAACTGATCATGTATCTGTTGCTCTTACACATCTTTGAGCCTGGATAACTTAAATTGGCCGTATGATATTTCTGATGTCTATCTCACAAACTTGTGGTATGTATGTGTTTTCTTTTTTCAACAGATTAGAGCAACAAAGTCTACTTGGAAGGCTGGTTCATCCTTCGCTCTCAAGAAGAAGCCTGCGAAAAGCTTGCCCAAAGTCCAGATTAATGACGATATGGATTTGATTGATGAGGATAGTCTTTTGACTGAAGAGGATTTGAAGAAACCCCCATTGCCAACCAGTAAGACAGTGAGATTAAGTTCTACAGTTTTTCAGCCCAGTACTTGATTGTATGAATATTTGTTCGGTCTAATATTTTGGGGAACTTACTGATTTATGCATCACCCACTTGTGCAGCTGGTGATTGTGAAGTTGGAAGTACAAGGAAAGCATGCAAAAATTGCAGTTGCGGAAGGGCTGAGGAGGAGGAGAAAGTACAGAAGCTAGGACTGACTATGGACCAGCTGGACAATCCTCAATCGGCATGTGGCAGTGTATGTCATGTGCCATCTATTTTGTGTATTTATCTATCGGGGGCAGTGTTCTAAAAGTCAGTCGCCTAGGCCGACTAGTGGCCTAGGTGCTAGACGGTGCCTAGTCCCCACCTAGGTGCTAGGCGGCCGATTAGTTGGCGCCTAGGTGCTAGGTGATCCTTTTCCGCCTGACAAGAGCGCATAGTGATTTTTAGAATATTGATTGAGGGGTGTTGGCGGGGAATGAATTTGGCCTTTCATTTGCAATATGTTGTTGGGATTTGATAAGATGGAAAATGTAATCCGTAATTTTACTTGAGTAAAGGAAAGGAGGAGTTTGTGGTTCTATAAAGGGGGAGGGTTAAAATCTATGGAAACAATAGAATGAATGATGTAGAAAGAAAAGTAAACTTCATGATCTCAAAGGCTCGTGAAAAATGGCCAAACCTCTCTGCTTGTCTCACTTGTATATATCTTTCATTGTCACTTTGTTTCATGTTTGCCTAAATCTGTTCTCACTGGAAACTTGATGAACCCGCAGTGTGGACTTGGTGATGCTTTTCGGTGCAGCACATGCCCTTACAAGGGTCTCCCTCCGTTCCAACTCGGCGAGAAGGTGTGTTCGACCTAAAATCCTGCTAAAAAAAAATCCACTAGTTGCTAATTTTTTTTTGAATTTCTGGTGTTTGATTGTAAGGAGATTCCTAACTTGGAATACATATTACAGGTTACTTTGTCGGGAAACTTTCTTGCTGCTGACATCTAGGAGATTGATTCATCGGAGTTGGAAGTATAGGATTCTCAGCTATTACCAGCATCTAAGAGGTTTAACCAAGTAGCTGCCTTTTGTTACTGATTTTTGGTGTAGTTCACCGTATCGTGTTTCTGGCTCAGCTTCTACGACACAACAATGACAGTACTCATGTAATCCCCAGTCCATGGAAGTATATGTGGGGGAGTACAACTTTGTTTTTTTGTTTTTTTTTGTTTTTTGAGGACATTGGTCCTGATAGCAGAGTGCTCCTGTGAGAATAATTAGTTTTTGTTTGTTTAAAAGAGTCTGAAGTTTCATGGTAGAGAGGTGCAAGTTGCACCTCTCTGTTAATTACTTTTGGAGGCCCTCCTGCTCTTGTAGGTAGTGCAGTTATATCTAGTGGAAGTGTTGTTCAATGTTGCCATTCGTGTCTTCAGATATTCTAAGTTCTTATCTTTGGCTGCCCATTTATTTGGTTTTTTTTTTTTTTTTTGGAAACAGAAATATATGGAGTATTCGTAACAAATACGAAGGACTCAAAGGTCCATGAAATACAAGAAAATAAGTATTTATTTTCTTCTGGAAGAGACGCTGTTTGAGGTTTTGTTTTTTATTACTATACGGCCATCTACAGATTTCGGAAAATGAAATTTTTCAGAAAGTGAAATGCTATTTTTTCCACAAATTTTTTTTTGCCCCCCCCAAACAAAACCCAACGGTGTGCTTGGAAAGAGAATTTTTCTTCTCTTGGTTTATGGTTCGAGGAACGAAAAGACGCAGAAAAGCGTCAAGGATGGGAAGAGGAATCGTTTTCTTCCTGCATTGCATTGCTTGCGTCTTGTTTTGGGCTAACAAGCCGTTCTTCACATAAAATTCCTCATGATATTATGAGTTGATAAACTTGAAGAGGCTAGTAAAATTTTGGTTCAACCGGGTGGTATGAAGCGCACTAGTCGTAAAGAGTATCGGCAACGCAAGAAAAATATCATCAAGGGCCAATAATTTCTTCTTGTTAGCTGCACCAGTCTTCGGGAATCGGGTAAGAAGTTCTAATTTTTTTCATATGCCGAGCCTCTCGACTGTTAAAGTTAAAGATTCCCTTCGCAAGGTTTGTCTTAGTGCCTAGGATGCCAAATGGAAGAGGTGCCTCTTTTCTTGTCCAGCTGTGTGACTACATCTCCAAGTGCCTGAACCTTCTTAACTTAGCTTTGAGGATTCCTCGTCTGATAGGGTTGGAGATGTTCTCCAGGATACTGCTTCTGGACTTTAAAAGTTTGCGGACTCTGAACCTTAAAATTTGTGGACCAAAAAGATCATGGCTTTCTAGCGCCACCGATTAGAGTAAGCACCTTACAGCAAAACTATAAAAATCCACTTATAAAATGAAGTAAAGGAAATTCAATACTACTAAAGTTTCATTATAAGAGAGAGGGAAACTAAAAACAAAAACGATGAGCGACAGGATACAAAAGAGAAGCATAAGTTGTGTAAGGATAAAGCACATATACAAGTATATCTCAAACTTGGAAGACATGCACATATACATTGTCCTCATCGACAAGCAAGAACAAGATCCTGATAACATACATATAATTCTGGCAACAGCAAGGAGCATCACAATATGGAGGAGATTCAGATGAGATGAACCACCATACCTCCTCTTTCTTCCTAGTTTTCTTCAGAACTTATAGGCAAAGAATTTTGGGATGCACCAGTCACACAGAGTATCACTCCAACACATTTTCAATCCAACTTCGCATCAGAACTGAACACCACTGAAAGAAACAACAGCAAACGAAATAAAAGCCAATCCCCGCAGAGGAGGGCTGCCCTAAAGCAGATTCCTCACAGCGTCTCAGCAGTAGGCTAAACTTCAATCCAGGAAACTAAACTAAGTCCAACATCAAATCAAATTTCCGAACAAAGAAATGGTCTGGAACCACCATATACATATTCGCCGGTTCCAGATCTTTTCCTCCATTAATCGGAACCATACTTTCCACATGATTAAAAACTTCTGAAAAACCAGGAACTCCGCTAACTGGAACATTCTTTAATTCCTGGGTGCCAGGCTCATACAAGCCCAACTCCCCATTTTCCTTATGCAATAAAACTTCCCCATTCATTCGGCATCCCAACGGCTTATTCACTCTCGGATAAGGTCCAAACGACATATACTTAGTCCACGACCCCGCAACCCCATACTCATTCATAATCCACATATCGAACGTCTTGTTTTGTGAATGATTCGGATAAGCTATCAAACCAATGGAATCCTTCCACGCCACTAAATGCCACCCTAATCTCCCCTCATCCTCCTCATCATCATCGCTACTCTCGTTTTCGCGAGAAAAATTCGGCAACATGAAGTGACTAAACACCTCCTGACCCAAATCGAACGTAACGATCAGCTCCCGTCCATTCAACTCCCTAAATCCGAGCGCCGTCCAATGGAACCTACCCCTCACGAAAACCCTACTCGAGGCCTCAAATATTATGAACCGTACATCAGCATGAATCTCCCTCCAAGTATCTTCCCTCAAAGAGTAGATCTCAACCTGGTTCAACGGGTAACAAAAGTTCACAATCCTCAACACTTTGTAATCGTTACTACCCGAATCGAACCCGAATCCCAGAACAACCTTAATGGGTCCCGCGTTCGGCCTCTTCACCGTCGAATGCGGCAAGTCCTTGAAAACCCTGGTGGCTGGATTCCATATAACAAGTATAGAACCAACGGGCATAACACTAAGACAGACCAACCCATTACAACTACCAGAAATCCTCAAGGGTTTTGATATGCTTAAGAAAGGTATGTCCATGTTGAGTGGGATGTCTACAACTTTAGTACCATATAGTAAAGTAACAGCCTTTAATTCGAGACGCGTTAAAAGAAAACAGCTATTGTCACTGTTGTTCTTACGGAGTGAGGTTTGGTTGAAGTGTTTCGATATGAAATTAGGGTTTTTGCGAAGAGCGTACCATGATTTGCAGACGCAGTAGAAACGGACGAGGGAGCTGACGGGTAGGCGCGAGAGGATGTCGATTATGATGTCTTTGGGTAGATCTTTCGCCGGAGCCGGCGCCGGCGTGGATTCAGTGATATTGGTTGACATAGCTGAAATGAGGAATCGTTCTGTACTTTTTGGCGATTTTTCTCGTGAGGGAGGGTGTAAATAGAGGAGGACGAGAGGGGAAATGGAAGAAAGGGGGAAAAAAACATGGTAAATTGCGTTAAACTCCCCTCTAATATAACTACTTTCCAAATTGCCCCTTAATGTTTGAACTCAGACACTTAACTTCCTCAAAGTATGTAAGTTATGGCGGTTAGGACCTCCCCACCACAGACCATTAAGGCTTTGGATGGAAAAAGATTAGGAGGTCTCAATCTTGCAGTCATCAGTGCACGCCCTATGCCACCACCTCATTTTCTTTCCCGGTGACACTTCCTCCTGGCTTCTCTCCTCCCCCCTTCTCTCATAACTTCATCACTCCAAAGATAAAGATAGAGAGAACAAGGCCAGCTTGATCAAAAAGCCGCCTTCTAGTTGAGAAGGATTTATTAATGTAATTTACCCATAAAAAAAATGCAGCAAAAGGGGCCTAAGTTTATTTTGAAATTTTTTAGTTAAAAAATCTATTAGTTAAAAAATCTATCAAACTTAACTTGTTTATGAAATAAGTTAATCTCAAACAAGTTTTAATCGAACTAATCACGAGACGATATCGAGTATCTTGAATGTTATTAAGTCGTCGAACGAGTCGAGTAGTTTGTTAGAGTTTATTTGCAAACGAATCTTCAACATAAATTATTTAAGTTTAGTTTAGTTATAAAAATATAACTATCTCCATCTTGAACTAGTATTTTTTAAATAATAGCTCAGATAATTTGGTTCATTTTATCAATTTTACCCCCAACACAAAATCGATTTATAATCAAAATAGGTCCTGGTTGGTACCAGATGCCAATGCAATGTTTTGCAAAGCAGTTAGTCTAGTGTACTACCTAAAAAAGTACCCTCCCTAACTAACTAAGAAAAACTCAAAAAATTGCTCTCTAGTTCACAAAAATTGACTCCCTAAAATCCTAAGTGGCACCCTTCACTTCCTAAGGTGCTCCAAGTCACTATATAAATTTGGGGAAAAACTTAAGAGGGGAGAGAGAGAGAGAGACTAAAATATAATGAACATATATAGGTAGCCCATTAAAGTGCATTCCTCATTAGCTAGCTAACTAAGTTCTTAGCACATAAAATAGGGTCACACATGTGCTTAGGTGTACATTTTAGCAAACATTTTTTAGGTAGTGCACTAGAGATGCTCTCACACCCACCTATTAAAAAAAAGTCCATATTTAACGACAGTGACTTTATCTAATCGTCCATATCTCAGCAAAACTGAAGCTGCCAATGGAAGACAAGAAAGGAGCTCTGGTTCAAAAACTGATCAATGTCGTCAACGAGATTTCGCCTGTATCAGATTTCAAATGTTTAGTGAAGAAGCAATATAGTGGTCTTGTTTGTTTCCCTGTTTAATTTTAGTTTTAGTTTTGATGACATCATCATTTCCCTCATTTCTCTCTCTATCTCACTCCACTCATTACACTTGTTGACATCATCAAAACTAAACTAAACTATCTAACCAAACACAGCCATTGTAATATGGTGAGGAGGTTGAAGCTGTTGACTCCATTGTTTGAAGAGATGCGAGACACCAGAGAGCCAGCACCCCAAGAGTCGTTACAAGCCCTTAGTGCGTTGAAGGAAGCTCACGCTAGAGACTTGTTCAGATTTGGAAGTGAAAGGAGTAAGATTTATATGGTAAGTGTGTGTCTGGCGTTTTGCATTGCGATTGTTGATTAATTTGGTTTTATTTTGTTCATCTGTTTAGGACATCACAATGGGCTCTTGAAATAGCTCTTAGGTGAGTCTCCTAATAGTTATCAAAGTTATTAGCTCAATTGTGGTCTTCAATGGGCTTCCAATACACACTCCCAAATAGAGTTGTCAAACGAGCCGGGCTGGCATGGACACGACACTGTACGAGCATGGTTTAGATGGGCATAGCACGGGACGACACAGAACTAGGTCGGGCCTGAGACGGCACAACACGGTCTAGATGGGCACGACACAGAAGTGGTTTAGACGCAGGGCCGGTCCTGACATTTTAGAGGCTTAAAGCGAATATAAAAACTTGGGCCCTATTTTTTAAAACCAAAAAAAAAAAAAAAAAAAAAAGGAGATAGCTAATACATGGTAAAAGATTAAACATGGTATCTTAGCTTCGTAATTTAATTATAATAAACTATTAAAAATTCTTGTACCGCTCATGTAATTTGTTTTCTCTAATTAATCATATTTTTAACTTTAATTATAAGAATACTATTATTTTCAATAAGATAATTACTTGTTAGAAACCCTTTTCTAGCAAATTGTGCCGAGTAAAAAAAATTATTTTAATTTATTTATAGTCAGAAGTATTTTATTTGTGATTTTTTATTTAAAATTAAAAACCAAAGGAAAAAACTTACAAAAGATTTAAACATTAGTCTTAAATAGCATTTACTAATTTAACTTATATTTATATAATATGCAAGAGTTATCTACACCTAGATCCAAGAAAAATAAGAAAAAGATTTACTTTTGCCAAAAGGGCGCTGGAATGTCTCGAACCCAGCTCCTTCGCGCTTATAAGAATATATACTAATGCCCAAAAAAATAATTTTTAATAATGATTTTTCTAATTATATGCTATACATTTTTTAATGAGTCAATACAAATATTTTGTGAATCTCAATATGCTGAAACTCGGCTACATTATAAAAAAAAAATTGAATTATATGTTATATACTTTTTAATAAGTCAATATAGCTATAATTATTAGATATACAATTTTTTTTTTCGACGAAACTCGGCTAGATTATACAAAAATAAATTGACGAAACTTGGAGATGTGCCGGACGGGACAAGATTAAGTAAACGGGCCGGTACGGCACGACATGAAGCACGGTTGACACGAATTAAATGGGTCTGCCAGTACGACACGACTCGTTTGACACCTCTACTGCCAAAAGGGGGCTCCTAAGCATGGCTCCTATCACATTAATTAAATCCCTTCTAAAAGATTCGAGTTCGGATCTACCTTCATCTAAGAATTGGCATTGTGCTTTCTGTTTCGGATAGTCTAAATGAAATCCTGATCCGAGCAAAGCTGGGATACGAAGTTGAGCATCTAGGTGCAATCCTCCATCTATGTAGTCAACAACCTATGATGGTTCAGAGCTGGTTGTTAAACCCTTGAGATGACTTTGTTATCCAACTTGTTATATTGGAGATACCCACGGCGTAGGAGCTGGTGCTATGTAGTCAACAATCTACTGGATTGAATTAAGGAGAATCACTACTATCTAAAAGTAAGCAGCGGGAAGCTTCTTATGTATGTTATTCTCTCAATAACGTCTTAATGATACATGCTTGCAACAAGGAAGGGTTCGCAGGAGGCCAGGAAAAGGAAGATCGAATTGATGAACTGTAGTACATGTGGGACAGGGGGCTCGTACCAGCTACCCTATTCATTCAACGCAACGATCAATCTACCAGGGTTTTGTATTTAATAGTAGGCGGTCCGAATCCCGTATCCCTAAAGGTTCACTGTCACTCATAGGATTCTAGATAGAGAGCAAGCAGCAGTGGACACAAGCTCGATCAGTAGATAGGGATATCAGGTGAAGAGAAGGGGGTTAAGAGAGTTGCACCTTGCTATCATGAAAACGCCAGCTGTTACCATAGTAGCTGCATGAATCAAAGCGGATACTGGAATGGGACCCTCCATAGCATTAGGTAACCAAGTATGCAATCCTATCTGTGCAGATTTCCCAACAGCACCAATAAACAGTAAAATACAAATAAGAGTTATGGCATTCAATCTCATATTGCAAAAAATCCAAGAATTTCTGTTGAGCTAGGACCCTAACTTCAGAAGGTAGCATTGCTCCAAGTAGAATCCAAAGGTCTTTTGACTTATCAATGGGTCCCACACTTTTTGATTATTTTTTTCCCACAAAATAGAGAATGCTTTTGCTAGTCTATTGAGTGTACATATCCTCTATAAAATTAGCAAGTTCTAGGAGTGAAAAATGAGCCCCACTTAAGCTTATGTGTATACCATAGGATTCAATTTAGGAGCTATTTTTATGAGTCCATTGTGAATGCCTTTAGATGCTGTGATTTGGATATGTATTGTTGATTAATAATGCATGTCTGTGCCCGTGCCTAAGGCACGACTTGAGCAATCGACGCACGTGTCAGTACCCATACCCATACCTGTGCCATTATTTATGGTGCTTCGAATTTCAGAGAGGGAGAAGTAGAGGAGGTAGTAGAGAGAATGTGGTTTGAATTTCGAAAAGAGGAGAGAGAGAATGTGGTTTGAAATTTATGATTTGGTGGGCCGATGGAGAAAAATGGTAGAGAGATAGGGGAGTGAGTTGGCAGAGACAGGGATAAATGTAATATGATGACTTAGACAAAAAATATGACAGAAACAAAAACCACTATTCGTTGTAATATAGATTTAGAGAAAACATTCTTTACACCGCCGGTGTAAAACCCCCCTTTTCCACCACCGCCATATGTGGGTCCTACCGTGAATTCATTGTTTTGATCTGAATCATTCATCTTGTATGGCTCACAAAATAGTGCATTCATGCAAAAAATTAGGTTCGTTGGACATCAATAGATACACAAAATTTTAGATTTTGTTTTACGAAATGAACAGTCAAGGACAATTTAACTTTAAAATCCATGACCATCCATTTTAAAAAACGAAAATCAATTTTTCATATACATGTCAATGTCCGATCAATTTAATTTTTTTCAAGAATATAGTACTGTGTGGCCCTACAAGATAAATGATTTAAATTAACAATTAATACACAATGAGACTCACAAAACCGATGGTGAAAAAGGGAGATTTTACATCGGCGATATAAAGAATATTTTCTCATAGATTGAGTGGAGGGCAGTCGAGAGAAAGTGGTTCAGGTCACTTTTAGAAATTTCTGAAATTTGGCCTTTTTTTGGGTAACAGTTAAGTGGGGTGGGGCCCACCCGCTGGTGTGAGGGGTGCGAGGGAGGGGGTGCGTTGGTGGACTTACTCCATTGGAACTCTCTTTCTATTCAAGCCAAGGAACAAAGAACCATTGCCCGATTGCAGTTTCAAAGAAATCCACCGACGCATTCCCAAAACAAACCCAATCGTTTTTGTTTTTGACACCAACGCTTTCTCTTTTGCGCAGCTAAAAGGAAGTGGAATGTCATGCGCTAACCTCGTCAGAAGACCACACTCAACACTATTCCCACTAGGGGTGAACAAAAAAATCGAAGAACCGAACCGGAGAACCGGACCGAACCGGTTGTTTTTTTCGGTTTTCTTATTTGATCGGTTCGGTTCTGAGAAGTGAAATTTTTTTGAAACCGGTTCGGTTCCCGGTTCGTGGGGTTTTTGAACTGAACCGAACCGGTATATATATGTTACTGTGTGGCCCTACAAGATAAATGATTTAAATTAACAATTAATACACAATGAGACTCACAAAACCGATGGTGAAAAAGGGAGATTTTACATCGGCGATATAAAGGATATTTTCTCATAGATTGAGTGGAGGGCAGTCGAGAGAAAGTGGTTCAGGTCACTTTTAGAAATTTCTGAAATTTGGCCTTTTTTTGGGTAACAGTTAAGTGGGGTGGGGCCCACCCGCTGGTGTGAGGGGTGCGAGGGAGGGGGTGCGTTGGTGGACTTACTCCATTGGAACTCTCTTTCTATTCAAGCCAAGGAACAAAGAACCATTGCCCGATTGCAGTTTCAAAGAAATCCACCGACGCATTCCCAAAACAAACCCAATCGCTTTTGTTTTTGACACCAACGCTTTCTCTTTTGCGCAGCTAAAAGGAAGTGGAATGTCATGCACTAACCTCGTCAGAAGACCACACTCAACACTATTCCCACTAGGGGTGAACAAAAAAACCGAAGAACCGAACCGGTTGTTTTTTTCGGTTTTCTTATTTGATCGGTTCGGTTCGGTTCTGAGAAGTGAAATTTTTTTGAAACCGGTTCGGTTCCCGGTTCGTGGGGGTTTTTGAACCGAACCGAACCGAACCGAACCGGTATATAGATATGTTGCCTCCAAAAATTGTAGGTGGTAAGATTCTATCACCCATTCTCGCGTTTGGGGAGACAAGTACTTACCACCAAACTGTTTTTCCCTTTGCTTTTAAAGTGGGAAAAATTATACTCCCTCTGTCCCAATTTAAATGTCCTCTACGGGAAATCGAGCTTTTTAAGAAGTTCAAATTTTTACTCTAAATTTCCAAAAGTAACCTTAAAAACTGTGAAGTCAATTAAATGTATTTAAATTGATTATATCCTTCAACATGGATCTCAAAAAATATGTCATATGGATCTTGTTTGATAGGTTTCAATTAATTTTACTATACAAAATTTTCAAAATCATGAAAAATATTATATGTTGAAAGATATATTCAATTTAAGAATGATATGAATATCAAAAACTGTCAAATCAATGAGTACTTTTTAGGGGTAGAATTGAAAGTTTGGTATGTTTTGATGGTTATTTATAGAAAGTGGACACTTATTTTGGGACATCCCAAAATAGAAAGGTGGACATTTAAAATGGGACGGAGGGAGTATTTATTACTTGGTGATACAGTACTTTATATATATAGTATTGTTTACTGAGCCTTCCCATTTCCCAATCTCACTCTCACATCGTGTGAGAGACAGAAGACTCCAGAGAGTCCAAGCGACCCCCCACCTCTCTCTCTCTCTCACCGAGATGCACCGCCGTCCGTCGTCGCCGTACGTCCATCGCCGCTCTCTCTCGATCTGTGGGTCTTCTCCAACATCTGTTCCGAGTTGTACAAATGTTATCAATTTCTATTCCGACTACATACAGCTTCTTCATCGCTGCATTGAATCGAAATCACTTAAAGAAGGCAAGATAGTCCACCAACATCTCCTCAAGCATAACAACAGTGACCCAATTGTACTGGACAAATTAACTCGTCTTTACATTTCATTTAATCTACTTGAAGTTGCTCGTAGGGTGTTCGATAAAATTCCAAACCCAGAAAGGAAAAACAATGTCAAATTGTGGAACCAAATGATCAGGGCTTATGCGTGGAAAGGACCCTTTGAACGAGCCATCAATCTGTACTACGAAATGATCGAAACCGGGGTCACACCCAATAAGTTTACTTACCCATTTGTGCTCAAAGCTTGTTCTGGTTCACAGGCTGTAGAAGATGGTAAGATGGTTCATGATCAGGCGAGGCAAAATGGGTTGGAGTCTGATGTGTATATATGTACTGCTTTGGTTGATTTTTATGCCAAATGTGGGTGTTTAGTTGAAGCGCGGAAGGTGTTTGATAAGATGCCTGAAAGAGATCTTGTCGCGTGGAATGCAATGCTTGCGGGTTTGTCTCAAAATGGGATGTACGGTGATGCGATGAGATTGGCGGTTCATATGCAGGAAGAGGGGTTATGTCCTAATCCTTCTACAGTGGTAGCAGTTCTTCCTGCAATTGGCGAAGTGAAAGGGTTGAGCCAGGGGAAAGCAGTCCACGGTTATTGTGTGAGGAGGAGCTTTCATAGTGATGTAATGGTATCAACTGGGCTTTTGAACATGTATGGAAAGTGTGGGTGCCTCGTTTATGCAAGTAGGATTTTTGGCACAATGGGTGTGAAAAATGAGGTAACATGGGGTGCTATGATTGGAGCGTACGTGTCATGTGATTTTGCTAGCCAGTCATTAGAATTGTATGAGCAAATGCTGCTTCAGGATGGTTTGTGTCCATCACCAGTTATACTAGGGACCATACTGCGTGCTTGCTCAAACCTGACTGATCTGAGAAGAGGGAGACAGATACATGGTGGCATTGTTAAATCAGGGTATTTGATTGATTTAATGGTGTGTAATACTCTGTTGTCAATGTATGCGAAGTGTGGGATTATAGAGGATGCGGTGAGACTATTTGGTGTAATGGAATCAAAAGATTCGGTTTCATATAATGCTATTATCTCAGGGTGCGCACAGAATGGTAAGGCAAAAGAGGCTCTGATTATTTTCCAAGAGATGCAGTTGTCTGGGGTGGAGCCAGATTTGACAACCATGGTTAGCTTCTTGCCTGCTTGTTCACATTTGGCTGCTCTTCAACATGGAGCTTGCGGCCACAGTAAGTCTATTGTGAGTGGTTTTACGTCAGATACCTCGATATGTAATGCACTTATAGACATGTACTCCAAGTGTGGAAAGGTCATTACAGCCAGACTAGTTTTTGATAGGATGCATACGAGGGATATCATATCGTGGAATGCTATGATTTTTGGTTATGGCATTCATGGACTAGGGAAGAAAGCAGTTTTGTTGTTCCATGATATGCAGATTGCAGGGGTACACCCAGATGATGTCACCTTCATTTGTCTCTTATCTGCTTGTAGCCATTCTGGGCTTGTCGATGAAGGGAAAAAATGGTTTTTTGCAATGAGTCAAGATTTCTTAATAACACCAAGGATGGAACACTATGTATGCATGGTTGATCTTTTGGGCCGGGCCGGACTATTGTACGAGGCCCAGAGTTTCATTGAAAAGATGCCATATGATCCTGATGTTTGCGTATGGAGTGCCTTGCTTGCTGCTTGTAAGACCCATAGAAATATTGAACTAGGGGAAGAAGTGTCCAATAAGATCCAGAGCATGGGACATAAAAATAGTGGAAATTTTGTTATCTTGTCTAATATGTACAGTGTTGCTGGGAGATGGGATGATGCAGCACATGTGAGAATCATACAAAGGGATCAGGGATTCAAGAAGAGCCCCGGATGCAGTTGGGTGGAGATAAACGGGGTTATCCATGCATTTGTGGGTGGAGATCGGTCACACCCTCATTCAGCAGAAATATACAAGAAATTAGAGGATCTGCTAATGGCGATGAAGAGTTTGGGTTATCAATCGGAATCTAGTTTTGTTTTCCAAGATGTCGAAGAGGAGGAGAAGGAAAGCATTCTCCTTTATCATAGTGAGAAGCTGGCTGTTACATTTGGGATTCTTACTTTGGGCTCCGACAAGCCCATTCTTGTAACTAAGAACTTGAGAATTTGTGGAGACTGCCATGAAGCCCTAAAGTATATCACGATCATTACGAGGAGAGAAATAACTGTGAGAGATGCCAGTCGATTTCATCACTTCAAGGATGGAATTTGCAACTGTGGAGATTTCTGGTGAAAAGTGAAGGGAGTTAAAATCACGGGATTCAATGCTTCTTGTTGTGGAATGGATGTGCTCTGTGTCTCCTGGGAGCTTTACGGTTGCAGCGTAGGGCAGGTAACTTTTTTGGTCCCCTTTGAACTTATATTGAAACACATGATGTGCTTTTCCATTGGCCATATCACTACAAACTTGTAAGCTCTTTATTAACTAGACTAAATTTAGAGCTGAATTATGATTCGAAAATGAGGTATTCTTTATGTACCACCCCTTGGATAAAAGAAGCTTCTTATTGTTGTGACTAGTAAAATATTATTCTTTTCAGTTTATTCTGGCCCAATGATACGTTGTCTCGCTTGTGAAGCAGATTTTTTGGCCATTGGAAGCTATTCTGATTGAGCTCGTTGTTCATCAACTATGTGATGCGAGCAACGAATTTCATAACAATATTTGGATGGGAGTCCGTACCTTTAAACCTACTTGATTTAACTTTACAAACGGCATGTACAATTGTTAACCATCCTGACCATGTGATGTAGCTTTGATTATAGGAGTTTTTTGTTTTCTTCTTCTGAAGTTCTCCGTTTTGGGGTAATTAGGCTATGTTCTCCGTTTTGGGGTAATTAGGCTATGTCCATTTTTTAGCCGGGTTTCCACATCCACTCAAGTGTCACATGCAACTAGCACATCCCTATTTACACAGGGAGCTGTAGAGCCGTAATCACTTCTTTATAATGCATAAGTTTGGGTTTTTTATTTGCTGAGGGAACAGAAGACATAGGAAAAGCACATAAGGTGAGAGAACTTAATTTTTTTCCTCTTTTCCTCCTTGACTTGGGGGGAGATGAGAAGAAGAAAAAAAAAAGATTTGCTGAAAGAACCCAAGGCCAAAATTGGGCATATCCATATGTTACTGCTGTGTGAAAGAATGGGATTCCTTTCTTCAAATTCACTGATTGAATCTATTCTTTTAATCAGTCTTCAAATCCAAGAAAGGGCATCTCTTTAAGTGAGCATATAAGTATCAGCTGAACAGAAACAACAAAAGATGCTATTCTAAGAGCGAGTGACATTCAAACAAGGAATAAAACAAGACTCCAGAGTCCAAGTCACCATCATCTTCTTTGACGGCAAGAACCAAAGTTCTGAAAACCGGTAGGACAGATAGACTATGAGCAGAAGCACCAGCAATGTCCCACTGATGACAGCACCGGTGAATTTGCAATCTGGACAGGGATATGGATCCTATGACAGGAATAACAGTGACTACTGGAACAGAATGCAACCTAGGCCTCCATTGGGGGGCCCTCTGGTTAGTATCTATTTTGAACAAGGTTGTAAAGTTTGTAATATGACAGATAGTATAGCCAATTTTTGGCATGTGTTCTGCAGAACTTCCGTGGAACTTTGCCTGTGGAGGAAAGAGTGAGGACGGGATCTTCGGGCTTAACCAGGTAATAGCGAACTGTTCTAAATCTATCTTTAAGGCTCTGTTTTGGATCTTGGATTTGTATAGGAATAGGATAAAAAATAAAAGAACAATGACATTTCTTGTAGATGTGTATTTACATTCTTTTTGTCAGTTAGTTGAAATTATTACATAAAAACAGAGATATTTCATTGAAGCTCAATACGCCGACCTAAAAGTTAACCTCTAAAGAAATTCCTGCACCTGCAACCATCTACAACAAAGCATCAAAGCTAAAGAATATTGAATCGACTCCACCAATCCGTTGGAAATAGGTCCTCCTACATCCAAATGCAAAGATCTAATCCACCTGACAACGTAAAGAAATTTTTTTCTCTTCTCGGCAGACATAAACCCAGTTTTTTTTCAGTTAACAAAAAAAGCAAAGGAAAAAGATTATTCTGGAAAATATAGTTTTGTTCTTCACATTTTCCTAAGCCCAATCATAAAAGTGGAAAAAGATTTAGCTTCATTTACTTGCTTCTTTCACTTTGTTTTCTTTCTATATATTTTTCTTCCATCTTGTTTCTTGCCTCCATATATACAAATTTAAACCAGGATGCCCAGGTCTTTCGTTTCCTTTAACTTTACTATGCTTTGAGAGTAGGTAACAGTATCTAATTCGACGTGTAAGTGTAGAATCAAGGGCAAACATAAGCTTCTTTATTTTGACAGCTTTATTTATCTCCACTTATAATGAGGCATTGCAATGCGATGAGCTTTGCTTGGAGAATAGAAGGAACGTTTATCAAACAAGTAGAATTGTGGAAACACCATGCCAATAATCTATTAGTGGGTATTTCTCCCTAGCTCTTACTAATTTCTTTACAACAAATATTGATCAATTTGCAGTGTTTCAGTATCACCTTATTCTCCTACGCATGTTCTATTCCTTGATGACATCAACACTAAGCCGGGCCAATCAATTATGCAAGACAAGCAAAAGAAGGCCTCGAACAAGCTGAGGAAAGGACTTTACATCCCCACACGGAGAAGATGGAGATCACTGAACCTGTATTATAGAGACGATGCCCGAAATATTCACAATGAGAAAAATCAAAAAGAGGAAGAGAGCGATTATTACAGGTGTGCCATTTGCTTGGAAGATTTCGAACCTAGACAGGAGGTTATGGTCACTCCATGCAGTCATGTTTTCCATGGAGAATGCATCGTGCCATGGGCGAGGAGCAGCAGTCAATGCCCAGTTTGCCGGTTTGCGATTTCTCTGTGAATGAGAGAGATTGTTGATGCAAATCCAATGAACCTTAACAAGGATTACACATGTAATACCTACAGCCTAAGTTGGTATATTCATGGAAGAGCTTATGTCTAGTATAAGAGCCAATGAAGAAGCATTTGTATGACTCCCTAGACTTCTATTACCACTAATGTTACTGTTCGTTTACTACTGATTGATCTTGAGTTTGAATGAAGGAAGCAAGGAAATGAGCACATAAATTGAATTGAGTCTCTGTGCCCTTGCTCTCTCATGCTTTATGGTTTTCATTTGGAGGTATCGGCATAATACCCCTTGAGTTTCCCGAATTTCAGAGTTACAGGGGGATGCTATTTCAGTGGTAAAACATTCTAAGGGCATTCATTGTGTGCATATATTGTCAAATATTACTCGTCACTCTTCTCCAACCCATAACCCCTTTTGGAGTATTACATGGATATTGTTATTGTATAAATGTTGCAACCTATGAAGGCAAGAAAGTGACTCATGCAACTATGCTATAGTTTTCCCAGAAACTATGTAGCCGTTTCACGGGCGTAAATGTAAATAAGATATCTTCAGTTTGATATGGAGGACTATAAAGTGGGGAAAAATGAGACAGAACTTACCACCAAGTGTATAAGGTTTTGACTAAAGACTGACTTTGCATCAATGCCTAAGCATGGAAGCAAGAGAGCAGGATAGCAAATGTTGCATGTTTCTGAGTAGAAAAGGGCTATTAAACCTCCAGAAGACTAGAATGCTTTAATAGTTTAAAGAATAGCTTGATAGACAATGGCCAATGCTGCTCATCAATCTCCATAACGCATACTCCTATTCTTATGCCAGACGAACATGAGAGATTTTATATTCTAACCTCTCCTATTCTTTCATAGAGAATTGTCAAGAGCCAATAATGTGTTGGCAAAACACGTAGAACTTCTCTAAACACGAATAATAGAAGACCTACACGATACGATCTAGAATGCACTAAAATCGGACAATTTTTTTCGGGAGTGACATATAGGTGTTGAAGCTAGAGATTATCTAATCTTTATATATCGTGTTTTTTTGTTTGTTTGTTTACAAAGGTATCTTAAATATGATGCGGCAAGTGACATTTCTCTTGGTATTTTCATCTCTCTAGTTCAGATAACTTTAGGTGTTGAAGCTAAAAATTATCTTACACTTTTGGTCATGTCTTCCGTTTTGGTAATCTTTTCTGATGTTTGAGGTAACTTATAAAGATCGGAAAGAAAGGGTCATCGTTTTAGCATATTGTGGATTCCTTATTGTCTAAATGAGCCAAGCCGACACAATTGCTCTGGTAAGAAATAGATCATCATAATAAACCAACACTTTTTACCCCCCAAAAATCTGAGACGACCCAAATCAACAGTTGGCAAGGAGCCAATCGAAGACATACAATATACATAGATACTATTGTTACTTTTTATATCAAATATGAAGCCCTTTTACATCCCAATAAACACATTAGGCCCCTCATCCTGTAACCATTTCACCTAAAAGCGGATAATTTCCTTTTTCTTTTTGAGATCAGCAAAGACACAAAGCGAGCAACTATCAGAAAGTCCTTTGGAGATTGCCTTACAAGAAGAAGAAAGAGAAGAACAAAACACACACAAAGACAAGCACAATATCCCACAAATACTTCATTATTTTTGTAATGGAATGATAAATAAGACCCAAATTCTCATGCCATATTCAGCAAAGGCCACGACTCTATCATAATTCCATTTTGTCTTATGTTCTCTTCTTCAACCCCGTCGCTTGGTTCGGGCATTTGGTCAAAACAACCACCCAAGTCTTCTTGGCTTGAAAAACTTTCATAGAGAATTGTCAGGCAATCACTTGCATAAAATTAATAAGCAAATAAACCACGGTTAAACATGCATCCTAGCTTGCAAGTTGCAAGTGGTGGCTAGCTCATGCGGTAGAGCTCTTGAATAGATTAGAAATGACGAATGACAACAAACATGCATCCTAGCTTCTCTTACCGATTGGCAAAACCCAATTAGGCACAACACAAAGTAACCGAAAAAATAAGGGGTTAATCCAAAAATTGAATTTCAGTCAAGAACTGACTTAAGTTGATTTTTTGAGTTGATCTATTGTGAGAGAATGATGTCTCCTAAAACGTAACAAATTAATTTTTAAATCAGTTTAGAAATGAGTCAGATTAGTACAGTATGACCTTTTTTTTTACACCACTGTTATAGATGCAAAACCGAAAAAAATAAAATAAAAAATGGTTTCCCGTGTACTCCCGTGTTTAGTATTGCCTTTAGGTGAAATACTCTTAGTCTCGAACCAATTTTTTGTTTCCATCTTTACTAACTTAATGACTATAATTTGTGGGTGAAATATTTTACGTCAAAACAAATGGTGTCTTTAATCTCACATTGCAAAAACTCAATGACTTCGAATTGATGGGCGTGAAGAGTGGGTTAGCTGTGATCAATTGATAACTTTGCGAATGAAAAGTCTTTATTGAATGAGGGTGGGGTCTTCGTAAAGGAAAAGTATACGTACCCTCCTTTTTTAGTGTTCAACACGGACAAGGCGATAATTCAATGCACTGGGGCTAAGGTATAACTTCAATGCTGTGCACAGGTGGTGTATGAGACACTTCATTTTCAACTTTGGGCCAGTTTTTTTTTTATTTCCTTTAATTTTGATTTTTTTTTTTTTTTCAAAACACATCCGGCCGTCAACACGTCCATTTTGAATTTTGTAAGAAGTGTTTGGGAGAAATTTCCGAGGTGTATGAGAGCCTCATTTTCAACTTCTCGTTTTTTATTTTTTGGCTTTTGGTTTTTATTTTTATTATGGTGAATGTATTTTGAATTTGTAAGAGTGTTTGGGAGAAATGTGCAGAATGGGAAAAGTTTTGAAACATGAGTAGTGTTTGATAGATATGTGCAGAATACATTTTGTAAGTCTTTTTGTTAATCAAAATGGGAAAAGTGGAAAAATGAGAAGTCAAAAAGCTCATTTCAATCTATTTTTGACTACTCTTCTCTAAACTAAAAAACCAAAAACTCATTTTTGCATAATGTGTTTTTATTATGGTGTGCCAAACACCTAGAAGTAGAAAATGCGAAAACAAAAATACGAAAAATAGGTGTCCAAACATCCCCTAAATATGTATTGCGGTAGAGAAATAAAGTTGTGACTAGACTGTGTTAGGATCAGGAATTGGGTGAGGGAAAAAATGTGAGAAAACATAATTCAAAATCGGTTCAGCGGTTTTGTTCCAGTGTTTGTGTTCATTTGTGTTCCATTTTTTCAAGGTATTTGTGTTCCGATGAGACACTTAACGATATCCGATCGAGTTGATTTTTGGTACACTTGTACTACTCGACGAGATCTACGCGGTGAACGTTTCCGATCATCGAAAAAATTCCGGCGCGGCCGCGCCATGGGTGCATAGTACGCTGGTGTGCAGGGGGCTGCACAGCAGCAACTTCAGATCCCTACACAATCACATTGCATGACTACACAATCACATTGCATGACTACACAATCACACAGACTGTGACAGCCCTAAATTTTCTTTTCATAATTACAATTGGTCGCATAGAAATTTAGCTTTTATGACCGTGTCCTATTTAATTATTTTTGCGCCTTGGTACGTGTTAATTGGCATTATTATAGTTTGAGGATGTAAGCCTAATTTTATTGGAATATATTTATTTGGGCTATTATTATAATTGATTTGTATATTATTTTAAATATTCTAATTAACTACTTGGCTACAATTTAGGGTGTATCGCGTTTTTAGTGGGTGGTTACTGTTCCACATAAGTAGATATTTACTCATTCATTGATTGGTTAGGGTTATTATTAAAAGAACGTTTGAGAGAGATAGAAGAGGGAGCAGCAGCCACAGTCCGAGGGTTCCGATCTTATACGCCAGTCTTGATCTCGGGTAAGTTTTGTATTGCTCTTGGTTGTTCTCTTTTTATGATCAGGTGTGATGAGAGAGAGAGAGAGAGAGAGAGAGAGAGAGAGAATGTGTGCTTGGGTGATTTGTGTAGGATGGAGTGGGACCGAGTGTCGGTTTCTGCGTGTGTGAATTTGGTGAATTGGGGTGCACATTGGGGTGGAGGATTGATATCCTCGAGGTTAACAAGGCGGCAAGTATTTGTCTCCTTTAGAGTTAACATTGATAATTTACGTTTGAAGTCTCGAAGGGTAATGGCTTTGGAAGTTTGGATTGGCTATGGTTTGGAGGGTAGTATTTTATCACTCGAACACAAACAAAATAGGGTGGCTGGGTTGGGATGGTGATGTGCTTCCGGGGATTAAAATTCTTGAAGGGATGATTTGTTGGCTACTAGTGGGTTGGTGAATTAGGCTAGCCTTAGGTATTTTAATAGCAAATGTTATTTCCTAGCTTACATAATTTATACTTGAACTAGTTAGTCACATTGCATATGGTTCTTTTTGTTCAGGTTAGCCTCTCTTTGCGTATTCGAGTTGCATTACTTTTGAACTCAGGTGAGTGGTTAAGCATGTTACGTACTTCCGAAACTTCCTCGTGTCCTCTAAATTGTTCTTTAAAGCAAATAGAATTGTTAATTGGAAAAGCAAATTATTTTTATTTGGTTCTTTAAATTGGCACGCGATAAAAAGTGTTCTTTTTGGTGAGAACTTTATGGATATTATTGGGAACTTTTATTATTGGAAGTCCAGGGAAATTATTCCTTTGTATAGGTGACCCTGGCCATTAGGGAAGAGACCCGGGTTAGGCCGGTGACCCTTTTGCTCAACGACCGTCTCTTCGCCTGATCGACTTAGGGAAGAGTACCATGGTACTGTTTGGTTGTGGTTCCCCATTGTTATTGGATATCATTTTGTGATCACCATTAAAATTTATTATTGTTTTATGGTTCATCGTGGATGCCAAATTACGTTCACATGGTAATTTATTTTTATCCCTGTTTTAGAACTTATTTAATATACATGTTTTGCCATTCGCTGAGCTTGTCAGCTGACGGATTTATTCCAACATCATTTTCAGGCAAATAAAGTCAATAGGTGAGGACTCTTGGCGGCGTCTTGGGGATTTATTGTGTCAACCTCCATAGGATGTTGCATTCTAGTTTTGAAATTTTATTATCGCTTCCGCATTTTGCTAAACCTTTTTTATAGAGATCAAAAACCCTTTTTCTATTGGTGATATATTCTTATCATTATGGTTTATGGGATGGTTGTGCCCCATGTATATGATTTGGGATCTATTTGGCTTTGGTTGGTTTGATAATAATAATAAAAAAGAATAATTTGATGTCCGATGACTTATTTTATTTTAGGCTGCGTGATTCACGAGTTGAGGCCTCGTGGTTCACGGCCGGTCACTTCTCATTTTTGGGGCGTGACACGGACCGCTGTGATTGATTTGGAGGAAACATTTGTTTCCACCACCGGAGGAAATAACTTATTCTCGTTGTTCTATCAACTCGAACTTGAGAAATTAATACTTTTCCTTTTTTATTCTCACTTCACTTGCGCTGATAATAATACTCCCTCGTCCTTTATTTTCTGTTCAAAATACTACTTTTTGTTGTCCTAAATTTTTGGTCCCAATTCAAAACTAAGGGAGCATTAGCCAATGAAATTTCGTTTTTACCCTTTCTTTTTAGAGTAATGAAAGAAAGAAAAAGTATGACAAATATAATGATTATGTTTCTCTAATTAGTTGGAATCCCTAAAAGGGACCACTAAATTGGGACAGATGGAGTATATCCAAACACGACCCTAAGCTTTCCGCATGATAATTGGGGTAATGCAAATCAGGAACTTCATTTTTTCAGAGTTTTTTTTTTTTTTTTTTTCAGAAGTACTTTTCCAAAGTTTATACCATTCTCTAAATCCGGAAAATGTACGCAAAATTAAAATGAAAAAATGATTTGACAATTTCTATCCGGAAATTATATATGGTTCAGGTTTTTGAAAAGGATCAAACACCCATTTTTCCCCAAATACTTTCGAGAAGTATTATATCGAAATTTAGAGAAATATTTTCATGAAAAGCCTGAATAATAGTAACAATTTGGTGTAATATACTTTTTTTTTGTTTCCAGACACCACATTAAATAGAAACGAGAAACGAGTAGAATGACAATATCAATAAGGGGATCCGGAGTCATAGAAATCACCCCCTGAAAATCGCCCAAAATGACGAAACGAGAAACGAGTAGAATGATAATATCAATAAGGGGATCCGGAGTCCTAGAAATCACCCCCGAAAATCGCCCAAAACGACATCGTTTTGGGCGACTAAGTCCACTTTTGAGAATAATTTTCACCGTGTCAAGTTGGGTTTTTTTCTTTTTCTTTTCAAAGTGTTAAAATTCAAAGTGACTAAAACTTAAACCCAAAGTGCATAAACTCCCAAACCGTATGAAAGTAGCTAAAACCCCAAAATCCCATGAAAGTGCCTAAATTTCTAAAACCCTATGAAAATGTCTTAACTCATAAACCGTGAAAGTGCTTAAACCCCAAAATCCCGTAAAAGTGCGTAAATTTCTAAAACTCTATGAAAATGTCTAAACCCATAAATACGTATTTCTAAAACCCATAAAAGGGTGAGTTTGGCACTGGATTTTCAGTTGTTTTCTTACGCGTTGCAAGATTTGAGTCAAATTTTTACATCATATATATTTGCTGAACAAAGATGATAAATCGTATCCGAACAACTTTTTTAGTAATTAGTTTTACCTTCTTCTAAAAAGTTAGTCCAAAATCAGCGGGATGGAAGTTTCCAGCTTTGTTCTAATCAAAGATGCCCTCTGCCCTCTTCAACAATGTATGGCTCCCAAGCTTTGTAAGACTTGTCTCCCATCTTGACTTGGACCTATTGGTCTCTCTCTCTCTCTCTCTCTCTCTCTGAGATTTATCAAGCAGAACACATCTTCAAACCATTTCCCTAAACAGAAACCATGGCCGCCTCCATGTTACTATTCATTATTCTCCCTTGCTTCTTTGCCTATGCTATGGCCTCGACCAGCCCCCGAATCTTCCTCAACTCAAGCGAACCCAAGTCGTGGCTCAACGACAACTCGATCGACATGAACGTAAGCAGCACGGACGGATCAAAAGTACGCGCAATTCTATCAAGAACAGGAACAAAGAGACTCGGCTTTGTTTGCGGATTCTACTGCACTGGCAACTGCACCGATTATTATTTTGGCATTACCATTGTTGGCGGAGTCAATCCGGTCCTGGTATGGTCAGCAAACCCGGACAACCCGGTGAGCGAGAACGCGAACCTGACACTGACTCAGGGAGGGAATATACAGCTTCGAGAAGATTCCAACGGATCGAACGTGTTGTGGTCGTCCAGAACGGCAGGGAGCTCTGCCATGGGAATGAACTTAACTGAATTGGGAAACTTGGTTCTGTTTGATGTGAAAGGAGCTGTTGTTTGGCAGTCTTTCGATCGACCCACTGATACATTGTTGGCGGGGCAACGGTTATACGAGGATAAAAGGCTTGATTCGGGTTTGTACTATGCCAGTTTAACTATGGCTTCTGGACTAGCTGCATTTACCAAAGTGGGTAACAATACACCCCAGATGTACTACCAAATGAAACCAGAGCCAGATTCAACGGATCAAAGTTCACAGAAAGGCCGTTGTAGGCTTATAACGAGGAATGAAGTCAATACCTCGGATTACACAGAGCTCCAAACCGGAGGATTCCTAGTGAACATGGGAACATCTCAAGAACCGTTTGGTTCGAACCGCTCAAACCTGCCCTTGGAATCGTCTATCGAGTACATACGACTTAATGGCGATGGGCTGTTGAGTTTATACAGGTACGAACCAGCAACCGAGCCGAAGGAGCTTGTCGATTTGGTTACCAAAGATCTCGGAGTCTGTCAACGTCCTCGCTTCTGTGGGGATTTCGGCTTCTGCAGAGAAGGGAAATGCGGTTGTCCCAAAGAGTTTCAAGATGCCAACGGTGAAGGGAAATGTAATTGTCCCAAAGGGTTTCGAGATTCCAACGGTGGATGCTCCAGGACTACCCAATTGTGTGAAGCTCCCCAGGACCTGAAGGAAATGAAAAATGTCAGTTACTTCAATGTGATTGATACAAGTGCAGCAGCTCCAAACATCAAAGATGTAGAGAGCTGTAAAAAAGCTTGTCGAGAAACTTGTTCTTGTGGAGCTGCATTTTACAGGTATGAGAATAACAATGATTCAAATGGGTTATGTTTTATGCCATCCGAGGTCTTGTCTATTAGAGACGGAGAAATTGCAAACTCCAATTTCACATCAATAGCATATATTAAAGTGGAGGCACCAGGTGAGGCACCAGGCGAGGCACCAGGTGAGGCACCAGGCGAGGCGACAGGTGTGGGTAAAGCTAAACCATCTAAAAATCGAAAAAGACTAATAGTGATAATAGCAGGCTCCGGTTCTGCTGCCCTTGTGGTTTTCTGTCTCTTGATTATGATATTCTTGACGAAATTTAGCAAGACGAGCACAGAGGATGTGGAGGATTATATACGACAAGTTCCGGGAATGCCTGTTATGTTTACGCACGAAGAAGTACGTGTGGCAACAGGGGATTTCAAGGAGAGGCTTGGTGGTGGTGGATTTGGCTCGGTGTTCAAAGGAGTGTTACCAGATGGCACTGAGATTGCAGTGAAGCGGTTACATAAAATGGGCCGAGCAGTAAGGGAATTCTTAGCAGAAGTTGAAACAATTGGCAGCATCCACCATTTTAATCTGGTGAGATTGGTTGGGTTTTCTGCAGATAAATCTTGCCTTCTCGTATACGAGTTCATGAGTCATGGGTCTTTAGACAACTGGATCTTCTATGGGGACCGAAAACCTTGTCTCGATTGGGAAACCCGTAAGAAGATTACGCTACAGATAGCCAAAGGGTTGGCCTATTTGCATGAAGAATGCAGACAGAGAATCATTCACCTTGACATAAAGCCACAAAACATTCTCCTGGATCCAAATTTCAACGCCAAAATCTCAGATTTCGGGTTATCCAAACTAGTAGACAGGGAAGACAGCCAGGTTCTGATCAATATGAGAGGAACTCCTGGATATATAGCTCCAGAGTTCGGCCACTCAAAAATCACCATAAAAGTCGACATCTACAGTTTTGGGATCGTTCTCCTCGAAATAGTTAGCGGGAGGAGAAATTTAGATGGAACTCGATCAGAATCTAGCAAACATCTACTCAGTTTGTTGCAGAATAAGGCAAGGGAGGATCAATTACTTGACATTGTCGATAAATTGAACGAGGAGATGCCTGAAAATCGAGAAGAAATGTTGAGAATGATAAGAACTGCAGCTTGGTGTTTACAAAATGATCCAACAAAAAGGCCTCTCATGTCAACCGTTGTAAAGGTTTTGGAAGGAGTGATGGAAGTGGATCCGAACATCAGCTACGAGTTCACCCACGCAATGGGGTCTGCACCTAATGCCAATGACCGTGCTTCTGCAACACTACAAGCATCAGTTCTTTCTAATCCTAGATGAAAAGCAGCAAATTCAGGTAAAATGCAAGTAGACTTCATGTACGCCAAGTTAGCGCTGAATTACTTGCAGAATTGAATTCGTGATTCTGTTTTTTGATCAAGTACTCGGAATATTTTTTCTCTCACCCCTTGCATTTTGTGTTTCCTCGCATATCTTTTCCTATTTCTAGATTTCTATAAGTCCCTGTTTGCGAATTTTAAAAACATAAAATCGTATGATAGGTGCTCACAAAAAGCTGTCCTCCAATGGCTAAAAAACCTAGCTGGGCATGTACTGCCATATTTTATACAAAGACATAGCAAGCTTGACATCTGGATTCCATCAAAATAATTCTAAATGCTTCAAATCACTTAATATGCACTGTTGGTTCTATTTCTAAATGCTTAAGAAGATCAAGAATGGTATCAAAGCTTTGGATTGTACAAGGTCTCGGGGTTCAATCTCTCCCTCGCATTTGTTTCCTGATTGCATTCTGTTTCTCAGCTTCTTCTTTCTTTGTTTTTTCTTTTGAACTTTGGAAGTTTGCATTTCTACAAAAAGATGGGTTTGTACATGCGCATGAGTGATTTCTTGATATAAATTGTTTGGCTCGCTTCCTAAGAGCTTAAGCTTTTGGACAAGTAGTGATCTTACAAGATTAATAGCAACAATATAAAAAGAGAGTGATAAATCTAGAATGATTTATTTTCTGTCTGTTGGCTAACATCCATACTCAATTCAAAACATATCGGCCTTGTTTGTTTCCCTGTTTAGTTTTAGTTTTAGTTTTAGTTTTGATGACATTATTATTTCCCTCATTTCTCTCTCTATCTCTCTTCATTCATTACACCTGCTGACATCATCAAAACTAAACTAAACTATTTAACCAAACACAACCATCAAATTCTCTATTTTACTTGGAAAATGATTTTCACACTCCCCCTTTTACAATCCACACTACCTTTTTCGTCTTTATCTTCATGAATTTACATATTGCCCCTGATGTGTGGAAAAGGCGTATTGACAAAAAAGGAGTTTGTTGATTGTAAAATCATTTCCCTTCTACTTTCACCAAAATAATCATCTACTTGATGGTAGTTTTCCTGAGCTAGAGCCATTTGGTAATACCAAAACATCGCAAGACCAATAATGTAAACGAAAATAAAAACCAAAACTCAAATGTAATTCACAATTCGATCCACGTAAAAGCAAAATTGAACGGAGCCTCGGCAATGATGCAGTTGAAGACGCGGAGGCGACGATCCCAAGGATAGTGAAGAGGGTTTTATGGGATGAGAATATGGTTGGGTTCGGGATCCACTGCTCGACATATTTCATCCCAAACTGCCGCTTGAGAAACAGTATAGAAACAACAAGAGAAATAAGAGTTAATGAAAGCTAGAAGACAAAAAATGATTACCTTGTTAGTCTACTTTCAACTTTCTGAGTTTCGATTCAGGACGGTGTATATGAAATTGATTCTTGAGAAACTCTTTTATAAAAGGAAGAAGAAGAGGGGTTGGCGAGATCTATGGGATTCAGATTTATCCCGATCCCGAAATTATAGGGGAGGACCCCTAAACTTTTAAAACAGTCCTATTATTTGAATCTCGAGATGGAAACATAATCTTAAAAAAAGGGGCAGGATGGTTTTCTAATTCTAGGTGACTTAGAGGATGATTATTTAAGTGCCCCAAAATTCATCAAAGTTCAATACAAATGCAAGGTAGTGAAATACATGAAAGTCCAATACAAATTGACAATATATATAGGAGATAAAAGTATTACTCTATATCAAATTGACAATATTTATAAAAGTGATAAAATTATTTATATATACATACATAATTACATATATATTTTTAAAAAAAAATATATATAATAAAAATCTCACGGTCTGGATCGGTTAATCCACGGTTTCAAAATCAAAATTAGTGTCCGGACCGCGAGTTACAGTTTATTATTTTTTGAATCCGTGTCCGGACCATTAATCCACGGTTAAAATCCAAAACGTACGGATCAGTTCGGTCCGGACCGGATTCACGGTTCTCCGATTTTTTTGTGCAGCTCTACATAGAACATTCTTCATGGAATCTTCAAGCAAAGATTGGATGTCCACTGCAGTGACTTCTTTTTAGGCTTCAGTCCCATTTCCCTTGAGCATGCGTGCTAATCTTTTGTATGCATCTACCATTTTAGTTTTCCTCTCAAGCGTACCACTTTTTTCCGATGGATTTCTAACCGAGGCAACACACAAGATTTGGATCTATAAAGTTGATCCAATTCTTTCAACGAAGGCGACATCGATTCGAGGCAACAGATATTTTTTGGATCTAGTATATGAAATTTGATCCATCTTAGACAGACGCAACATCATACCCACTAGCGAGACATCAAGTAATTTAAGATGTTGGATTGATCATCAAATCATTTTTGGACCTTCGTTTTGAATCGAAACAACATATATCTTAGACTCATCACATAAACTTCGTCTAATAAAATTTCAACAATTTCCGTTACTACCAGGAATCACTTGTTAGTGACCAGTACTGCCTTACTTCTACTAGGAACCACTATTTTCGATTTGATATCCTCTATTTATTAAGTGGTCTCACCATATTTATATTGAGGGAACATCAATCAAAAGGGGACTTATCTTCTCTAAGAAAAGCGTCGGATGCGTGCATCGATCAATAAGTTTTCTCCATACTTCTATTTCTACGTAAAATATTATCTCGTCATTTGATTAATTGGTGATATTGTTGTCTCCTAGTATTCGTTTTACGGAATATCTAACGAATATTTCCATCATAATGGGCATAAGAACAAGGATAAATGCATGGGACAAATCAATAATTTACAAAAACTTAACGCAAATCAAGAATTCGATCAGTGTCAACCTTGACGTAATCATCAGAGATGTTCTAGTCTGAGTCGTTTACGATCTTGTCATCAGAGATGTTCTAGTCTGAGTCGTTTACGATCTTGTTCTTTCAATTTTATTTTCCGTAGTTGTAATAGGGTGGCTCATGCTTTAAGCAAACATGCTACGTTGGATGTTCGTTTGATGCGTGGATTAATAAAGGTTATCGATTGAAAAAATAAAATAAAATCAAGGGCATAATTAAGAAGGCACGGGGTCTTGAGAATGAACTTTTTTGGAAATAGCCAAACAGGAGTAATAAATTGGGGCGGGCGGCCCCAACACAGGCACCTCACGTATAGAAGTAGTCACATGACTCACAACACCACATGATATAGGGTGGCTTGGGTTAGCTTGGCATGCACCACATGGTACAGGTCAGGTTGGCACGACACGTACTTAAGTATGTCGGGTTGGGCTGTCGTTTTGGACCAATTATTTCATGGTTTTGGATACCGTCCGTGATCTTCTAATACTCTTATCCATCACACATTCTTTTAGGGCCATGTACAATGTGTGGTCGATAAGGGTTAGGACCATGGAATAATTACTTGTCATTTTGAGACATGCATCAGAGGCACAACACAGGGCCGGCTTTAGGGTCTCTAATTTTTGGCCCCCAATAATAGGGTCCAAAATTCCGACGTTATTAAATGTTGTGTTATGTACGGTATGTCATTAACTTTTCAGATAAGGTTGTAGTAGTTCAATGGTACGATCCTTGTCTTACATCCCTTTGGCCTTGATTTTTGTCAGACCGCTTTTCCACAATCTCTCATAAAACTAATTGGTGTTAGGAACGTCTTCAATTAAGTCGTTTATGACATTCAACATCGCACCCGCAAGTATATTTTTAGAGCGATCGCTGGGAGTAACATTGTGTAACCAAATCAATTGGGACACTCCGGGCCCAAAAGTTTTGAGCCCTCCCACCACCATCATTTTTTATGCCTATATATTCCAAACACGTACCAAAAGACACTGGCAGAGAAAGTGGAACCCATGACCTCACAGTCCAAAATGCCATTCTTTGCACACTACGAGATGATTTGAACCTTTGTCCCGAATAACTAATGTAGTATATACAAATGCTAAGGGTTCATTGTCAAAACTTGCTTAGGGCTTTGAAAATCTTAGAGCCGGCTCTGACCGTACTCGGGATTTTTTCTTTAACTAGTACAAGTATATGATTCTAAGTGCACAGTGTGAAAAAAAGTGATTTAATTGAAGCGGGAAACTCATAAAATAGTTGTTGGTGCAAATACCTTATATTTGTTGGAATTCGATAAAAATGGAAGATATAAATGGTTGCTTCGACGCACATTCGTAGGCACTTGCTTTAAGATAATATTCGCTCCCAACAATTCTTAAGAATCGGGTGTCCACCTAGTTAACAGCGAGTTTGACTCCAAGATACAATAAAACTCAGCCCCAATTGATCGTTTGTCCAACTGCGTCATGCACACACCAAGAAAACCAGAACATCTTTGGATTTTATACAAGTGGCTAAGAACGAGTATGAGGGAGAGGAGTTCTAGTGAGAGAACCGATTGATTGTGTTCTCTTCAAAATGTTTTGGGTGATATTCTCATCCTTCATAGAAGCACAAATATGTGACCGTTGATAGTTGTTTGAACCGAATAGCCATGTCTATATATTTGACCCTAAAATAGACACACATTTTGGTTTAACTTGTAGCTAATTTAATATTACAAGTACATATTTTGGGGATTTTCCAACAATCGTGAGTGTTGCATATTTATTCTGTTATTTAACTTGTAGCTATTTTTCAACTAGCCATTTCTTTCTTCGATCAACACCACAGCATAAAATTAATAAGCAAATTAAACATGCATCCTAGCTTCTCTTACCGATTGGCAAAAGCCGTGGTGGCAAGTGCGTGGATGAAATATCCAATTAGGCACAACACAAAGTAAGATAATTTAAGTATTTTTCATTATGTTGATCCAGTGGATCCTCCTTTATTCCTGTCGCAACAATTAGCTGATGATTCTGTAAGGATTAAATACCCCAAGACTTCTTATGTTAAGTTCTTTATAATATCGCCTGTTTACTAAAAAAAAAGTAAGTTAACTAGGTACAAAAATAAGGGGTTCATCCTAAAATTGACTTTCAGTCAAAAACTGACTTAAGTTGATTTTTTGAGTTGATGTATTGTGAGAGAATGATGTCTCGTAAAACGTTTTTTTTAAAACTGGAGATCATTCTCATAAATCAGAAGAAAGGGTAGCACTAAGTCACTAACCAATCGTCTCGTAAAACGTAACAAGTTAATTTTTAAGTCAGTTTAGAAATGAGTCAGATTAGTACGATATGACCTTTTTTTACACCACTGTTACAGGTGCGAAATCGAAAAAATAAAATAAAAAATGGTTTCCCCGGTACTCCCGTGTTTAGTATTGCCTTTAGGTGAAATACTCTTAGTCTCAAACCCATTTTTGGTTCCCATCTTTACGAACTTAATGACTATAATTTGTGGGTGAAATATTTTACGTCGAAACAAACGGTGTCTTTAATCTCACATTGCAAAAACTCAAATGACTTCGAATTGCTGGGTGTGAAGAGTTGGTTAGCTGTGATCAATTGATAACTTTGCAAATGAAAAGTCGTTATTGAATGAGGGTGGGGTCTTCGTAAAGGAAAAGTATACGTACCCTCCTTTTTTAGTGTTCAACACGGACAAGGCGATAATTCAATGCACTGGGGCTAAGGGGTATATGACAGTCTCATTTTCAACTTCTCATTTTTAATTTTTTGGTTTTTTTTTATTATGGTCTGTATGTATTTTAAATTTTGTAAGAGTGTTTGGGAGAAATGTGCAGAATGAATTTTGAAACAGGAGTAGTGTTTGAGAGATATGTGCATAATACATTTTGTAAGTTTTTTTGTTAATCAAAATGAGAAAAGTGAAAAATGAGAAGTCAAAAAGCTCGTCTCAATCTATTTTTGACTACTCTTCTCTAAACTCAAAAACCAAAAACTCATTTTTGCAGAATGTGTTTTTACTATGCTGTGCCAAACACTTAGAAGTAGAAAATGCGAAAAATTGGTGTCCAATCACCCCCTAAATATGTATTGCGGTAAAGTAATAAAGTTGTGACTAGACTGTATTAGGATCAAGAATTGGGTGAGGGGAAAAATGTGAGAAAACATAATTCAAAAATAATTTTTATTTTTTTTGCCTGATAGCTCAATTGGTTAATTTACTGCTACAACAGGCTGATGTTGTTCTATCAACTCGAACTTGAGAAATTAATACGTTTTCTTTTTCATCTTCAGTTGCGCTAATAATAATACTCCCTCCGTCCTCTATCTTTAGTTTTTTTTTTTTTATATCAAAACCTCTATCTTTAGTTCAAAATACTACATTTTGCTGTCCTAAATTTTTGGCCCCAATTCAAAATTAAGGGGGCATTAGCCAATGAAATTCCGCTTTTACTCTTTCTTTTTAGAGTAATGAAAGAAAGAAAAAGTATGACAAATATAATGATTATGTTTCCCTAATTAGTTCGAATCCCTAAGGCTATGTTTGAATGACAGTAATCTCAAGGGAGAATGAGAATGTGATGCCTTCTACCCATAATTCCAACGTTTGGATAAAAAATGTGATGCCAGACTTTTCTGATTCCAATGTTTGGTAAAGACAGGAATATGAATGTTATTCAACTAGGAATCACATTCCTAGACTGAGTGAGAATTTGAACCATCTCTTACCCCATGTGAATCTCATATTCCTCACTCATTCATTAAGAAATGGAAATGTTAACTTTAATAAATTTCCAAAATAATTGTTTCCTGCGTAAGATCACTGAATTAATCCAAACACCAAAATGTCATTCCTCTAGGTATCAAATTCCTAGGAATTCAATTCTCAGTAATCATATTCTTATTCCTACCTAAGAAAATTCCCGGCAAGGGAATTTGATTGCCGGTAATCATTTTCTTATTTCTACTCAAAATTCCGGTTATCCAAACACAGCCTAAAAGGGACCACTAAATTGGGATTGAGGTAGTACATCCAAAAACGACTCTAAGCTTTCCGCATGATAATTGAGGTAATGCAAATCAGGAACTTCATTTTTACAGAGTTTTTGTTTTTTTAAGAGGTACTTTTCCAAAGTTTACGATTCTCTAAATTCGGAAAATGAGCGCAAAATTAAAATGAAAAAATGATTTGACAATTTCTATCCGGAAATTATATATGGTTCAGGTTTTTGAAAAGGATCAAACACCCATTTTTCACCAAATACTTTCGAGAAGTATTATATCGAAATTTAGAGAAATGTTTTCATGAAAAGCCTGAATAATAAAAATTTGGTGTAATATACAATTTTTTTTTTCAGACACCACATTAAATAGAAATGAGAAACGAGTAGAATGAGAATATCAATAAGGGGATCCGGAGTCCTAGAGTAGAAATCACCCCCTGAAAATTGCCCAAAACGACATCGTTTTGGGCGACTACCACTAAGTCCACTAAAACCCCAAAATCCCGTAAAAATGCCTAAATTTCAAAAATCCTATGAAAATGTCTTAACTCATAAACCGTATGAAAGTGCTTAAACCCCAAAATTCTGTAAAAGTGCCTAAATTTCTAAAACTCTATGAAAATGTCTAAACCCATAAATACGTATTTCTAAAACCCATAAAAGGGTGAGTTTGGCACTGGATTTTCAGTTGTTTTCTTACGCGTTGCAAGATTTGAGTCAAATTTTTACATCATATATATTTGCTGAACAAAGATGATAAATCGTATCCGAACAACTTTTTTAGTAATTAGTTTTACCTTCTTCTAAAAAGTTAGTCCAAAATCAGCGGGATGGAAGTTTCCAGCTTTGTTCAAATCAAAGATGCCCTCTGCCCTCTTCAGCAATGTATGGCTCCCAAGCTTTGTAAGACTTGTCTCCCATCTTGACTTGGACCTATGGGTCTCTCTCTCTCTCTCTCTCTCTCTCTCTCTCTCTCTCTCTTTGAGATTTATCAAGCAGCACTGTAAACACATCTTCAAACCATTTCCCTAAACAGAAACCATGGCCGCCTCCATGTTACTATTCATTATTCTCCCTTGCTTCTTTGCCTATGCTATGGCCTCGACCAGCCCCCAAATCTTCCTCAACTCAAGCGAACCCAAGTCGTGGCTCAACGACAACTCGATCGACATGAACGTAAGCAGCACGGACGGATCAAAAGTACGCGCAATTCTATCAAGAACAGGAACAAAGAGACTCGGCTTTGTTTGCGGATTCTACTGCACTGGCAACTGCACCGATTATTATTTTGGCATTACCATTGTTGGCGGAGTCAATCCGGTCCTGGTATGGTCAGCAAACCCGGACAACCCGGTGAGCGAGAACGCGAACCTGACACTGACTCAGGGAGGGGATATACAGCTTCGAGAAGATTCCAACGGATCGAACGTGTTGTGGTCGTCCAGAACGGCAGGGAGCTCTGCCATGGGAATGAACTTAACCGAATTGGGAAACTTGGTTCTGTTTGATGAGACAGGAGCTGTTGTTTGGCAGTCTTTCGATCGACCCACTGATACATTGTTGGCGGGGCAACGGTTATACGAGGATAAAAGGCTTGATTCGGGTTTGTACTATGCCAGTTTAACTATGGCTTCTGGACTAGCTGCATTTACCAGAGTGGGTAACAATACATTCCAGATGTACTACCAAATGAAACCAGAGCCAGATTCAACGGATCAAAGTTCACAGAAAGGCCGTTGTAGGCTTATAACGAGGAATGAAGTCAATACCTCGGATTACACAGAGCTCCAAACCGGAGGATTCCTAGTGAACATGGGAACATCTCAAGAACCGTTCGGTTTGAACCGCTCAAACCTGCCGTTGGAATCGTCTATTGAGTACGTACGACTTAATCGCGATGGGCGGTTGATTTTATACAGGTATGAACCAGCAACAGGACCAAATGAGGTTGTCGATATGGTTACCAAAGATCTCGGAGTCTGTCAACATCCTCGTGTCTGTGGGGATTACGGCTTCTGTCAAGATGCCAACAGTGAAGGGAAATGTAATTGTCACCAAGGGTTTCGAGATTCCAACGGTGGATGCTCCAGGACTACCCAATTGTGCGAAGCTCCCCAGGACCTGATGGAAATGAAAAATGTCAGTTACTTCAATGTGATTGATACAAGTGCAGCAGCTCCAAACATCACAGATGAAGAGAGCTGTAAAAAAGCTTGTCGAGAAACTTGTTCTTGTGGAGCTGCATTTTACAGGTACGAGAATAACAATGATTCAAATGGGTTCTGTTTTATGCCATCCGAGGTCTTGTCTATTAGAGAAGGAGAAATTCCAAACTCCAATTTCACATTAAAAGCATATATTAAAGTGGAGGCACTAGGTGAGGCACCAGGTGGGGGTAAAGTTAAACCATCTAAAAACCGAAACAGACTAATAGCGATAATAGCAGGCTCCGGTTCTGCTGTTCTTGTGGTTTTCTGTCTCTTGATTCTGATATTCTTGCCGAAATTTAGCAAGACGAGCACAGAGGATGTGGAAGATTATATACGACAAGTTCCGGGAATGCCTGTTATGTTTACGCACGAAGAAGTTCGTGTGGCAACAAGGGATTTCACGGAGAGGCTTGGTGGTGGTGGATTTGGCTCGGTGTTCAAAGGAGTGTTACCAGATGGCACTGAGATTGCAGTGAAGCGGTTACATAAAATGGGCCGAGCAGTAAGGGAATTCTTAGCAGAAGTTGAAACAATTGGCAGCATCCACCATTATAATCTGGTGAGATTGGTTGGGTTTTCTGCAGATAAATCTTGCCTTCTCGTATACGAGTACATGAGTCATGGGTCTTTAGACAACTGGATCTTCTATGGGGACCGAAAACCTTGTCTCGACTGGGAAACCCGTAAGAAGATTACGCTACAGATAGCCAAAGGGTTGGCCTATTTGCATGAAGAATGCAGACAGAGAATCATTCACCTTGACATAAAGCCACAAAACATTCTCCTGGATGCAAATTTCAACGCCAAAATCTCAGATTTCGGGTTATCTAAACTAGTAGACAGGGAAGACAGCCAGGTTCTGATCAATTTGAGAGGAACTCCTGGATATATAGCTCCAGAGTTCGGCCACTCAAAAATCACAATAAAAGTTGACATTTACAGCTTTGGGATCGTTCTCCTCGAAATAGTTAGCGGGAGGAGAAATTTAGATGGAACTCGATCAGAATCTAGCAAACATCTACTCCCTTTGTTGCAGAATAAGGCAAGGGAGGATCAATTACTTGACATTGTCGATAAATTGAACGAGGAGATGCCTGAAAATCGAGAAGAAATGTTGAGAATGATAAGAACTGCAGCTTGGTGTTTACAAAATGATCCAACAAAAAGGCCTCTCATGTCAACCGTTGTAAAGGTTTTGGAAGGAGTGATGGAAGTGGATCCCAACATCAGCTACGAGTTCACCCATGCAATGGGATCTGCACCTCATGCCAATGACCGTGCTTCTGCAACACTACAAGCATCAGTTCTTTCTAATCCTAGATGAAAAGCAGCAAATCCAGGTAAAATGCAAGTAGACTTCATGTACACCAAGTTAGCGCTGAATTACTTGCAGAACCGAATTCGTGATTATGTTTTTTGATCAAGTACTCGGAATATTCTTGTGTTTGTTTGTTCAGATGACTTGCCCGTACTTGTTTGGCTCTCTTTTTTTGACAACTATTTCAGAAAGGTCTATTGAAATAAACAATTCTCATTGTACGCCAAAAAGTTTTTTTTATGAATTTTGAAATTTGTCTGTGCACTAAAACAAACAACATGAAAAAAAAGAGTTCATTACGAAAAAAACAGAAGGAAGAAACATAAGCATAAAGCAGAAAACAACGAATTGAAACATAGAAAGCAGGCTTATGGTGGAAAGTTTTTAAGTTAACAGAACCAATACAGTCAGTCACTGCGTATCAACTTGTTGGCTAATTTAGTTCGCCGTTCTGTTCAATGTCGTATTCAATAGCTACTCAGTCAGAACAAATCACATGTACATTTGAAGTATAACGACAAACTAAAGGGAACCAACCATCAACAACATAGAGTCTTGTCCAAAAGCCTAACTTTGATACCATGTCAAAGCATCCAACTCAAAACCAATTGACAATGAGTGGAGAGGCCGTCCAAATTCATATAAAGCTCTATAGTCTTGATTAGCAACTGAAGAACCTGTATGAATGTTCTCTTACTTGAAAGACATATCACTCTCCGCATCATCCGTGCTGATAAGTCTGGTAGTAACAAAATAAACTTCGTATACTATTACAGAGAATTATGTCAAGTAGTCAATACAGTTAACTAACTAAAGGATCTTATGTTCTTAAAATTATGTGGCTGGATCATACAGTACTGAAACAACGTGGACTAAAAAGGCATCCAACAGTAAACTATTTATTTACCCGAAAAAAACAGTAAACTAAATAAGTGCCTTTGAGGGGTGTAAAAAATCAAAATAACTATTCTCCTAAGCATATTTTCTTGTGAGGTTAAAAGGACATTACTTTTTGTATGAAGCAAACAAAAATGAACGATGAGAGCAAAAGGATTCAAAGACGGTTCAAAAACTCAAGTGTAAGATTATAACCTAATAATCTAGCATCAAATGTTTTATGGCTAGTGAATTTCTGCGGCTGGCGATTTGATTTCTACTTGGCATAATTCGTGTTCCAAAATATGAAACATATGAATTTCCGTGGTTCATCTTATGGGGTATATTACTGTGGTCCAACAATATGCTTTCATAAAATTTTTCGAATTCTAACACATGAATTTTGTGGTTAAAGTTGACGTCGAAGTTAAAAGTAAGCACAAGAATATGAATTTTATTGGTACAATAAAATAGCTAGGTTGATTGTGAAATTCTATGGTGAGATATGAGCTTTTGTGGTTCGAGATACAAACGTACACACGGTAGCCTCTTTTAGAATTAAGGTGTGTATCATAACGGCTTCTTAAAATAGCTAAGTTGATACAATTAATGTGAAATGAGAAAAATAA
>CM029270.1:11771213-11895747 GCA_016920895.1 Vaccinium myrtillus | reverse complement strand
CAAATCCTATCTGCAGCCTTAGTCAAGTGTGTGTCCCCCAAGCTCTTTTATCCCGTGTTTGTGTGAGCTTTAGTCTCGAGACTAATATTCCAAACTATTTCTACATAGCTTCTGTTTCTTCTCACTTCTCAATTCTCGGCAGTAGGGACAAGATAGCCAATTGACCCATTAATCCTTATCTAAATGTATTAAAACAAATGCGGAATAGACATGATAACACGTATCCCTTATGTAATCCCATGCACAAACAAACACAAGATAGGAATCTTATCACCCCAAACAGTCCTTGGACTATTTATTCTCTGGACTAATAATCCCTTCAACAATCCTTCTTAATCATATTCCTACCATGGCTACCAACAAACAAGCCCAAATTGTGTATTGGTACATTTAGGCCTTGGACTACATATTAAGTCTATGTACTTACAATACAAATATTAATAGGTCTTATAATACACATAAAGGCTCATCATCACTGCTCACCAATATTTTTTCTTTCACCCCTTGCATTTTGTGTTTCCTCACATATCTTTTCCTATTTCTAGATTTCTAGAAGTCCCTGTTTGCGAATTTAAAAAACCTAAAATTGTATGATAGGTGCTCGCAAAGAGTTGTTCTCCAATGGCTAGACAAAGGGCAAGAGAAGCACTGTAACGACTGATTATAGCTGGGCATGTACTGCCATATTTCATACAAAGACATAGTAAGCTTGACATCTGGATTCCATCAAAATAATTCTAAATGCTTCAAATCACTTAATATACATTGTTGGTTCTATTTCTAAATGCTTAAGAAGATCAAAAATGGTATCAAAGCTTTGGATTGTACAAGGTCTCGGGGTTCAATCTCTCCCTCGCATTTGTTTCGTGATTGCATTCTGTTTCTCAGCTTCTTCATTGTTTGCTTTTTTTGGACTTCGGAAGTTTGCATTTCTACAAAAAGATGGGGTTGTACATTCACAGGAGTGAAATCTTGATATAAATTGTTGGGCTCGCTTCCTAAGAGCTTAAGCTTTTGGACAAGTTGATCTTACAAGATTAATAGCAACAACATAAAAAGAGAGTGATAAATCTAGAATGATTTATTTTCTGTCCGTTGGCTAACATCCATACTCAATTCAAAACATATCAAATCCTCTACTTTACTTGGAAAATGATTTTCACACTCTCCATTTTACAATCCACACTACCTTTTTCGTATTTATCTTAATGAATTTACATATTGCCCCTGAATGTGTGAAAAAGGTGTATTGACAAAAAAGGAGTTTGTCGATTGTAAAATCATTTCCCTTCTACTTTCACCAAAATAATCATCTACTTGATGGTAGTTTTCCTGAGCTAGAGCCATTTGGTAATACCAAAACATCGCAAGACCAATAATGTAAACGAAAACGAAAACCAAAACTCAAATGTAATTCACAATTCGATCCACGTAAAAGCAAAATTGAACGGATAAATGAGGCGAAACAGAGATTCAAAAGCAATAAGAAATACAAAAAAAATAAGTAGGAAAAAACAGATAATGAGAGAGGGAGGGAGTGAGGACCTGAAGAGCCTGAATGTCGGAGAAGACGAAATTGATTCGCTCTCCAGATTTATTAGCAGATGATGATGATGATTTGTGGCTATGCAACCTGAACATTTTCTCCCTAATCATCTCTCTCTTTCTCTGACTTCAATTGCTACTTAATTGTTTCAATAACTCACAGTGCGCATACACATTCATTCAATTCTCATAGGCATAGAGAGAGAGAGAGAGAGAGAGAGAGAGAGAGAGAGAGAGAGAGAGAGAACGGAACATTGTGGAAGTGGGGACAGTGGCCGATGTCTCTTACCCTCACTGCGTCTGGTGGCTTTCGTTGGCGGGGTTTGCAGGCGGCGGTTGTCACAGAGGCGGTGAATGTGATGGGGTGTTTTTTAGTTTTGTTTTTTAGTTTCGATGTTTCCATTTTAATTTTGGGAAAAATTCAAAATGCCTCCCAAACTTTGACCTCAATTTCAAAAATACTTCCAAACTTTTATTTTTTTCATCCGTACTCCGAAAATTCAATTCCGTCATCAAAATTACCCCCACCGTCTGCATCCATTTGGCAACTAACGGAATTTGCTGACTTGGAGCCTAACAGACACCATAAACCGTTAAGTTGCCCAAAACGACGTCGTTTTGTTCCTGTTTAAGAAAATAATAATTTATTTCAGGAAAAATTTCAAAAAATCCCCAAACTTTGACCTCAATATCAAAAAAATTTCAAACTTTGTTTCCAAAAACTATTTTAAAACAAATAATTAAAAATGTTTTTAAACTTTATTTTTGACAAATGTTTTTCAAAAAACTAAAAATCAAATTTTTTTTTCAAAAAAAAATTAAAACTGTTTTTTTTTTTGAAAAATTGCTTCCAAACTTTATTTTCAAAATTGTTTTTCTTAACACACTTAGAAATATCTTTTGAATAAAAAATAGTTCTTTTTGAAAATACTTTTACAAAAAATGTAATTTGTAATTTTGAAAATAGTTCTATATGAAATTTTCCCTGAAATAAATTATTATTTTGTTAAACATGCCCGAAATGACGTCATTTTGGGCAACTTAACTGTTTATCGTTTCCGTTAGGCTCCAAGTCAACAAGTTCCGTTAGTTGCCAAACGGATGCAGACGGTGGGGGTAATTTTGATGACGAAATTGAAGTTTAGGAGTACGGATGAAAAAAATGAAAGTTTGAGAGTTTTTTTGATATTGAGGTCAAAGTTTGGGGGACATTTTGAAATTTTCCCTTTAATTTTTTGTTGTGTTCTGTTCCCTACGTGTAACCCTTTCTAGATATGTTTCTTTTGTTAGGGAAAAATATATGTTGTGCACTACCTAAAAGAGTACCCTAAAGTGCCCTACGTATCTAGCTAACTAAGAAAAATTCAAAAAATGCTCTATAGTGCACAAAAATTGACTCCCTAAAATCCTAGGTGGCACTTCTCACTCCTAAAGTGCCCCAAGTCATTACCTAAATTTAGGGAAAGACTTAAAAGGAGAGAGAGAGAGAGAAAAGGGCCAGAGGAGAGAGAAAGACTTTAAGGAGAAAGAGAGCAAGAACTAAAAGATAATATATATATATAGGATGGCGATCTATTGAGGACTCCCTCAAACAAAAATTCCGTGCGGACCTCACCATTTTTCGACTTTCCGGATCAAATTTTGACGATCCGAACCGCTCAATGTTTTTAAAATGCATTTTCCAAGGTCCACGCGGAAAATCTTCTAAAAAAAATACCCGGAAGGGCATGATCGGATCAGTTTTTGTTAAAAACGCTATATATAGCATCGAGCGGTTCGGATCGTCAAAATTTGATCCGGAATGGTGAGGTCCGCACGGAATTATCCTAAGGGAGTCCTCAATAGATCGCCATCCATATATATAAGAAGTTTCCTGTGAGGGCTCCCTCACAAAAAAAAAAAGTGCGGGGAAATAGGTATGGGCCGTACTTTTTTTTTTCGCGATCCAACGGCTCACAACTATTTTTCCGCACTTTTTTTTGTGATGCAGCCCTCATAGGAAACTTCTTGTATATATATAGGATAATGATCTATTGAGGGAGTCCTTAGGATAATTCCGTGCGGACCTCACCATTCCGGATCAAATCTTGACGATCCGAACCGCTCAATGTTTTTAAAATGCATTTTTAAGGGTCCACGCGGAAAATCTTCAAAAAAAAATACCCGGAAGGGCTTGATCGGATCGATTTTTGTTAAAAACGCTATATATATAGCGTTTTTAACAAAAATCGATCCGATCAAGCCCTTCCGGGTATTTTTTTTTGAAGATTTTTCGTGTGGACCTTGGAAAATGCATTTTAAAAACATTGAGCGGTTCGGATCGTCAAAATTTGATCCGGAAAGTCGAAAAATGGTGAGGTCCGCACGAAATTTTTGTTTGAGGGAGTCCTTAGTAGATCGCCTTCCATATAGGATAATGATCTATTGAGGATATATATATAGCTTATTAAAGTGCATTCCTTCTTAGGTAGCTAACTAAGTTTTTAGCACATAAAATAGGGTTCAATATGTGCTTAGGTGTACACTTTAGCAAACATTTATTAATAGTGCACTAGAGATGCTCGTACACATATAGCTATAAATCAGGAAAAAAGTGAACATAAGAGGATCCGCATTTGGTTTTTGTAAAAATGTTTGTTATATGACAAAGTGTTAAAAAGTGGCACCCAAATAATGTGTGTTAGGTAGAGTGTAAAAAAATTGCTCCATTTAACATTTTTATGATTTTTTCGGTATATTTTATGGTAATTAGCAATAATTTATGCAAGGATTGAGAGCAAATACACACGTAAAATACAAAAAAGATACCCACAGAACCACTCCCCCACAACACTCTCACATAAGAGGTGGGTCCCACACGTAGGCCTCACATGTGAGGGTCATCCCTATGTGAGATTGTTGTGGCTTTTTTTTTTTTTGGCCAAAGTTTAGGGTAGATTTTATAAATGAGAATCAACATGATCATAGAAAAATTGAATAGAAAATGCCGACCAAACAAAAAATCCTTCAATAAAAAAATTTCAATGATCAATGGATTTTTTTTTTTATGCAAGTATTATGCTGACTTTGTTGAATTTTCCTAAAACCCTATTACGGCATTTGATAAAAAAAAAAAAAGAATTACATCATTTGATAAGAAAAAAGAAAAAATAATTGGAACATTGTGGTTGGAGAGAGAGAGAGAGAGAGAGAGAGAGAGAGATTCCATCAAAAATTTCAACATCCTTTCTTCTCTGCAAGATTCGTATCAAATCTCAACGTACGTTTGTAGGAAAAAACATTCACAGTACAAACATTGGAAATAGTGGTATGTGGTGAGGCATTAGTTTTGTGTGAGAGAGGGAGTGTGTGTGTGTGTGAGAGAGAGAGAGAGAGAGAGAGAGAGTAGCTAGTGGCATCTTCCTTGGGCATATTCTGCTAGAAGAAGAAAATAAACCACCACCAGAAAACTAAGGATCATAGAGAACCAGAGATTCCATCATCCTGTAACATAAAAAGAAAGAACAGGGATAAGAAAAAATGGAAAGGAAAGGGTCAAGTTAAGCAAACATTTGATCAATAAAGTAGAACGACAAGTACGAATGAGAAACACGATTGAGGAAAAACCCTTCTCATATTCTAAATGAATTAACTAAATAGTCTAATACATTCAGGCTTCAGCATATGCCATTAGAAATGAATGACATTCCCATCGTAGACCATAACAATCAGATATAAGTAAACCATAACTCCATTCGACAATCATCTCTACTATCCATTCGCTAAACTTCGATGTTATTAGATATAAGTAAACCATAACTCCTGTCCAACATGACAGCTTCTAAACAATCAGATCAGAAGTTAAAAAGAATACGTAAACACTACTGTAAGAGAATCAGACCAGAGGCTCATCACAAGGACTACGTTTTGAATCCACCTTATCGAGTTTCATTCAAGAAAAGAAAGGAGAACAATCTAAGGATCACCTTCAACAATCGAAAACTCTTCACGCAGAAACTCAAAACACATTTTTCCCATAAAAAAATTATAGAACTGACATATGACCTACATAAATCAGAAAGGCCACATTACCATCCAACAGTTCATGCGATGCTGGACAAGTTACTGTGTCTTACACACAGCAATTACATATCCCCTATGGGCTACCCGTGTTGGTATGAACACTTTTGTGAAGCTGTGTCACAAAAGTGATTTCCGCCATTGTTCATATAAAAGAAAAAAATTACAATTGACATCCTCCATACCTCCAAATGTACAAGCCCACGGGTTAATTTAAAGACCTAAGCCCTCGATTTATATGTGATACAGGTTGGGCAGGATTGGTAGTCAGGAAGGATGGACATCGGGATTGGTAAGACTGAAGAGGGATTAACAGCATATTTTGAAAGCAAAAAGAAAAAATCATATAAAGAAAGTCTACTAAATCGTAAGGTTTCCCACAACCACCATGACCTCCAAAGAAAGCTTTGAAATTAAACACCCTCAACCACAATTTCATTGTCACTGCTAAGAAAGAAGCAGGGGCACACATAAACATACAGACAAGTTGAACCGAGCCTTATGTCCTAATCAATTGGGATAGACTACATGAATCCTATTTTCCACTGAGCTCTGTCAAGGACTACTTGTTCACTTAGACTTAGTAGACTTATATCTTTGTCACTACGACATCTAATGTCAATTTGAGCCTTCCCCTCCCCGTAGCATTACTACCCAAAGCTATTCTATTAACTCTCTTAACTATTGCACATACTGGTCTACAAACAATATCAAATAAAACAAAACGCCCGGCAGATAAACGACGGCTGGCCAGCCATTCACATGCAAGAAATCGCAAGCATGCATCCATATAAGAAGCCACCAAAGAACAAACAACATCAGACATTTAGTTATCCACTTTTACCACTCTACTAAAATGTTGGAATATTCTAATAAAAATAAAATAAAATACTTATTACCTATTATTAGTTTTCCGTTATAATATAATTTCTTAATTGTTGACTGTTACAAATACTTAAAAGAGATTTATTTCTATCATTATACTATGTACTAATGAGGTTTTAATTCTAATGACCTCTATATATGAGTTTTGGATGAAGGTGAGAATAGAGGGAAGAATAAGTTTGTACCCAAGGAGAGAGATAAAATGGTTTGAAGAGTTTTACATATTCATATTACTTTCTATATCATTGGGCAACTCGGTTCGTGACTCGTTCAAACCTCCCGGTGGTCGTGAACATCGGATGAGGAATGCTTGTGAGCTCTTGGGTTTAATCTTGGGGCTAGTACACTCCAGTGGAACCTTCACGAGGGGAGGAATATTAGCCTTAAGACAGTGACTACACGACTCTCATTCTCACAGGCAACATCTTTCCTATTTTTACTATTTTCGTACTCTTGATTTACTTGTTGTATCTCTATATTCATGTGGTTGAGTTATTCTTGTGATAAAATGATATTTTATGATTAAAAGTTCTAACAATTTAAGGCTAATAGTACTTTGTAAATAAAGTCATGAAGGAAATTGGAGAAAAATTAAAAGACACGTTTCTCTAATATTGAGATTGAGATCCCCTGTATTAGATTCGGCTCTCTGAGGACATGAGGAAAAGTATATATAAGACGGTTCATGTGCTGTTCGGATATAATGATATGTTAGTTTTAATTTAGGATTCTAAAGTCAGCGCATGTAAGTTTAGAATTAGTAGTACCGTGCATTTTACTTCAAAGATTGATTTTGCTTAGTATGTCCCTTGGGTCACTGCCTTATTCTCGGTACTGATGCGGGTCGGTTTCTATATGACTCTTGAACTAACCTTTGGTTCTATATTCAGTGGAGAAGTATTATAATGCGTTCAATTCTTTGATTATGAGCCGATCAAAGATAAATTGAGATCAGCCGAACTGATTGTGTTTCTGAAATACAATTTATTGATGATCCGGTTTCGATATTTATCGTGGGAATATTGTTTATTTATTTATTTTTTGGAAAGGCAGAATGTTTCTTGGAAATGTCTTGAGTATAGTTGTGATTGTTTTGAAGTCGTTGACTTGCTAAAAGACATGGACATGGTTGGTTATGTTTACCTTTTCCAATTAGCTTTCTTGAGCCAGTTTAAGTTTTTTTTCAAAACAGAAATCTAAGGCTCTGTTTGGAAATTAGGGAAAGAAAGAGAAAAGAAGAGAAAATAATTAAGAAGGAAATTAAAGAAAAAATTGAAGAGGAAATGGAAGGAAAGTTAAATAGGAATTTGATTATTTTCCTTTCTCTTCTTCAACAACCAAACAGAGCCTAAGGATGATAAAGGGATTTGATACTTTTTGGGTCCGTAGATGAAAACAAATCAGTCTCCTAAATAAAATGAACAGTTCTAAAGTAAGTAAATCACATTTTTCTGCTTAATGAATTTATGTTTAGTCATTTTGGAAGACCATGATATACTTCTAGAAATTATTTGTCTTCCCGTAAAATTCTCGATCTATTGATGTAAAAAATAAACAAGGTTGATTTTGGTGGTAGTTTGCCTTGTATGGAATTTTCCAAATAATTTACGGTTAGCAGTTTTTCAAAAGGCCAAAATGTTGTGAATTGCTAATCATTTATTGTCTGCATTTGGTAGCATTTGAAGCACAAGACTAATGTGAATTTATGTGAATTGTTATTTCAATTTAATATGGAAGTTAATTGACTCGATATGGGGTATTGAATAGGTCTTCAAATGAATACAAATTGCATTTATGTACATGCATGTTGTTACAAAGTATGAAGGCCAATACCAATTTTCAATTTATTCTAGTACTGTTGAATAAATCATGAAAAAAAAGGGGAAAAAAAAAACCTTGTGTGTTTTAGCTAGTCATTTGTCAGATTTGATAAGGTGTCCTATTTGGAATTTTTTTTTTATAAACTTTAACTTTAATAGTTTTGGGAAATCGATTGAGAAGTGACGTGTACTTTGCTTTTTCGTAACTGTTAGCACAGTGTTTGTTGTTGTATTCCATTGGATGAAACTGTCATTTGGGATATATGTGATGGGTAATAAGATTAAGTTGGCTCCCCAATAATTATGATGGTAATTTAAGTTTTGGTTACTACAATGAGGATTAAGATCCAGGCTCTTAAATATTTATAATGACTATTGCGGTTTTGACTAGAAAACATGATGCATAATAATTGCATTATTGCAACTTATTGCTTAGATTGTTACATTTTAAAAATTCTTGACATGTGCTTTATGGCATAGTTATGAGTCATTCATACATTTTCATCAGTGTTTCATGTGCACATGATATTTTCTAGTGGCATTGTGTCAATATTGCATATGCCCACATTTGTCAAATGGCTAAAAGCTGTTGAATTATTGTGGTGGTCTATTTAGTGTTGCTAAGTAGAATTTTTGTTTATTATTAATTTATTCTATTTTATTATACAAAAGGTTGTCGGTTTTTCATTATACTATTTCACCGATATCCTAAGGGTGGAACAATGAAAAAAAAAAGGTAACTTTGTTTGGATGAGAAAATTTCGATGAAAAATAAACTCTTAATAGTATCTTGTTTGTAGCTCTTTTGATGATTACTTTTATGGTTGCAACATCTTGGTATTGGAATAATGAGATTTTCAACCATGTTAATGTTTTTGTTATTCTGTAACGATTTGTGAGCATATGTTTAAATTGCTTTTGTACTGAGGTGGTGTAATTTTTCTGGTGTTAACTATGAATTTTATTAGTTGATTGGAGTTTTGAAACTTGTGGGGGAAGGTCAAACTTAATTTTATTGTGTAAGTTTCAAAACTTGTAATGTGAATTTATTGAACATTTTTTTTTTTTTATAAGCTGAAAATGATGTTGGATTATGACTAGTAATCAAGTCTAGGTTCTAATTTTGTGACTCAGAAAGTTGAGTGTATACATTTTATTTATAGAAAGGAAAATTTATTTTATAGTCATTGTGCGGTAATGAAAGTTTTGAACCATTATTGTAGTATTGCGTGAGTATTTCTACATTTACAAATTTTTTACATGTTTTCTAAAATCAAGTCACAATGTTTTTTTTTTTAATTAAAGAAATAAGAATAATGAGACTTATATTTGGAGACTAAATTATAAAGTATACCAATGTTGTCATAGGGGGTTTTTGGATTTTGACTTTGTCTTCTTATTCTTAGCACTATGCACAAGATCTTAAATCACTTGAAAGAATCAGCTGGGTTGTTTTGGCGTTCATTAGAGTTTGAAAGACATGACTCTGTCTTTTTCAACCTATATTAGAAACAGAAGGTCGAAGTGGTTTTAGCTCTTTCTAGTTGGTTGATTAACTTGAATGTTATGCTATTAATTGGGTTATTAGGTTTTAAATGTCACATGTTGCTCGTATCCTTCAGAGTCTTCTGTGTTTCTCCCTTTCTAGTAGACAGTTGTGGAGTTTGCTCCAAAAAAAAAAAAAAAAAAAGAGGCAAAGGTACCAATGCAATGAGAAATCAATTTTCTTTACATTGCTTATCAATGTCGATCAGGTTTGACTATTACTTTACACTTAGTGGCATTTTTTGGTCACCAATATTGGAGAAAAACTAAATATAGTATGAAGTGTGATATTATGCCTGATATCAAATCACAAGCTATTGTATGCTAGGTTTAGAATTACCAAAACCCCAAAACGCTATACTACTTTCTTATTGCTTGATATTATCCTTGTTAGTTTATTTTTGTGGACGACTGAAATGTGGGGGTATATACAAGTTCGTACAAGTTAAGGACATAACAGAGTGATTTGATTTAAAAATCTTCTACATATTTATAAGGAATGTGGGGGTGTTATTTATTGTGGGAATATTGCTTCGATGTTTCTTGAGAAGAGGTGTAGTAAGATGTATTAATATTTTATGTTGGAAATCTTTGCTTGGAAATATCAGATATGCGAAGTTAATGTATATAGCATGAAATCATCTAATGGTGTATTGGAGTTTGTTGATTGTGTTCTCACAGGACCGCATACTAGCAAGTTGATAAGTTGAAGAGCGGTCAAGCCTCTAAATACGACGTCGAAAATATATGGGCCCTGGACTAGCGATGAGGCTAGATCCATATAAGAGATGAATTCATTGTCCCTGGGCTAGCATTGAGGCTAGATCCATACTAAAATTGTTATTTGGGACTGGACAAGCGTTGAGGCTAGATCCAAATTATGTCGAGGGGGATGGGCTTAAGCCCACAGGGAGTCACCTAGGGAGGTAACCCGCCTTCTGTGATTGGAGATCCCATGAAGGAAGTTCAACGGGTAAAAACAATCCACATTGCGTGACTCGTTCCAACACTCATTTAATGAAAGGAGATTGTCTCTTAGACTCTCCTGCTCATCCCTAAGGCAATTGTGCTGAAGAAGTGACTGGTTGAGGAAGGGTTATACCTTGAATGAATCCAAGGCAGACATTTTTCTGCAAGGTACATTCCGTCACTGTACCCTTGGAGGATTCACCTAAGTGAGGGCTGTCGTGAGGCCGCGACTATGAGGCTCGGGCTGAGCTCTAGTAACCCTCATGAGAATCAAGATTCAGTGCATGGCCATTAATAGCACTAACCCGCGAATTGATGTCCAATACCGGTACTGTGTGTGTGACATGTTGAACTTTGGCTCAAAGGATCTAGTTCAAGGTATAGGCCTTCTATGATCCTTCAAAGGGAAACTGTTAACACTAAGTGTGGGTTCAAGTCCGGAAGACACCCACACCGATTGCCCAGTATTTAGTTGCCCAATTTTTCATCGTACATTATGTATTCTTAAAATCGTGTGCTTTAAAATCAAATACAAAACATTTTATTTTTATTAAAAGTGGGGGATTGTTGGAATATTCTAATAAAAATAAAATAAAATACTTATTACCTATTATTAGTTTTCCGTTATAATATAATTTCTTAATTGTTGATTGTTACAAATACTTAAAAGAGATTTATTTCTATCATTATACTATGTACTAATGAGGTTTTAATTCTAATGACCTCTATATATGAGTTTTGGATGAAGGTGAGAATAGAGGGAAGAATAAGTTTGTACCCAAGGAGAGAGATAAAATGGTTTGAAGAGTTTTACATATTCATATTACTTTCTATATCATTGGGCAACTCGGTTCGTGACTCGTTCAAACCTCCCGGTGGTCGTGAACATCGGATGAGGAATGCTTGTGAGCTCTTGGGTTTAATCTTGGGGCTAGTACACTCCAGTGGAACCTTCACGAGGGGAGGAATATTAGCCTTAAGACAGTGACTACACGACTCTCATTCTCACAGGCAACATCTTTCCTATTTTTACTATTTTCGTACTCTTGATTTACTTGTTGTATCTCTATATTCATGTGGTTGAGTTATTCTTGTGATAAAATGATATTTTATGATTAAAAGTTCTAACATAAAACACTTCAAAATATTTGTCGCTAACTTATACTTTGTTAGGCAAATTAGGTTGTTATTTGATTAGCATTTGTTGGTTAATGGTGTTACAGGTGCCGAGTGCCCAACGACGTGGAAACATGCTTTGGAGGGGTCTAGAAGCGTCGAGGAAGCAAAGAGGAGCAAACGGGGACCAAATGACAAATTTTTGGTACCATGGTCCGGACCACCCTTTTCCCCGTCCGGACCATGGTCCTCGCGAGCGGCAGTGACCCTTCTGCATTGATAGTCCGGACCAGGGAAATCCCCGTCCGGACCATGGCGACGGGAATTTGCGTTTTTTCTGGTTTTTGTGTAATTTGAGGGCCCTAGGTATAAATATCATAACCTAACATTGTTTTAGGGTTCCGAACATTGGGGAGAGGCTACTTTAGAGAGAGAAACTTAGAGTTCTTGATGTTCTTCACGTATTCTTCAAATCGAAGCATGTCGATCATCTCCATGGCCGGCTAAACCCCTTTTCTAGGGGGAGGATGAAGCTCTACACCAAGTATCCTTCTATTTTGTGTAGGTTAGGGTTTTAATCGAATCGGATTATATGTTCAGAACTTGGTTTCATGAGATTAATGGAATTGTGGTTTTATTCTTTCGACTTGTTGCGTGTTTGTACACCGGTTTTCGAACACCCGTTCATATAATTGTTTTCAACGTTGTGTTTGGAGTTCTAAGATAAACTATGCTCGTGAGACGGATCGTGCCGTTGGGCGGCGTGACAACGTACCAGTGAGACGGTCCGTGCCGCGGGATAGTTTATGCCTTTTAACATTCACAAGTATCTTCTTGACGATTATCGATGGGGATTGCAAGCCCTAGCGATAGTCCATTGTGATTCGATTATCAACCTAATCTATGCGAAAGTTGTGGTTACGAGGGTGGAGTGGATTCTAAACCCTAGATTCCCTCTCCATCAATTCAAATCCTTTTTACTAATTGCGTTACCCTTAGTTTAATTAGTTCACAAACAATCAAACCTCTTTTTACCGAATTAAATTAGAAGTTCATCGGAATTAATGCAACTCAGCCACATTGTCCCTGCGGATCGACACTCGGACATAACCACTGTTCTTCTGAATAAGGGTTAATTCCTTGCTTTTATAAATATATTTTTGGTGTGAAAAACGACCTACCAAATTTTGGCGCCGTTGCCGGGGACAATTTGCACGGTTGCTTAGTTTCGATTAATTTTTATTTTAATTCTTAGTTTAGGGCTTTTTAATTTTCTGTTTGCTAAGTGACACTCAGGGCTCAAGTAGCGAAGCATTCAATTGAGCAGGATTGACCAGTGAAAAGCGGTGCCGTGATATAAAAGCGTTATTGCTGCTCGCTGTAAGTCTTGTTTCCCTTTTATTTGCTTGTCTCTGTGTATGTTTGGTCGTCGGTCTCAGAAACCCCAACTTGCTCCTCTCAATCTGGATATAGAAAAGAGACGTAGGGTAAAGAGTGAGACTGATTTACTTTCAATGGGGGATATACAGAATGACGCTAATCCGCCAGGAGGCGCTAATCCGCCAGGAGGCGCTGTCGCGCCCCTTGCCCCACTTCACACACACTTTTTGCCATCATCTTATGCTGCACCATCATGCATCCAGTTGCCACCATTCACGGCAACTCACTATGAGATTAAAACCAGCATGCTAAACGCGTTGCCTAATTTTCACGGGTTTCCTAAGGAAGATCCCTACCAGCATATTGATGAGTTTATAACCATAAGTTCCACACTTCAAATTCATAATTTCCCCAATGAGGTGCTTAGGTTAATCTTGTTTCAATTTTCGCTGAAAGAGAGTGCCAAGCACTGGCTCAGTACTCTACCCGCGAACTCGATCACTAGCTGGGATCAACTTAAGGACGCATTCCTTAAAAAATACTTCTCCATAGGCAAAACAGTTCATTATCGGAAACTGATTACTTCGTTCCGACAGAATGACAATGAACCTCTTCACGAGGCTTGGGAGAGGTATGGTAACCTGATTAGAAAGTGTCCGCACCACGACATTCCACAATGGCAGTTGGTGCAATGTTTTTACGATGGGCTGAATTCTCATTATAGGATGATGGTTGATGCCTCGTGTGGAGGCTCCTTAATGAACAAAAATGAGCAGTCGGCATGGGAGCTCTTTGAAACGATGAGTGATACCTCCCAGCACCATGCCACTTACCAGCATAGTGATAGGGAGACCAACGCGGCCAGTTCTTCCAAGCCACGGGGTATGTATGAGGTTAGCCCCTCTGACCACCTTGCGCGTAAGGTTGACTCTCTTGCTGAGAAACTTGACCAATTTTTGGGTTTGGGCTCGACTTCCACTCTGCCTCCTCCTACTTTTCAGGAGGCTTGTTCTCTATGTGCTAGTCCAGCCCATTATGTTACAGAGTGTCCAGCGAGAGACCAGTTTCCAGGTTTTGCGGAAGAGCAAGTTCACGCTGCTCAGGGGTACTCTAATGTGCAGAGTTATCCTAAACCAGGTGATCCCTCTTATAACACTTACCACCCGGGGCTTAGGAACCATCCTAACCTGTCGTGGCGACAGCCACAAGACAATGCCCCTGCCCCACAGTCTAGGCCATGGACCACACCATATAATCCTGCGGCCTATCGCTATGCGAACCATCAGCGGCCACCCCCTCATCGAGCGCCAGCCCAGTCCTCGAGGGACCCTTCCTTCGAGGATAAGTTTCTTAAGGCATTTGAGATGATGACTGCGACCCAACAGCAGGTAACTGCTACTCAACAGCAGGTGAATTCCCACACACAGTCCATCGCTCGAATGGAGGCACAATTGGGCCAATTGGCCAATACGATGAACCGTAGGGAGGAGGGTAGGTTGCCTAGTCAGCCAGTCCAAAACCCGAGAGGTCAAAACCAGTGTGAAGGTAGTCGAGGGACTGCTAACTTCCAGCAAGCAAATGTTCTGATATCCCTTCGCAATAAGAGGGAGGTCGAGACCCGACCAGAGAAGCCACAAAGCAAGGAGCACCAAGCTCCCTCCTCCCCATCTGATTCCGGGGAGGGGAATTCTCATAGTAAGGAGGCAATCCCTCCAGTCGCTACTTCACCACCCACCGCCGCAACCATGAGCTCCAAGGCACCATCCTACGTGCCTAAAGCCCCATTCCCCGCTGCTTTAAATGGGCCATCTCCCTATGCAAAGAAGCCAACTTCTATGGAGGATACTCTAGAGGTATTCAAACGCGTGAATATCAACATACCCCTCCTCGAGGCCATTAAGCAAATCCCGAATTATGCCAAGTTCCTAAAGGACCTCTGCACTCATAAGCGGAAATCTCGGACAAATGTGTCCAAAAAGGTCCTTCTCACCGAGCAAGTGAGCTCTGTTTTCCAGTCTGTCACTCCCCCTAAGTTACAAGATCCTGGCACAGCTACCATTCCCATTGTCATTGGTAGCCATTGTATCGAGCGCGCACTTCTAGACTTATGGGCTAGTGTCAATTTGATCCCTTACTCGGTGTAAGAGCAATTGGGACTTGGAGAGTTAAAACCCACGACGGTAACCTTGCAATTAGCTGATAGATCCATAAAGGTACCACGTGGTGTAGTTGAGGACGTTCTTGTCAAGGTCAATGATTTCTACTTCCCTGCTGATTTTATAGTCCTTGACACAGAACCGGTGAACACCCTCAGACAGCAAACACCTGTTATACTTGGTCATCCATTCTTGGCGACAGCCAATGCTAATATACATGTGAGGAGTGGAGAGATGGAGGTCACGTTTGGTAACATGACTCTTAAGCTCAATGTCTATAATACAACGAAACAACCTCAAGTGGAGGAAGACTGCTTTGCAGTCAATGTTATCAAAGACTTTGAGGAGAGGGCATTGCCTTATAGTGTGACTGACGACCCGTTGGCTGCATGTTTGGCACATTTTGGTTTTGAGGATTTCGACATTGACAAGTCCATAGAAGAGGTTAACACTTTACTTGAATCCACACCCCTCATGGATACCTCTTCTCGGGAGTCCAAAATTGAGTATGTGCCCACTCTTCTGGGTGTCGCGGACACGTCTACAGAGTCTTTATTAGAGCTTGGATTGCAGCCTTTACCACTAGAATCGTGGACTCCATGCACCGAATTAGTAGAGGCTACCACACTAGACGATAGACCTGTAAAGTGTACTCATAATTCGGGGGTAGATGGTTCTTGTGTAGATATTCACGGTGCGAATGGAGGGATGGAGGGTGATGAGATGTGGTGCTCGGTCTTAATTTGTGGGGTGAGTGTTGGGACCTCACCCTTTAAGCACATGTTTCCTTTGCATAAAGATTTTACTCCTATGGTGACTAGAGGAACAATTCCAACTCAATTATTTGATCAACTGTTTTTCGTCCTTGGAATTGAGTCGAATGATATCTTTTGGGATGATCCATCTCTTGTGAATTTTAAAAGGAGGATTAAATCTATTCATGGAGCATTAATTAAGTGTGAGGGGGGATAACTATGGTGGGCCCGGTTTATTTGAACCATTGAGCTTTTCACGACAAGTCTAGGAGACTATAAATCCTTGGAGGATGTGATACCTCCAGTTTGGCCGTGCTCGAACGGCTTGTTTTGGTCCGGTATAGCCACCTAATTTCTAGCCTTAGGTTTGTGTATCTGGGTTTCGAACAATCTTATTGCAGTGCCTCGGATAGTCATTAAAGACGATTGGCTCTGGCTTCTTTGAGGAAAAACCTTGAGAAATTTAACCTGTTGAGTCGTGACTTACCCGGGATTGTTATGATGACCTTCTCTACACAAATTTTAAGTGAGAAATTAGGGAGAAAAGTAGTACCCGTGCCTTTCGCGTGAAGAAAGTGGTGGATTTTATTATTTTTCTTTATTTCGTATCTGTGGGGACTAACCTGTGCAGGTCATTATGTTCAAGTTGGGGGGTCATGCCCCGTGATCTTTAGCCTGTTTTGTTCTCCTTCACGAGGTGATCTCTTTCCTTCTCTTTCCATTATTTGTCCTATCTTTTTCGTGCATGACATTCAATGAGGACATTGCATGAGTTAAGTTGGGGGGAGGGACCACTTTGTCATTGTGCATATTTAGAGTCTTGAAAATCCAAAAAAAATTACAAATTTTAAAGAATTCCAAGAAAAAGAAAGTTAAGTAGAGGGTATTGGATACTTGAGTGCTCTTAGTCTTGATTGATGGCTGCTGATTAGTGCTGCGCGTGTTTGTCATGTGAATTGATGTCTTGATGCGAGTTCATGGATCAGTTTAAGCTTGTGAATAACATGTTGATAGAAAAGCACTTGGTTAGCCCGTATACTCTATGTTTGGATAGTGTTTGATCATTCGAGTATATGTTTTCTCATGCGCACGGACCCACTTTGAGCATTCACTGGCCTTGAATTTGGTTTACATGTCGTTGATATTTCGGTGTTAGTTGATTGTGCCCATGGGCTAATTGGAACCCCTTCCCTACATTATGTGCTGAATTGATATTGCTTATCCGGGCGTCCATTAAGTAACCGGGCAATCGGGGTTTGCTCCCACCATGTTGTTCGCGTCAAAAGATGGATAGACCTTGTGAAGGCATCGGTTGGCTGTGGTTAGTTTGAGTCTCTCTCTAAAGCCTTTTTTACTCGAGCGATTAAGTCCGAGGGGTCTCTTTTAATCTGGTACCCTAAGGCCATCTGGCTTGGGGATGACCGACCTAAAGCTCGTTACATGGGTCAACTAGAAAGCCCGAGAGATCCGAACATCGCACAATCGCATTCCAAAAAAAAAAAAAACAAAAACAAACCAAAAAAAAATAGAAGGAAAAAAAGAACGGTTGAATAAAGGGAGGGGGAGAATGTAGAGGCACACCGGGATATCGATAGTATGAACTGTTTTCAGGGTTGGTGAATCTCTTTGTGTGGCTCTCACTTACACACATGCTATATGATAAATCCCTATCCGATCATAGATGTGAAGGCTAATCGTTGTGGTAGGTTGAATACGAGAATTCACTTGTTTAAGCCTTTGCATGAGCAAAGCATCTTGTCTTTGGTTTATGTGGCATTCGCGGCGGCATTTTGAGGCGTTGTCGGTTGGGTTTGAGTTGCACTTGTGGTATTCAGTTCCCTTTGTGTTTTGTGGGTGATCACTGCTGAAAACCCTCACGAGACTTCACTCGTCCTACCGGGGCCGCCTGGGGGTTTAAAAGAACTATCATTTCATTGCATTTAGTTGGTAGTTTATTTTGTTTCTTTGCTAGAGACTAGCAAAGTGTAAGTTGGGGGGTGTGATAGGTGCCGAAAAGCACCCATTGAACCTCGCTAACTTATACTTTGTTAGGCAAATTAGGTTGTTATTTGATTAGCATTTGTTGGTTAATGGTGTTACAGGTGCCGAGTGCCCAACGACGTGGAAACATGCTTTGGAGGGGTCTAGAAGCGTCGAGGAAGCAAAGAGGAGCAAACGGGGACCAAATGACAAATTTTTGGTACCATGGTCCGGACCACCCTTTTCCCCGTCCGGACCATGGTCCTCGCGAGCGGCAGTGACCCTTCTGCATTGATAGTCCGGACCATGGAAATCCCCGTCCGGACCATGGCGACGGGAATTTGCGTTTTTTCTGGTTTTTGTGTAATTTGAGGGCCCTAAGTATAAATATCATAACCTAACATTGTTTTAGGGTTCCGAACATTGGGGAGAGGCTACTTTAGAGAGAGAAACTTAGAGTTCTTGATGTTCTTCACGTATTCTTCAAATCAAAGCATGTCGATCATCTCCATGGCCGGCTAAACCCCTTTTCTAGGGGGAGGATGAAGCTCTACACCAAGTAACCTTCTATTTTGTGTAGGTTAGGGTTTTAATCGAATTAGATTATATGTTCAGAACTTGGTTTCATGAGATTAATGGAATTGTGGTTTTATTCTTTTGACTTGTTGCGTGTTTGTACACCGGTTTTCGAACACCCGTTCATATAATTGTTTTCAACGTTGTGTTTGGAGTTCTGAGATAAACTATGCTCGTGAGACGGATCGTGCCGTTGGGCGGCGTGACACCATACCAGTGAGACGGTCCGTGCCGCGGGATAGTTTATGCCTTTTAACATTCACAAGTATCTTCTTGACGATTATCGATGGGGATTGCAAGCCCTAGCGATAGTCCATTGTGATTCGATTATCAACCTAATCTATGCGAAAGTTGTGGTTACGAGGGTGGAGTGGATTCTAAACCCTAGATTCCCTCTCCATCAATTCAAATCCTTTTTACTAATTGCGTTACCCTTAGTTTAATTAGTTCACAAACAATCAAACCTCTTTTTACCGAATTAAATTAGAAGTTCATCGGAATTAATGCAACTCAGCCACATTGTCCCTGCGGATCGACACTCGGACATAACCACTGTTCTTCTGAATAAGGGTTAATTCCTTGCTTTTATAAATATATTTTTGGTGTGAAAAACGACCTACCACTAACTAAAACACAAGTCAAGCGATACCTACCCTTTTTTATCTGTGTCAAGAAATAGCTGGTTTTTTTTTTTTTTTTTTTCAATCTAAAGTAATACCTAACCATGGGACATACTAATATACACATTGATGCCCATTTCTTAAATAAATAAGTATGAATATTACTATTTTTGAGTTTTGAGTGGGGTCACGCGGTGGCACCCATTTAAATGCATCCCTAGTTGGGTGTGTGCCACTAGCATTGCCGAATGAATGGAAGTAAGAAATAGACCTGACCATTTTCCGTTAGGGTTTCTAACAGAAGTTAGAAATGGAGTTAATAGATTACTATGTCATAGTTGGAGGATGAAATAAACGGTTTTGATAGTTTGATGACGAAGTAGAAAAACGTTGGTATAGTTTAAGGGATGTAAATGGAAAAAACTCTTCTTGTAGTGACTTGCAAATTAAACAACTTAACTCTTACCTAGCATCCTGGACCAGACCAGACCTAGTAGTACAACTGAAGACCACGTACAACTGTGTGCCCGAGCCCAAAAAAACAAACCTCAACCTCCTCAGTGACGATCTCGTCAGGTCAGGGAAGAGATCCCGAATAGGACTCTCTGGCTGGTAGGCTGCGTGTGTCACCTGCAATTTAAACAACAACATTGCATGTTAAATATAAATAAAGTTAACATATGCCAACAAAAATTGACGAGGATTTTCTATTTTACCGGCAGAGCGTAGACGAGCTCCTCTGGCTCAGGCGACGACCACAATCGTAAGTGGTCGTGCCTTAAGAAGGTCGAGCGCAATGGTCGTCGGGCGACGGGCTCGTACGGAACGAAAAAGGAAAGTGCCTCAGCAGCCTGTCTGCGCTCAAACTGAAGGAGCCGAACACATACCATGGCCCCTCCTAGAGCCAATCTGTCCAGAGTGTGGACGGCTCTAACAGATACACAAGAGATGAGAACCAAATTAGCTTCGCATACTAATTAACATAAGAACTAGTGCAAGGGATACAACTAAATTGCAGTTTAACAAAAATTTAGAATAAAATTGAAATTGATGAAACGGGGTGAATTTGGATGAACCACTTATGGATGTCCGATTGAGGTGATCCCGCGAGGGGGCCCTTGGAATTTCAATCTAAAATGAATGAACGGCTCGGATCGTTCGTGTAGGACTCAAAAGTGGGTCCTCGAGGCCATCTGTACATAGTGCACAGATTAAACAGGTCGGGTTTGGGTTGAACCCGCATAACCCAAAAATGACACGAATTAACCTATTCGTCTAATCGTGTCGACCCTGGTAACCCGAACCCGACCTAAAAATGACACAAATTAACCTGTATGTTTTCATGCTCTGAAGTTGTGCATGAAGTTTTCTATTGTAATGGTTACTGTGGATTAATAAATAAAAAAATCCACCGTGCAAAAAAAAAAAGTTAATCGTGTCAACCAGAACACGACACTATTATTAGCAGGTCGGGTTAGGGTTCATATTTTTCGACACGAGTAATTAAGCCGGTCATTTTGACACAAACCTGATTTGACACGAACATGGCTCAACACGACACGAACACGGCACGACGCCCACCCCTAGGTACAGCGGTTATAGCCTATAAGTTCCGTCTACCCACACGTAGGTTCTCTCTCTCTCTCTACCAACCCCATATATATCCTAAGGTATCTTATGAAAGTGCTTAAACTACTAAAACCCTATAATATGAAAGTGCACTCTAAACCTAAAACCCCAAAAAAGAATGATTTACTTTAATAGTAATTAAAAAGAGTGACTTACCTTAGTGGTAATTAGATGCCTCTTTTCTAGACATAGAGACAAAAATCTGGCAATTTGAACCCATTTTCGTGGACTCACTCAAACCCAACCAATTATAATTTTCCTAAACCCACCCATATCCTATGAATTCTTATTGGCTCAACTTATTAAACCCACTAATGTTTGGGTTTAGATGGGTGGGTAATGGGTTAGAAACCCATCCATTCTGTTTTTGTCCAGATCTCTCTCTCAGTCCGTCTCCAAGCCCTTGCCACATTCAGCTTCAATCGATTTGGAGGGTCAGGAGGGAGGCCTTGGAAATCACCACCTAACCTCTATGGCCACCTCTGCTAGCCTCCATAACCACCGCCAAACTTGCTACCTTTTTCCCCTTTCAAAAAACTTAGCTTATTCGTGGCCACCACCCACCTTCCACTTCCCATTGAACAACTTCTTTCACAAGCCGAAATTATTCATAATACCCTATAAATCAAAATAAAATTGCCAATTAGTATGGAGAAAACTACCGCTTAGTATCCTTTGTAGACCTTATTAATTATGTTCCCCCAAAGCTACAAAGCAAGAGAACAGACGGGATTAACCCTCAAATCTAATGCAAGAAGGCCCTTAAAAAATGCTACATGGGCAACTTGATTTGCAGTTATTCTCACCCATAGAACCGAGATATCCATTGTTCTGGGCGAATTCTTTAATGTCCAAAATTAATACATTGACTTCCCAAAGGGAAATTTGTTAGAATCAAGGTTCTGAATACCGTATCGGCTAGAGTACCGGTTTTCCCATTGGTACGGTACGGTACCGGTACCGGTCGATACCGGGTACCGTATCGGATTTGCCGCAACTATATATTTATAAATATATATATTGAGAGAGAGGGTTCAAGAGACCCAAAATTTGTCACAGAATATGACATTTTCAATCTCATTTTCTTAAAAACCAAGGTTCCCCCTTAAACCCACTTAATTTTAGTACATATTTGTTGTATTGGATGTTTGGTAGTGATAGAAGTTGAACCCATGCATCACAAACCCTTTTTAAAAAACATGCCTTGTTTTTTTTATAATCTCCCCGTTCAGAAATCATAGTTTTTGGGTCACATCGGTACCAAATTAGAAAAAGTGTGTAACTACAATGTTGTAGATCTTGAAATTCTCTTAAGTTTTGATATATAACTTGCCTTGATCGGAGTTCGGAGTAAAAAGTTATGACCGGAATACGGTGGCAGTTTTGTTTTGTCCGGTACTTGCCCGGTATTGAAGCCGAAACGGTATTTGAGGTTTAAGATTCCGGTTTTCTCCAGATCCGGTACGTACCGGCCGGTACGGTACGAGATTCACAACCTTGGGTGAGTGTTAATAATTTTCCGGATGGATGGGCTTGTGAGAGTTTTGTTCCCGTACAGTAGTGAAGCTTGAGAAAATCAAAAGCTAGTTGTCTCCAGGGACGCAAGGACCATAGGTCAAGACTGTCAATTTGCCAATCAGGTTGTGTACTAGTCACAATTGGCAGATGGGCATTTTTCTAACCCAGTTTTCAAGGACGATAAAACGAGGGGTACCGACGCCCCTAGTACAGACGGCGTACCGACGGCACTTAGGGGCATTTTTCTAACCCAGTTCAAATTTTTTGGAACGAAATGGGGTGATTTTGGATCGAGCACTTAGGAGCGTCCGATTGAGGTGATTCTCGCGTGGACCACCTCGGAATTCGATTCTGGAGTGAATGGACGGCTCGGATCAACCGTTTGGGACCCACAAGGGGGTCCCCGGCGCCGTCGGTACGCCGTCTGTACTGTTTGGTCGGTACGGCTAGCATTGTTCCAACAAGAAACTGTTGGAGTTTTAGCAAAAGCTGCTCCCAGAGGTTCGTATCACATTTGTTAGTTTTTAGCCACATTTTTGTCGATAGATGATTCATCTTGATAAAAAAAATCAGAAAGGAAAAAGTTTTTTTGATTATTAACTAGTTTTTCTTTTTCTTTTTTTTTTTTTTTTTAGGGGGGATTCAACTTTTAAGGGCATCCACAGTAGGCTCCCTAAAAATGGCTCCTAAGTTGACTCCTAAGGTGTACACATAAGCCTAATTGGGATCCATTTGTGTCACACCCCACTTTGGCAGGATATAACCTGTACAAAGTGACAGGACATCTGTCACCACCTGTACGCCTTTCCGGCCTCACAAAAATAATACTCAAAATTAAACTACAGCTAGCAGCAGAAGCAATAAAAATAAACAGGTGTTCACACCTCCTCAACAATTGTACAGTCAACAATATTAGACTTGTACTGAACCACACCGACCTCACATTATATTGTCATTCTACAACACCCTCTAACCTACAAAATTACAAAACTCAACCTTTATGAACACCTGACTGGCACCCTGGCACTGTAGTGGACCGACGTCTAGCTCAACTGGAAATCTGCAACCAAAAGGTTACAGGAGAATGTACCTTAGCAACATAATAAATAGAAATGCCCAAGCTCCTGAGATGGATAGTAGATTTTAAATAAAACAACCACTGCATAAATATTTCAACCAACTTTCTTTGTTCACAAAACTCATATCAACAAACACATCACAAATGGATTTTCAATAATCATATTTTCACCCATTCCTCATAACATAAATCACATAAATTTTACCAAGTGAGCCAAAGAGTCGTTTACCTCACGACCGGGAGTTAAGACGGTACCGTTACCTCGCTCACAGGCTCACATATAGTGGCGGTGACGAGGGCCATTCTTTATCACCAATGGTAGGTGCAATCCACACAGTAAGCAAGAACTAAGCTTGCACTGCTCACATTTGGCACAGCCCACGAATGCAAGTTGCAAACCTTGCAAACTAAAATAATACTGGCACACAGCCAGGTGGCACAACCCACGAATGCAAGATGCCAACCTTGCAAACTAAACATTGGCACAAAGGCATAAAAATACTCTTTTCACCCATCAAAAATTATTTGATCCATAATCAAAATCATTTGATTCATCCAAGCATAATATAGTCATCACATACTCGAAAAAACATCAAAGGACCTTACAATAACAGTAATAATCACTTAACGACTTAGAAAACATAACATTTCTATTTATTATAGAAGCTGTACATTCTCACCTGCTACAACAGGACCAACTCCGCCATAGACTTAACTTCTACGCACTAGAGGTGTAATCACGACCATCCCTACGATATCATCACCTATAATACCAATTACACAACACCCATAAGACTCTCTACCAAAATTCATACCCAAATGCAAATGAAATGCATGCAAATGCCTCCTACGACCCAACAGTGCTACACTCTACAAATTTCCAGAATTAATCTACTAATCTAATCCCCACGAAATTTTTACCACAAACACCAGACTCATACTTAACCATCATATCCAAAACTCAGAATTTTCTGAACTCTTTAACTATTTTTAAACAACCTCCAAACAGACCCAGAACTTGCCGAAAATTCCCCAAAATAGATTTTTCTCCAACTTCAAACTAAAAACTGCTATTCTCTGGAAGGAATTAGAGCACAAACCATACATACTTTTGAAGATATATGAGTCTAGTTTCATAATCAAAAGGCGGTGTGTCAATCGGATACCCACGCTAGAAGTTATGACTGTTTTCCTAAGACATGTCAGTGCTGTCTGTACAAACACGAACCTGACAGCAGATTGGTTCACGAATTTTCATATTTTCTTTACGTTGAATTAAACTCTGAAATTTTTACACAACACAAAGAACATCCATGGGTATCCACTGTAAAAATCTCGTAAATTTCCGATTTCGACAACCATGTCTTAAAATTCGTCAAAACCTATGGCAGGTGTGGTTTTCACAAAACCAGTCAGTGAACCCTTCACCTTCCTTTCACGAATTTCATAAAAACAAACCCCAAATCACTCCTATGAGATGCAAAATCAGTGATTAACTTGTAAAAGAACAACATATATCAAGAATTTCGGAAATTAAACTTCAATTCGTACCTTAATTTTGGGGTTTTCCCCAATTTCCTTCTTCTTCTTCTTCTTCTTCTTCTTCTTCTTCTGCCGACTTCTCTCTCTCTCTCTCTTCTTTGATTAACCCCAATCCTCTGCCCAAATAAACAGAGAAGAGAAAAATATATCTCTTGCCTAATTACACTTCACCCCTCCAATTATCATTGTTATTAACTTTAAGCCCAAACCTTATGATTATTCCAAGCCACACATAGGATAAAACACATCAAATATTTAAAATAATCCGGATGTTACAATTTGACACTCCTAGAGTTTGCTAAATATAGAGAGCATACGTGCACCCAATGGACTAACAAGAAAATGTTCTATTTTGTGAAGAAAGTAATCAAAAAGGTGTGGGTCCCATAAAAAAAAGGGATTAAAAGAGCTTGGGTCTCACTTGGAGCTAGCTACAAGGCTAGTTAGATTTAGCTAATGGGTTAAGAGTCATGCTTAGGAGCTACCATTGGAAGCTTGCATTGGGAGCCCATTGAAGACCATAATTGATCAAATGGCTTGCTAAATTTTAGGAGCCTGACCTAAGAGCCATTTTAAGAGTCCACTGTAGATGTCCTAACACTTTTGCATTGCTAAAACTTGGATGTCTCTGCAAAAAAATTAGCAAGTCATAATTACATTTTTTATTCTTCTCATTGAGACGAATCAATAATCGACAAAAAATGGCACAAAACTAAAAAATTGAATAAAAACAAAAATGCTAAAAATGAAAAACTCAGCCTCATTGTCCTCTGAAGTACTTCAACAGTTTAGGATCCTTTTAATCTTTGTAATTTGTTTCCAAAGATTGATAAATTCTTTTTGTTGTTCAAAAAAAAAAAAAAACAGTCTACATATTTACGCTTTCCAAACATTTTCTGCAAGTGTGTATGGACTAGACGTGGACGATATGTTCACATGAGTTACGCTTAACTCAAAGTTTTTGGCTCTATGTTGAGCCTATAAAATTTATCCAAACCTTTCATCATGCAAGTCTCGTTGAAAAAACATGTTGATGCAACATTACTTTTATCCAACATTGGTAATTAGATGAATGAATTATTGAAAGTCGACGTTAAGAAGTCAACAAGACAAATACCAGCTACATGGAGTGGTTTGCCCCCTCATCTTCTCTTTCCTTTGTCCGAAATCAAAGCTGCTAGGGTAAGAACCTAGCAGGTACGTTCTCCACAAGATCATTGAAAGCTTATGCTATTAGGAAACTGGTAACATTCTCCACAATTCAATTAGACCAAAGTTTTTTCTTTCAGCTGTGGGGCTGGAAAATGTTGAGTTGAGGTGAGCTTTGAAGTGCTTGATCTTGGTTCTTTCAAAACTAGTCCAGCTCTATTAGCGATTGAATAATTGAGCTTGAGCTTGGCTTGTTTTAATATCAAGGCGTTTGAGTTCGGATTGTTGATTAAACAAGCCGAGTTGCCAAAAACAAGCTGAGTTTTACATATGAACAGAGTTTGAACCAACTTAAACTTCACTAGCTTGTTTATTAAAGAAGCTTAAAACTCGAAATCAAGCTTCAATTACTAAACAAGTTGAGTTGCCTCTCCTTGTGTGTCTAAGCTGTACTGATTTGAGTGAGTGAGTGACGAAAAAGGTAGGAATTGTAGACAATTCTTGAGAGAGAGAGAGAGCGCGCACGTGTGTGTCAATGAAATGAATGAATGTGTGAAAGAAATTTTAGAATCGGCGGTGAGTAGAGCATTTAAAGGTTCGGAAATGCTAGAGGCCCACACCCAACCACATACCTGTGGGTCCCATGATTTTACTACATACTCCTCTAGGAAAAGGGAAAAAAAAAGAAAAAGAAATTGCATGACTCCTAGCCCTTTTCATTTTAACGATCTACGGAGAGTGGCGAAGGAGAATATTTTGTAATTGCACTTGAACTTAAAAATTTTTTTGGCTTGATATAAAATGGCTTGGAACCCATCTCTATTTATAGTACTCCATAGAAGGCTCTAGTCCAAAGATATTTTCGTATAAGGTAAACTTTGTGGTAAATTCTAGAATTAGAGATTAGAATTAGAGATGTGACTAATTCTTACAAAAACCTCTAGATATTTCATAAGGATATTTTTGGAGCTTCTAGAGCTGGATATTCTAGTGTTTCTAAAAGCTAAATATTTATATCTACTTCAACAATATCTTCCATCTTTGGGCTTTATCTATTAGGCTTGTTTGGACTTTACTTTCTTGTACAAAAATACTAAATATAGTTTATACTTTAACAATGTTTATCATAATTAATATACAATTGAAAAGTAGATACACCTAATAACACCAACAAACTATGCTTACATTAAAAAAAGATTTTTAAATTGCCAAATTTCCAGTCTCTATTGTGGGCTCACATTAAGGCTTTCTAGTGCCTTGGTTAGGAGAAAAACTTGGGTGCAAATAGGGTGCAGGTGACGTGGTACTCGTTCGGTGCATCCGAGCCGTCCAAAAATGCATCCAACGGCTCGGATTGAAATGCACTTTTTGTTTTGTTTTTTTTTTTTTTTAAATCCGAACGACACTTTTAATATGGACCGTTGGTTGTGATGCTGGACGGTCCGGATTCACTGAGAGGGTACCACATGGTACCCTCCCCGTACCCAAATTCTTCTCCTTGGTTAGAGAAAGAAAAGAAGAGCCCTTGTATGATTCAGACAAAACCTCAATGGAAATATGGTTCTTTCTTCTATACAAGCTGTACATTTAGGTTGAATTTCTATCAAATGGTTTGAAAGATGTCATAATTAGATCAAACAGATTAAATTAATGTATTTAAAGTTCTGCTTCTTGAAAGATGTCCATAAATTGTTAATCGCACCCCTCAGGGTATTGCGGAAATCAACTCCATATTGATTTTCACGCTCCCTAAAATTAACAGCTTGGGGATTGCAAAAATCACTCTAAATTGATTTCCGTAGTCCCCTGTGAAGTGCGGTTAACAATTTGAGGGTGCGAAAATCACCTCTATTTTTTTTTTTGGTTATAGTTATCCCTTCCCATTTCCTTTTAATTAGGATGTCCCCCATGTTACCATGGACACCGTGTACACTTTAAACTAGATCTCAGCTTTTGCAATAACATTACCATTTATAAAAAAAAAAAAACTAGTGGGCTTCCATTGAAGAGTAACACCCTCTATTCAAAATCGTAATCCCCCATACCCCACCAATCTCACAATATTTGGCTCTATGATAGGCTCAGTAGAAATTATTACGGGTTCACATCGTACGTAGGTCTCATTGAGGAGGAGTAAGCTGCGCACCTTTTTGGGTTTCATTAAATTGATTTTTTTACTTTTACCGTTGTATATGAGAAGAAAGACCTGACTCGAACAGGGTGAAAATTAAAAAGCCAAAGAGTCCCTTAACAAAATCGGGCTTAAGTATTATCATGTTGTCATTTGTATTTCAAAATCGACCACAAATATACTGGCTAACTTTAAACGTCGACTTTCAATAATTCATTCATCTAATTACCAATGTTGGATAAAAGTAATGTTGCATCAACATGTTTTTTCAACGAGACTTGCATGATGAAAGGTTTGGATAAATTTTATAGGCTCAACATAGAGCCAAAAACTTTGAGTTAAGCGTAACTCATGTGAACATATCGTCCACGTCTAGTCCATACACACTTGCAGAAAATGTTTGGAAAACGTAAATATGTAGACTGTTTTTTTTTTTTTTTGAACAACAAAAAGAATTTATCAATCTTTGGAAACAAATTACAAAGATTAAAAGGATCCTAGACTGTTGAAGTACTTCAGAGGACAATGAGGCTGAGTTTTTCATTTTTAGCATTTTTGTTTTTATTCAATTTTTTAGTTTTGTGCCATTTTTTGTCGATTATTGATTCGTCTCAATGAGAAGAATAAAAAATGTAATTATGACTTGCTAATTTTTTTGCAGAGACATCCAAGTTTTAGCAATGCAAAAGTGTTAGGACATCTACAGTGGACTCTTAAAATGGCTCTTAGGTCAGGCTCCTAAAATTTAGCAAGCCATTTGATCAATTATGGTCTTCAATGGGCTCCCAATGCAAGCTTCCAATGGTAGCTCCTAAGCATGACTCTTAACCCATTAGCTAAATCTAACTAGCCTTGTAGCTAGCTCCAAGTGAGACCCAAGCTCTTTTAATCCCTTTTTTTTATGGGACCCACACCTTTTTGATTACTTTCTTCACAAAATAGAACATTTTCTTGTTAGTCCATTGGGTGCACGTATGCTCTCTATATTTAGCAAACTCTAGGAGTGTCAAATTGTAACATCCGGATTATTTTAAATATTTGATGTGTTTTATCCTATGTGTGGCTTGGAATAATCATAAGGTTTGGGCTTAAAGTTAATAACAATGATAATTGGAGGGGTGAAGTGTAATTAGGCAAGAGATATATTTTTCTCTTCTCTGTTTATTTGGGCAGAGGATTGGGGTTAATCAAAGAAGAGAGAGAGAGAGAGAAGTCGGCAGAAGAAGAAGAAGAAGAAGAAGAAGAAGAAGGAAATTGGGGAAAACCCCAAAATTAAGGTACGAATTGAAGTTTAATTTCCGAAATTCTTGATATATGTTGTTCTTTTACAAGTTAATCACTGATTTTGCATCTCATAGGAGTGATTTGGGGTTTGTTTTTATGAAATTCGTGAAAGGAAGGTGAAGGGTTCACTGACTGGTTTTGTGAAAACCACACCTGCCATAGGTTTTGACGAATTTTAAGACATGGTTGTCGAAATCGGAAATTTACGAGATTTTTACAGTGGATACCCATGGATGTTCTTTGTGTTGTGTAAAAATTTCAGAGTTTAATTCAACGTAAAGAAAATATGAAAATTCGTGAACCAATCTGCTGTCAGGTTCGTGTTTGTACAGACAGCACTGACATGTCTTAGGAAAACAGTCATAACTTCTAGCGTGGGTATCCGATTGACACACCGCCTTTTGATTATGAAACTAGACTCATATATCTTCAAAAGTATGTATGGTTTGTGCTCTAATTCCTTCCAGAGAATAGCAGTTTTTAGTTTGAAGTTGGAGAAAAATCTATTTTGGGGAATTTTCGGCAAGTTCTGGGTCTGTTTGGAGGTTGTTTAAAAATAGTTAAAGAGTTCAGAAAATTCTGAGTTTTGGATATGATGGTTAAGTATGAGTCTGGTGTTTGTGGTAAAAATTTCGTGGGGATTAGATTAGTAGATTAATTCTGGAAATTTGTAGAGTGTAGCACTGTTGGGTCGTAGGAGGCATTTGCATGCATTTCATTTGCATTTGGGTATGAATTTTGGTAGAGAGTCTTATGGGTGTTGTGTAATTGGTATTATAGGTGATGATATCGTAGGGATGGTCGTGATTACACCTCCAGTGCGTAGAAGTTAAGTCTATGGCGGAGTTGGTCCTGTTGTAGCAGGTGAGAATGTACAGCTTCTATAATAAATAGAAATGTTATGTTTTCTAAGTCGTTAAGTGATTATTACTGTTATTGTAAGGTCCTTTGATGTTTTTTCGAGTATGTGATGACTATATTATGCTTGGATGAATCAAATGATTTTGATTATGGATCAAATAATTTTTGATGGGTGAAAAGAGTATTTTTATGCCTTTGTGCCAATGTTTAGTTTGCAAGGTTGGCATCTTGCATTCGTGGGTTGTGCCACCTGGCTGTGTGCCAGTATTATTTTAGTTTGCAAGGTTTGCAACTTGCATTCGTGGGCTGTGCCAAATGTGAGCAGTGCAAGCTTAGTTCTTGCTTACTGTGTGGATTGCACCTACCATTGGTGATAAAGAATGGCCCTCGTCACCGCCACTATATGTGAGCCTGTGAGCGAGGTAACGGTACCGTCTTAACTCCCGGTCGTGAGGTAAACGACTCTTTGGCGCACTTGGTAAAATTTATGTGATTTATGTTATGAGGAATGGGTGAAAATATGATTATTGAAAATCCATTTGTGATGTGTTTGTTGATATGAGTTTTGTGAACAAAGAAAGTTGGTTGAAATATTTATGCAGTGGTTGTTTTATTTAAAATCTACTATCCATCTCAGGAGCTTGGGCATTTCTATTTATTATGTTGCTAAGGTACATTCTCCTGTAACCTTTTGGTTGCAGATTTCCAGTTGAGCTAGACGTCGGTCCACTACAGTGCCAGGGTGCCAGTCAGGTGTTCATAAAGGTTGAGTTTTGTAATTTTGTAGGTTAGAGGGTGTTGTAGAATGACAATATAATGTGAGGTTGGTGTGGTTCAGTACAAGTCTAATATTGTTGACTGTACAATTGTTGAGGAGGTGTGAACACCTGTTTATTTTTATTGCTTCTGCTGCTAGCTGTAGTTTAATTTTGAGTATTATTTTTGTGAGGCCGGAAAGGCGTACAGGTGGTGACAGATGTCCTGTCACTTTGTACAGGTTATATCCTGCTAGAGTGGGGTGTGACACAAAAGGATCCCAATTAGGCTTATGTGTATACCTTAGGAGTCAACTTAGGAGCCATTTTTAGGGAGCCTACTGTGGATGCCCTTAAAAGTTGAATCCCCCCCTAAAAAAAAAAGAAAAAGAAAAACTAGTTAATAATCAAAAAAACTTTTTCCTTTCTGATTTTTTTTATCAAGATGAATCATCTATCGACAAAAATGTGGCTAAAAACTAACAAATGTGATACGAACCTCTGGGAGCAGCTTTTGCTAAAACTCCAACAGTTTCTTGTTGGAACAATGCTAGCCGTACCGACCAAACAGCCAAACAGTACAGACGGCGTACCGACGGCACTGGGGACCCCCTTGTGGGTCCCAAACGGTTGATCCGAGCCGTCCATTCACTCCAGAATCGAATTCCGAGGTGGTCCACGCGAGAATCACCTCAATCGGACGCTCCTAAGTGCTCGATCCAAAATCACCCCATTTCGTTCCAAAAAATTTGAACTGGGTTAGAAAAATGCCCCTAAGTGCCGTCGGTACGCCGTCTGTACTAGGGGCGTCGGTACCCCTCGTTTTATCATCCTTGAAAACTGGGTTAGAAAAATGCCCATCTGCCAATTGTGACTAGTACACAACCTGATTGGCAAATTGACAGTCTTGACCTATGGTCCTTGCGTCCCTGGAGACAACTAGCTTTTGATTTTCTCAAGCTTCACTACTGTACGGGAACAAAACTCTCACAAGCCCATCCATCCGGAAAATTATTAACACTCACCCAAGGTTGTGAATCTCGTACCGTACCGGCCGGTACGTACCGGATTTGGAGAAAACCGGAATCTTAAACCTCAAATACCGTTTCGGCTTCAATACCGGCGTTTACCGGCGATTACCGGCGTTTACCGGAAATTCCGGCCGATCTCGGACGAGATGGCGGTAATACTGATTTCGTCCGGTACCATTTTTTTGCTCCGACTGGACTAGTTTTCAGCTCCCACTCAACTGGTTTTCAGCTCCGACAGTTCAGATCTGAGAGGGATTTTTGAGAGACGGATCTGAACGTGAGAGAGAGAGAGGGGTGGACTGGTGGAGGGAGAGAGGGAGAGGGAGAGGGTTGTACCTTAACCTCCATGGCTGAATTAGTCTTATGGAGGAGAAGAGAGAGGCGGCAACAGAAATGAAGAAGAAGAGCATGGGCGGTACTTTAAAGTAGATACAGTAGTTATATGTGAAAAAGCCCTAAAAGGGCATATTGACCAAATTGACCTTTACCTTTGGTTTAATAAACCATTATACGTGTTCTGTTGGTACTTGGTAGGATTGGAGACTTTGTTCTCTTCTTTTTTTCCTTTTTTCTTTTTTTTTTACATTTAGACTCATATTAATTTTTAATAAAACAGAGATTACATAATGGGATAATGAATTATGAGTGATTACACAATGGGCTGATTTTTTTTTTTTTGTTGAGAATTATCATTTTTTGAACATATATATAGTACTAGTAGCGCCAAATCCGAAACGGTATCCGGTACCAGCCGGTACCGTACCGTACCAATAGAAAAACCGGTACCCTGTCCGGTATGAGATTCAGAACCTTGCACTCACCCCACATTTCTTTGTGGGGCCGGTTCCCCTTCACACTTAAAAAATACATAAAAAAATACACGATTTTTTTTCGGGCTCCACTGTGAAGTTCTGAACCGTTGATCTTGTTTAGGAGATCCTGCCAAAATTCAGATCAATTGGATATAGGTAAAGATCAATTGGATATCGGTAAGTTTTTTATCCAAACAGTTTTGCAAAAACTATGACAAGAACTAGTGTTTTTAAAATTGTTTGGATCAAGCACTTACCAATATTTGATTGAGCTGAAATTTTGCAGGACCTTTTATTTTACTCACTTAAACAAGATCAATGGTTCATAATATCACAATGAGGTGTGTTTTTTTAAGTGTGAGGGGAACCGGCCCCTTCTTTGCGGTCTAAGTTGTACTAAAGTATATGAATCTTACGAAAATGTGGGCATACGGCGCCTCAAAACTATTGAATAGTTGTTCCATCCAGAGGGACAAAACCATACCACAATATTTGTCTCGGGATTGTAAAATTGTGTCGATTGAAACAACCAGTGATACCGCAAAATAATAATCTACTTTTTTTACACCTTTTTACTGCATTACAAGGTGTCACCTTAATCATATAATCTTTCAAAAAGTCTAGACTTTTGCTTTCAATTCTCTTATTATTTTCGCGCTCTCATCTCAATCATCGCTATCGCAAATTTTTGTAGTTTGAAATATGATTCCGATTTTGAAAACACTTTCACCTGCAGTCACAATACAATTCATACACGCGAATTACGTGACTCACTTAACCAAACGACCGCCGGCCTACGTAAAATGTCATAGGTACCCAGAGAAGAAGCTGGCAGTAGTGCCCCACTACTAGCTATGATAAGGAAAGACAATTAACAACGTGACACTAGAAAACAAATTCAGGACATGAGGCCTTGGGAATTTAGGCCTTGTTCTTGAATGGATTCTATGAGATAAAATCTAATTTTGATAAAATGTGGTTTTGTTTAGAGGTGTGATAAAATAACATTATTTTCTCAATGAATTAAATCTAGGGTTGATAAAGGTGTTTTGTAAATGATTTTGTGAGATAAAATCTAGTGTTGATAAAATCTAATTTTGCTAAAATCCGTTAAGAATGTTAGATTTTATCAAAATTAAATTTTATCTCATAAAATTCATTCAAGAACAAGGTCTTAATAAATTTGTTTAATGTGTCATGGTCATAAATTGGTACCCATTCGTTACATCCTATCCGAAAAACCTGAATCTGTACTTTTAAACCGGTAATTTGATAATCGGAATCCAATTAATCGAAATGCTAACAGTATTGGATCCGGATATAGTAGATCCAATCCAGTAAATATTCGAAACTGACACTAAAACAAAACTTGAAAATTGGCTCATTTCGACACCTCTACTTTATTAGATTGCAGTGCTGCTTCCGACCGGTGAAAGTCGGGTATTCTTGGGAGGCAAACGCCCAAGTTTCTCCATCAGCATCGTAGTGGAGGGCGAATTTGCCTTAAGGACAGGGTATTTTAATACTCGCCTAGAACTCGAATCATCTCTCGCCAATTTTCGGTGTACTGAAATTGGCCCGGTACGTTTCCTGATTATTCTTAATTTCTGTTTTTGTCTTTATTTCCAGTATATTTGAAACCGAGTTTCCAACAATGATGACTCTGTAGAGCCTTCCAAAGTGTGTGCCATTGTAGATTGGCCAGCTCCTCAATCAACCCTTGCTCTCAAAATCTTCACGGGGGCATTCATTTTGATCGCCGCTTCACTGCTCACTTCTCTCAGCTTGCTTCACCGGCAAGGATTCCCCACACTTACGACAACGCTGTCAATGGGTTCAGTGCAGGGCTTTCCAAAGATGAAATGGAGACTATGAAGAATTTACCAGGGTTTCTCTCTGCTTACGGCGACAAGCAAGCGACGGTGGACACCACTCACACGCCTGAGTTTCTGTTACTTAACTCGGGCACTGGACTGTGGCCGGCGTCAGATTACGGGAAGGACGTGATCATCGGCGTGATAGACAGCGGAGTGTGGCCGGAGAGCAAGAGCTACCACGACGAGATAATGACGGTGGTTCCCAAGAAGTGGAGAGGAACTTGTGAGGTGGGACAGCAGTTCAACTCTTCATCGTGTAACTTGAAGCTCATCGGAGCTAGGTACTATTCCTGTTTTAAGCTCTCAAATACTTTCAGTTTTCATGCTTTAATTTGTAGCTTGTAATTGTTGACCATTAGATGTCAATTCCTCCTCCAAGTGGGAGATGTTTTTGATGTAGAGGATTACTACCCTAAGGTGTCGGCAGAGGCACTCTGGCAACTACTTTCATCTGTTTCTGACGCGCAGGATTGAATGCCTCTTTCCTTGTCTCTTTCTGTTTATACTGATTGAGAGAGGGTGAGAGGTGTGGATTTGCAATGTAGCAGAGTGGGTGAGAGATTCCTGAGATGGAGAGCCGTCGTCGTCTCCCTGTGAGATTTTTTCATTTGTTGCATGTGTGTGTGTATATGTATACAAGAAATTTCTTGTGAGGACACCCTCACAAAAAAAAAAGTGCGGGAAAACAATTGTGAGTCGTTGGATCGCGTGAAGGGCATAGGATCCAACGACCCACAACTGTTTTCCAGCACTTTACATATATAATACACTGAGTAACCACTTAGGTATGTATGATTTGACAATTAAGAGAAATCATTGAAGCAAAATAATTTCGATTGGAGAAATCATTCTAGAAACCCAAATAACCTAAAATCGAGTTCAACAACAAAGATCGAAGAACAACCCAGAAATCGATTGTGGTTCAAAATCCTAAAAACCTAGAAATTGATTTGAGTACGAATCGAAGAAATACAAACCAGAGAGCGAGAGAAGAGAAGGGAGAGAGATTATACCATTGTTTTGGGTCGGATTTGGTCGGTTTATTCACGATATCGATCGATTGTCATCGATCGCCTTCTCTCTCTCTCTCTCTCGCTCTACATCAAATGAGGGGGAAGGGATCCGGATGGGTGTAATACCCGGATCCTGACCCACGAACATGTTTTAACTCGGCCGGGTGACCCGCGAGATATTTTTTAAATCTTAGCCGTTGGAATGATCCAACGGCCCTCATTCTTTTTCCCGTAAACTTTTATACGAGGGCTTCCTCATAGGATATGTTTTGTGTATATATAGTTTCCTGTGAGGGCTCCCTCACAAAAAAAAAGTGTGGGAAAATAGTTGTGAGCCGTTGGATCGCGTGAAGGGCGTAGGATCCAAAGGCCCACAACTGTTTTCCCACACTTTTTTTTTGTGAGGGAGCCCTCATAGGAAACTTCTTATATATATATATATATAAAGACAGTTTTTTTTTGCTCGAATTGGTTGTGTGCCGTGTGTGTGAGTGGCGTCTGAGCATGGGGGTGGAGGTATATAGGGGCTGGGTGGCCCCAGTCCTTCCCAATTTATTTTGGAGTATGTACTGTATACTTTTTTTACAAATATTTTTAAAAAAGTAATAATTAAATAGTTTTAGCAATTTCCATTTCAAAAACTGATAAAAGATCCCTTGCGATGATGATACTTCGTTTGTCAAGTCATATGATAACAAAAATAGTCAAGATTAATTTCCTAATTTATCAAAACAGTCCTATTAAAACTCAACTAATAAGATTTAGCCTTGAAAGAAGAATTTTTTTAATTTTTTTTTTATAATATGGCCCTCTCCGACTTCGATTCCTATCTCCGCCACTGTTTGGGCCAACAATGTTGGACTAAATCGATCCACCCAAGTTGATCAAACTGAGAAGCAAGGGATAATTTCCCCTTAGAGTGTTGGCAAGACATTGTTGGAGGTCGGAACTATTCCCCATTCGTTCATACGGTTTGCCTTTAGGGCTCTGCTTCCTTCCCTTGTGTACATATGTATGAGCTTAGAGAAGGAAAGAGTGCGGTGTGCAATGTAGTTGTGAGGGCGTGGTCTGTGACAACGATAGCTGTTTATTGATTCGAATAGAAATCCAGTTTATGTGAATGCATAGTTACACGGTAGGGGTGGATTCCAAACCCCAGATTTTCTCTCTCACCGTCTTCGTCTAATTTAATTTCGATGTTCTTTAGTTAATTAGCTTTCCAAAACCAAATCTCAACCAATTGTTTTCTTAGAATTAATTTAAAGATTAATCGAAACCATTGTAACTTAGCCAATCTGTCCCTGCGGATCGACACTCGGACTTAACCATTGTTCTTCTGAAAAATAGTTAATTCCCAGTTTTTATAAATATAATTTTGATACCGTACGACACGATCAATGCACCAAACACATCACTGATAAGCCTCCAAAAGTGTTAATAATGGGGCTTATCTCGCTCACTTTGATCACACACATGCATATTATTGCTTTAAACCATTGATTTTGCGCAAGGTTGTGTTTTTGTTATTAGCAGGAAAAACGGGAGAAAAAGACGTGTTTTAACATCACGTAAACCAAGGGATGCCCGAACACCAGAGGCCACATGGCACCCCGCCACCGAGTCCCGGGAATCAAGGAATGAAGTTTTGAACAAGACTCGGGAAGCCTAGAGGTCATGTAGACAAGCCGGAAGGTCAAGGGATCAAGCCTTAGGAAATTCTCAGTTTTTAGCCTTTCAACCGGTAGAGCATTTTTGCTCTACAGGTAGAAGCGTTTCAGTAAGTCTTTCAACCGGTAGAGCATTTTTGTTCTACCGGTTGAAGCTTCAATTTTCTGCAACTTTTGAGCTCGATCAAGAAATATCTTGTGGCATTTTTGTAATATTTTGGCACGACTTTTGGAGCCTATATAAGGTCTCCAACCTCAGACTTTTAGGGTTAGCTTGGTTCTTCCCCCTCTCTCTCTTCCTCCATTAATTTGCTCTTAGCTAAGCTCTACCTTCTCTCTAGATTTACATGCTTTTCACTTAGCTTCAAGGTAAATCATCTTCTTTAATGTTGTAGTATTTATTGAGACCTTCGTATAAATCTAGTTTATTTCCGTTTTTGTCGGTTAATTCGTTTTCTTGATTTTCTAGCTTAATCCTTTGAAAACTGTTGGTTCTATCCGTTGTCTGTTAATTTCTCATAGTTTAAAGTTAAAGGCTAGCTTATAATCTTCCATAAAAATCAGTTTTTAGAGTTATATGTCATGTTCTTTATTTCCTTTATAAATTTGGGCATGTTTTCCTTAGCCATGATCGAGTAGTCGTTTTAGGCTCGGTCATGGGGTGATTAGCACCCCGTGACTTAGGTTGATTCACTCTCCTCGTCATAATGCAAACATTGCTTGTTAATCAAAGAGATAGGATCAATTTTATGTACCAAAGCTCGGGTTTGTTAATCTCTTTGATCACACGTAGCCAAGAGTTTGTCTACTTGGCACATGTGATGCTTAGGGCGATGTCAATTCGGCCGTTTGCCAATTGAACCAAAAATCCTAATCTTTGCTAAACACCATTTTTAGTTGAAAGAGTTTAGATTCCAAACCTTCCGTTCGGGGTTGTTTAACGACGTCCCTGAGCCGGTTATTTAGAGGAGAATGAATCGGCCTAAGTCATTGGTGTTATGAACCCCGTGACTTATAGCCTTGTTTAAATTAGTCTTTTTAATCTTCCGCGTCATTCTCGAAGTTAAGAGAATTCCACCAAATTCCACCCGCAAATCACAAGCCAAGTTTGCCGCTTAAAGGCTAAAACCAACAGTTCGCGAATCAACACTCACGTTTAGCGCATTCGGTCTCTGAGGACTCGACCCGGACTTCCGGATATTATGCTATCGCCGGCCTAAACCCTACGCTTGGGGAAACAATATTGGAAAGCAATCCAAGGGCGCAAGCAATCACCACCGAAAGTATGAGCACTATACCAAAAAGAAGAGCGTGGGGCCTCAAAGACATATATAATCAACTACTCAACTTTTCTTCGAATCCGTTCTCTCTTTGTTATCTTTTCTTCGATATACACCCTTAGTAGGAAATGTAATAGGGTTGTGGTTTACTGGGTTGAAAGGCTGTTACCCTTGAGCGCCTACAGTAAAAGATCCATCCGATTAGTAGCCACCCGGCAAAAGTCAGCGTAGTTCAAAGGTGAAAGGTGTGGTTTAAGTCATTACCAGACGTCTGTGGAAACACGGCCGTACACCAGAGTAGATATCCGATCCAGGTAAGCTCAAAGCGTCAAGGAAGGTATAATTCCTTTTTCTTTTATTTTTACGGAAGCATAGTGGACCCTTGTTTATATGAGAAACTTATTGAATGACTATGAAGAATGTTATATAGTGAGGATAACACTTTACATCCCTCAAAACTAGTTAAAACTACTCAAATCACTTTGTTTTATGACTGATTACCTTATGTTTGGTGCATATCATTGTTTTGCGCAATATATTGATAGTCAAAAGGACATACTCCAGACAGAACTCTTCTTCAGCATCTAGGTCATTATTCAGACATATTTGACAAAGATACTGAAGATTATAGAATTTATTTAGAAATGAATTTTTACGCACGAACTCATATATTACTACTCCAGAAGAATCAGAAAAGATTAGAAAGTCAACCAATTGAACATTCCTCTCCTAGATCTCCAAACCATTGGTAGAATATATATGATAAATAGATCAGAAATATTAGTTGAGGTAAAAAAGATACAAAGAAGAAAACAATATCTTAGAACATTACAATATATTTATATAGAAGAATTAGTATATAGTGAAGATTAATTAAATGAACTTATTATTAACGAAACGTTAGAAACAATTATATCTGAAATAACTTTTATAAATTCATTATTAAGAGTTCCAAGATTACTTGAATTTATAAGTAGAGTATAACCTTACTACAAATCTCTAGTAATAGAAGGACCTAGTTGCAAATAACAACTCGTGTATATGTCACATAGGATTATTATTCCAAAAGGAGCATACAGTTGAAAGTTCGGTTGAAAGTAGAGACGTTTGCTGAAAAGCAAACAATTTGTGGACTTCAAGGCCTCGTTTGTTTGGTCGGAGATAAATGGATGGGATATGAAATCCCATGGGATATGAGTGGGATATGAAATCCTTGGGATATTGCTCAGGATATCAATGGATGAGAAAAATTCATATCCGGTGTTTGTGTTCGACGGGATAGTGCTCGGGATATCCGGTTTTTTGCACTTAAAACTCCAAATAGCATCCAAATCCCCCCGGGATTTTATATCCCGTACGGATGGGGATATTATTTGGCTGGGGAAACCAAATCCCATCCCAAATAATGTTACCAAACAATAGATTTTGGGACCCACGTCCAAATCCAAATCCCATCCCACCCCATATCCTCCCTAACAAACAAAGCCTAAAAGAGAACCACGTTGTTTTTTCTCCGCCTTTTGAGGAAGAACAATTTGTCCCTTCCTTTTTTAGTGCCCCTCGTCTTTTTTTTTAGTGTCGACATTTTTCTTTTGTGTTGTCCCTTAATAAATGTGTGCTTTAAAAAATAATTGGGTAAAAGTTTATACGATAATCATGTTGCCCTTTTGAAAAATCAGTAAGTAAGAAGTTAATGGGTAAGTGGAGGATAATTTTAGGAAGTCGAGGTAAAAATTGATATGAAAAGTGCAAAATGGAGGTAAAATTTTATGTAAAATTGCATTTGTTACTTTAATAAGTTGAATTTACGAAACAACACACTTACAAAAGGGACAAAGAAAGTATTCAACACACACGAGGAATAAACTTGTGACTAGATTGTATTACGATCAAGAATTTAGTGAGGGAAAAAAATGAGGAAAAAAATGTAATTCTAAATATTTTTTTTTGCCAAAAAGCTCAATGGGTTAATTTACTACAACAAGCCGATGTTCCATCAACTCAAACTTTAAAAAATCAATACATTTTTTTTTTCATCCTCAAACACGAGCATAAGCTTTCCGCACGGTAATTGAGGTAATGCAATCGGTAATTCCTTCCGCACCGACCCAAATGCACCGACCGCGTACCGACGGCGTCGCCGACGCCGTTGTGGGTCCCAACCGGTCGATCCGAGCCGTTCATCGTTCTCAGAATCGAATTCCGAGTGGGTCCACGCGGGAATCGAGGCAATCGGACGGCTTTATGAACTTGATCCAAAATCACCCCATTTCATCCAAATTTTTTTGAATGAAATAGGGTCTGTGCACGTAGCAGCGTTCGTAATGCAATCAGGAACTTCATTTCTAGAGTTTTGTTTTTCTTTTTTTGGGAAGTACTTTTCTAAGGTGTACTGCTCCTATTCTCTAAATCCGGAAAAAGAACGCAAAATTAAAATGAAAAAATTCAACAATTTCTTTCCGGAAATTATATAGGTTTAGGTTTTCGAAAAGGATCAAGCACACATTTTTCACCAAATACTTTGGAGGAGTTTTATATCAAAATTTAGAGGAATGTTTTCATGAAAACCCTGAATAATAACAATTGGTGTATTATACCATTTTTGTTTTGTTTTTGTTTTTTTTTTTTCTCCAGAAACCACATTAAATTGAAGTTAGAAACGAGTAGATTGAGAGTATCACTGAGGGTGAGTTTGGACTAAATTTTCAGGAGCTTTAATGACACGGTATTTTCGGTTGTTTTCTTAATCATTGCAAGATTCGGGTCAAATATTTACATCATATTACTAAACAAAGATTTTTTTGGTAATCAAAGATGATAAATCGTAACCGAACAATTTTTAATTAGATTCACATTTGTGTAAATACCGTGCTAAAACCCCCCTAAAAAGTTAGTCCAAAATCAGCGGGATGGAAGTTTCCAGCTTTGTTCTAATCAAAGATGCCCTCTTCAACAATCAACAATGTATGGCTCCCAAGCTTTGTAGGACTTGTCTCCCATCTTGACTTAGACCTATTGCTCTCTCTCTCTCTCTCTCTCTGAGATTTATCAAGTAGCCTTGTAGACAGAAACCATGGCCTCCTCCATGTTACTATTCATTGCTTGTGCTATTGCCACTACTACCACCAGTCCGGGTGGCGTGGGTAGTACTTCGTCCATCGGCTATGGTGATATTGTAAGGGGCCCAACTGTTGGTGTAAGCAGCCCAAGCAGCGAACCCCCAAGCAGCAAACCCCCAAGCAGCGAACCTTCGTCGCGGCCCATAAGCAGCCCAAGCAGCGAACCCCCAAGCAGTGAACCCCCAAGCAGCAAACCCCCAAGCAGCGAACCTTCGTCGCGGCCCATAAGCAGCCCAAGCAGCGAACCCCCAAGCAGCAAACCCCCAAGCAGCGAACCTTCGTCGCGGCCCATAAGCAGCCCAAGCAGCGAACCCCCAAGCAGCAAACCTCGTGTGGGTAGACCACATAAGAACCGAATAGCGATAATAACAGGCTCCGTTTCTGCTGCCCTTGTGGTTTTCTGTCTCTTGATTCTGATATTCTTGACGAAATTTCGCGAGACGAGCACAGAGGATTTGGAGGATTATATACCACACGTTCCGGGAATGCCTGTTATGTTTACGCACGAAGAACTTCGTGTGGCAACAAGGGATTTCAAGGACAGGCTTGGTGGTGGTGGATTCGGCTCGGTGTTCAAAGGAGTGTTGCCAGATGGCACCGAGATTGCAGTGAAGCGGTTACATAAAAAGGGCCGAGCAGTGAGGGAATTCTTAGCAGAAGTTGAAACAATTGGCAGCGTCCACCATTTTAATCTGGTGAGATTGGTTGGGTTTTCTGTAGATAAATCTTGCCTTCTCATATACGAGTACATGAGTCATGGTTCTTTAGACAACTGGATCTTCTCTGGGTACCAAAAACATTTTCTCGATTGGGAAACCCGTAAGAAGATTACACTCCAGATAGCCAAAGGGTTGGCCTATTTGCATGAAGAATGCAGACAGAGAATCATTCACCTTGACATAAAGCCGCAAAACATTCTCTTGGATGCAAATTTCAATGCCAAAATCTCAGATTTCGGGTTATCTAAACTAGTAGACAGGGACTACAGCCAGGTTTTGATCAACTTGACAGGAACTCCTGGATATATAGCTCCAGAGTTAGGCCACTCAGAAATCACAACAAAAGTTGACATCTACAGCTTTGGGATTGTTCTCCTCGAAATAGTTAGCGGGAGGAAAAAATTCGATGAAAGTCGATCAGAATCTAGCAGACATCTACTCACTTTGTTGCAAAATAAGGCAAGGGAGGATCAATTACTTGCCATTGTCGATAAATTGAACCAGGAGATGCCTGAAAATGGAGAAGAAATGTTGAGAATGATAAGAACTGCAGCTTGGTGTTTACAAAATGATCCCACAAGAAGGCCTCTCATGTCAACCGTTGTAAAGGTTTTGGAAGGAGTGATGGAAGTGGATCCGAACATCAGCTATGAGTTCACGCATGCAATGGGATCTGCATCTAATGCCAAAGGCCGTGCTTCTGCAACAATCGGATCTGCATCTAATTTCAATGGTCGTGCTTCTGCAACACTGCAAGCATCAGTTCTTTCTAATCCTAGATGAAAAGCAGAAAATTCAGGTAAAATGCAAGTACACTTCATGTACGCCAAGTTAGCGCTGAATTACTCGCAGAACTGAATTCATGATTCTGTTTTTTGATCAAGTACTCGGATTATTCTTGTTTTTATTTGTTCGGATGCTCGGACCCATGAATGAAGGAAGCGTGGTAATGAGCATAGAAATTGATTTAGGTCTCTAGGCCTGCCCTTCCTAATGCCTTTCGGCTTTGATTTGGGGGCATGGTTCTGCAGCAAAAGTCATGTAGCTCCTCAGTTTTTGGAGTTTTAGGAGGGCCACTGTTTCAGTGGTTTATGAGAGCAGCCACTTTGTGCATATTGCCAAAGGTTAGGTCTCTCTCCAATCATCCCCCACTTATACACGCAATGATTTGGGACTAGATGGGTTCTGTTATTATTGTTATTGTTATTGTTGTGTTATTTGTTCGGGTGACATGACTGTACTTGTTTGGCTCTCTCTCTTTTTTTTTTGACAACTATTTCAGAAAGTTCTATTGAAATAAATAATTCACATGGTACCCTAAAAAGTTCTTCTATGAATCTTGAAATTTATCTTCGCACAAAAACAAACACAACATGAAAAAACGAGTTCATTACGAGAAAACAGAAGCAAGAACAAAAAACATAAAGCAGAAAACAATGAAAACGAAAACAATAGAAAGCAAGCTTATGATGGGAATTTTAAGTTAACAGAAACTACACAGTCGGTGGTGTATCAACTTGTTGGCTAATTCACTTTGCCGTTCTGTTCAATGCCGTATTCAATAGCTACTCAGTCAGATAGAGCAAATCATATATTTTCATATTAATTGGAAATACTTAAAGACATATCACTCTCAGCGTCATCCATGCTGATAAGCTTGGTGTAGTAACATTTTCCGTGAACCGAATTTGTATGGAAATCAGTTTAGTTTACATTTATTCCGCAAGCTAAGTTGATCATGTTTTGTTATAAGAGCATCAATTTACTAGCGAAAAGGTGAGCAAGTAAATCGAAAGCACCGAGATATTCCTCATGTCGCAACATTAGGCTACAAGGTTTCAGCCATCTCTTGAGTCATTTCGACCAGGCTCTTCAAATGAGGAAGTGTGTTAGCTGTCTTTCCGAAGGTCCTCCACTGTTCTTCTGTCCTATAGGGGTTGGGTTTTCTAAGAGGGAGGAGGAAGGACAAAACTCACTTCTATTTGTCTGCCAGATTTTGGGAAGTTGGAGCTTGTGGTGACCGTAACAGTAGTGCCTGTCTAGGGATACAAAGGTTCTGTATCTCCCAGTAGATTGGATTTCTGGAAGATTTCCTTGTTACCCTCACCAAATTAAAACTTCTGTAAAGCAACATCCATTTGAATTAAGGGTTTTGTCATCATGCCTACCTATCATTCAGTCTCTTAACATGTTCTGGTGGCAAGACAGAGAGCATCATATGATACATAGAGTTTCAAAGCTTAGAGATACAAGCCAAACAAACAAGGAACAAAATAAAGAAATACTTTCTAATCCCATTTTTCTTCTGCACCCATTCACATTACTTATTATACTGCGCTCTTCTTTATAACTAATCTGCTGAGCTCTAGGCATTGAAACTTCTGTGTCCATCATTGATTGAATTAGAAGAGGTTGAAATCTTTAGCACCAGCTTCGGCTTCCCTGAGACAAAGACAAATACTGGAATAGGCACATCGTATGCTAGAGCTTAAACAACCTCCCCACCTACCGAAGTGGGCGTAAGTCGCCCCGAACACTCAATTCTTAAAAAAATAAAATAAAAATTACGCTTTGCCATGTCCCACTAGTCCTTGATAAGAAATGTGTGGCAAAGAAAGAAAATGTGGTTGCTTTCACTTGGAGGAAGTAAATGGATGGATTTTCTGACTTTCCTCTAAGAACGCCATATCTTGGTTTCACATGGAAGAATTATATGTGGTTGCTTTCACCTCTTTGTTCTTCTAGCCATACCATTTGTCATATCATCCACTAGTGTCGGACCACGTGCTTCGCAGGTAACCGCGTTTTCATTGGTTATTTTGTCGTAAGGGTAAGGCTAAAAACTGTGGAAAGTTATCGAGTGGCTTGCTATTTGGGGTAGACTCTCCACAAAGGACAGATTGGGTGAGTGGGGCTTGTCTGTGACTCCTCAGTGTGTCTTGTGCTCCAATGCTACAGAATCTCACTCTCATCTCTTCTTTGAATGTCCCTTTTCCAACACAATTTGGCGGCGTATGTTGACAAAGAATGGTATCTCTCGAGGTACTTTGCCTTTGGCGCAAGAATTGGAATGGGCAGTCCAGCATAGGAAGGGTAATGGGTTGCGGAATGCGGTGTATAAGTTATCTTTGGCAGCTTCTATATATTTCCTCTGGGGAGAAAGGAACTTTCGGATCTTCCAAGGAATAGCAAGGAATGAAGCAGCTGTGTCCTCTGCTATCTTTGCAGATGTTAGAGCCAAGCTTAGCACTTGTTCTTCTGTCAAGTTCACTTCTGGGAATAGGAAAATCTGTGATGATTGGTTGTTAGATTCTAGAATCTTTAGTCTTAATAACTAGGTCTTAATAACTAGGTCTTACGCTATTTCTCTTGGTTTTTGTTTGGTTTTGTTGGCGGGTTTTTTTTTCCTTTGTTTAGTTCTGTTCAGGGGTATGCCCCAGTGATTGTGTAGTTTTGGTTTCTTTTTGGTGATATAAAATTTTACTTACCAAAAAATAAAATAAAATAAGGATTGGTAAAAGAGAGACCGAATTAAGAAACTGCAATTTACACACCAAAAACTAGTTATTCTTTTTCTCCATTTGGAAGGTTACCTCATCTTCTGATTCGTCCTTCCTTGAGCTGTTGTTGGGCTCGCTGGCGGTCAATGTTTCCTTGTTTGAGTTTAAACTGTAGGAGCACGAGTTTCTAGTGCACTGATTTGGTGTGAAAATTAAAATTCGTATGCTAGAGCTTAAACAACCTCCCCACCTACCGATTTCTGCCTTTAATACAATATAAAAAAGAAAGCATGACGTCGTCATAAAGTCTGACTAGCTTATGTTACCACAAAAATGCAACAAGAAATCAATGTAAGAGTTATAGGGTCCGTTTGGGAGCCTCTTTTTTGATTTTTTGGTTTCTCTTTTTTGCTTTATGGGTGTTTGGCAGCCAAGGGGAGAAAGAGTTTTCCCAAAAACTGTTTCTCCATTTTTCGGGATAGAGAGCAGAAAGCAAAAAGAGGTTCATACCTCCTTTTCAACTTCTACTTATGGATTTCTCTCATCTCTCTCTCCCAAAATGCATTCTGCACATTTCTCCCAAACACTCATCCCAGATTCAAAAGTCATTCTGGTCATAATCCAAAAAATCAAAAAGCCAAAAACTTAAAAATGAAAAGCTGAAAAGTAGGCTCCCAAACACCCTCATACTGGCATTGGAGAACCTAAAGATATGAGCAACAAGCCAGTGCAACACATGCAAAGAGCCCCACCTTGTGACAACTTAATGGAACGGAAAAAATTGAAGAGAATATTACAGGAACAAATAGTGTTACCATCAATAAAGAATTGTTATAGGGTCCATTATAGCTTTTTGTAACACCTCTAGTCCACCTAATGTTTTCATAACATCTCTAATCCACCAAACCACTTTTTTTATTCTCTTAGGTCCATTCTATTTTTTTACTAGACAAATGTACCCTTACATTAAATTTAATACTCCCTCCGTCCCTTTTTGTTTGTCATTTTTTGATAATCGTGTCAGTTTTCAATCGCTTATATATTTTAATATTGATCTCCAAATATATGCAATATGGATCTTGTTTGATAGTTCATGATTAATTCTATAATACAAAGTTTTTAAAACCGTGAAAAACATTATAGATTAAAAGATATAAGCAATTTAAGGCGAAGCAGAAAATGGAATAATTGACAAACAAACTGGGACGGAGGGAGTACATAATATACATTTGCCGGAAAAGTCGCTGGCGCTGGAAAGTATGCCGGAAAAGTCGCCGGGAAATTGGACTTCACCGGAAAAGTTTGCCGGAAAATCCTGCCGGCGCCGAAAAAGTCGCCCGAAAATTGGACTTCGCCGGAAAATTGACCGGCGCAGATGTGGTTATCTGAACTATGTCATTTTTTTAAAAAACCTACTCAGGATCAGATGTGGTTATCTTGACTCGCAAGAGGTAGTTATCTGTACTCATAAGATGTGGTTTTCTGGGCATATTTTTGTTTTAAAAACTTACTTGGGATCAAGTTCTCAACCACCCAAGCACTACAAGGTAGCAGCACAAACCCTCTGCTTTTAACATAAAAATTTTACTGAAAATTGAATAAAACAAAAAAACCACTTTTTCAAAATGGTGGTGGTTATCTGAACTCATAAGAGGTGGTTATCTGAACTCATAAGAGGTGGTTACCCTCTGCTTTTAGCCTCTTAGATATGGTTTGAAGATGGCTTTGGATCTAAATGTTAATCGAGTGGAAGTGGAAATGGATGCAACACAAATGGTGTCTATTATTTATTCTCCCTAGTTTGCTCATCGTCCTCTTAGCTCAATTATCTGTGATTGCAGGTGGTTATTGGAGCTGTGTATAATCCGTCAAATAGGCCATGTCCAGACAGGGAAATCAGTGTGCTAATATGCTTTGCTAAGAAACCCTTTGATTTTTGTCGCTTTAGTTGACTCCTTTATTTCTATTGCAACAATTAGTTGATGATTATGTAGGGGTTAAATATCTCAGAACTGTTTCTAGTTAGTTTTCTATAATATTGTCCGATTATCAACCAAAAAATTGCGAGACCCACAAAACTAGATTTACTTAAAGACTGTGACAGTGTTTGATTCGCAAGAGATGGTTATCTAGACTCAAAAGATATGGCTATCTTTAATGACAAAATTAAAAGCTTAAAAAATGACAATCGGAAATGGATAAACATTTACCCAAGCATTTTGGAAAAAATCCAAGAAATAAAAGCTTAAAAAATTAAATAAAGACAAAATTAAAAAAATCCACTGGATTATCTTTGCATATATTATAGACTGGACTGACCCCGGACCCCAGTGCAATTCAAATGGACAAAGAAAAAACATAACTAGTAACATTGTTGATTTTATTCAAAGTAGCAAACAGTCATTTACCAGACACAAAAGACAAAAAGAAGTACACAAAACAAAAGGGATCCACCGCTTAATAACTTTCATTTTTCCAAACAGGGAAATCCAGTGGCCAGTGATTTAACAAAAACTCGCCGGAATCTCAATTCCGGGTAACCTCTCCCTCCCCTCCCAAACACTAAAAATTCGATGAACAAAATAATGGCATGGGGTACTGAAAACTACACACGAGATCATCAGAAAATCAGTTGAACAGGTTTAGAAGTTCCGTTTCCCCTCCAACGAAATTGCCTCCGTTTTCGAAGCAATTAGTCGTCGTCGTCCCAGATTCCTTAGAGTTCCAGTTTGTTGAGTTTCTTCTCCAGGTCGGTAACGGAGTGTTTGAGCCTCGAAGCTTCTAGAACGGCGTCGTCTCGCTTCTTAGTCGCGTGGATTAGCTTGTGAGAGAGCTCTGTCACCGCTATCTTCCAACTCTCCTCTCTGTCTATAACCGCCGGCGACGACGACATCGACATTCTCGGGCTCTTTTTGGTCAGAGAAAACAGAATCGATTTGAATCTGCTGCCGTCGGAGCCCCCGCGACCCCACTCACCCCAAACTCGCCGTCGAGATGATCCGAAGCTGCTGCTGCTGTCGACGTTCTCCTCTTTGATGATCTGGAGCTGCTGATGATGGGGGTAGTTGGGTCTTTTGTTATTCTTGTGGATCTTATGTCTTAGAGAATATTTGGGTGGACCTTAGACTCTAGGAAATTGCTATAGTGGACCCTATACCAACTCTCCCTAAAATCAAATGCAAACAGCAATGATTTTCTCAAGTTCTAGGAATGAAAATATTATGTATGTCTTCAGGGGAAAAGTTGCAAATCAATCCAAGAAGAAATGAAGTGAAGTAAGTAGTTTGAGATTGTGCAAGATATAAATTCAAGGACCTCCAGGGGGAAATCTATATTGTTATCATGAAGAAAACCTTCAAAACAATTATGGAATTACAAGGGTTGAATGAAGTCAACCAACCTGCTCAACAACTTACTCAAGTACTGCATGACCCAACTTATTCAAAGGATCAGTATAAGCATTTCGAATGTCCAGGTTTCCAATATTGTTTTTTGTACATATCGCAACACGCTTCAAGTTTTCTCAGTCAAAGATGGATAGAAAATTTATAGAGTCGATAGACCAATTCCAATTCAAATTTCATCCTAAAAATGTCAGTTTTCTTGAGTACCATTCTCCATTCAAGCAAAAGGCAGTAATATCGATAACAAGCATGCACAGAACAATCAATAACACAGGAAAATTGGTATCACAGACGGTTATTTACCGGGACACCCCCTGTAAGTTTACGTTTTTCACCAGACATTTTTTTTTTTTTGATCACTCCCCAGACATTCCCTACATGAATTTTACCTACCACGAGAAGAGTGTCAAACGGGCCGGGCTAGCACGGGCACGGATGACACGTTTAAATGTGGCACGGCACGGCACGAGCACGGTTTTAGATGCGCACGGCAGGGGCCCGACACGGAACTGGGTCGGGCACGGCACGGCACAGTCTAGACGGGCACGGCATGAAAGTGGGTAAGCCGCGGCACGGCACGGCACGGGGCATGGCCTAGGGCACGCCACAACAAATACTAATTTTTAATGTGCCACAAAAATTAATTTTATTCTAAAATTTTGTTAAACTGCAATTTAGTTGTATCCCTTGCACTGGTTTAAAAAACCTTATGTTAATTATAATGTGAAGCTAATTTGGTTCACATCTCGCTTGTAGCTGTTAGAGTAGTCCACACTTTGGACGGATTGGCTTTACGAGGGGTTGTGATACTTGTTATGATCCTTGAGCTTGAGCTTGAGCTGAGAGAAGCCGCTCCGGCATGAGCCTTCTTTGTCGTGAACGAGCCCGTCCTCCATCAACTTCCGCGTTCGGCCTTCTTGAGGCATGACCACCTACGGTTGTGGTCGTCGCCTGAGCAAAGAAGCACTACTACGTCGTTATAGTAAAATACGAAAATCCTCCTCAATTTTTGTGGTATATGTTATTATTATTTTTTAAAAACATGCAGTACTATTTTTTAAATTGCAAGTTACACAGGCAGCCTTCCAGCCACAGAGTCCTATTAAAGATATTTGGTCTTACAGGATGAGACCTGTGGTGAAAGGAGGTTTGAGGAATGTTCTTGGCGATCTTGCACACACAGTAGTATGCATTGGTTGGGTGTATTACCAGGTCTGGTCCAAGGCCAGGTATGTCACGCCCCGCCCCGCAAACGGCACCCGTGGTGGGCCCGAGTCGGTGCGGCCACGTGGCATTCCAATACAAGACCCAACATCACCTTACAAAATCTCAGAATAAAAACACAGCGGAAGACTTCATCATATAAATAAAAGTGTCGACGTTAAACCACTAACTCAACACCCACAACCGTTTTCTCAGAAACAACTTAAGCATTACATGAACTCAAATGCTTTATATTACAAACCATAAAAGTACTACGCGACAACGACCGAAACTCACTCGACACCAACTGCATGCACAACCCAAACGATGACCGGTAGTGGACCCCATCTACAGCCCCTGCTATCTGGAAAACCATAAAGGAAAACCAGGAGTGTGTGAGACATAGAAATGCTCAATAATATACAACCAAATCAACATCCAAAACACAACAATATTATACAACAACAACTATCAACATGTATATAACCAATCACATGCAAGTGGCACGTCTGCCACATCCTATGTATCCTAGGTCACTGTGGGAGCACACCCCGCTCGTTGTCACCGGTAGCTAGCCGACACAACGTACTCGCGGTGTAACCCAATCCACAGCCCCTTCGCAGATACCAACTTCCACACGCAACATACATGCATATCCACAGCTAAAACATCTATTAGCATGATATACATCTGTTTTCACATCAACACAGTTATATGTAATTGAACATGATCATGTCAAACACACTCAGCTTTGATTCGACTAGAATATGCCAAACTTACGGTTTCGGCACCTCCCGATGACCCGACTTGTCACCTAGTCACAAGCTAAACAGTATTAGTATATGATTTTCTTCACACATTAACACAGACGCTTAAATTGAAGTTACACAACAAAACACGAGATTAGAAATTCTGCGGAACTGTCCGCCTTCGACAATTCACTAAAAATCGCCTACTCAACATTTATCAACGATTCCAACTCCAAAACATCACCAACTTATCAATACATAAGACCCATGAGAACCCCATATCCATTAATCATGCTTAACTATATCAAACTTCATGAAAAACTCAGCTCAAAAGGCTGCCCAGATTTCAAGAATCCCTCAACCATCAACTTCAAATCAAAAACTGATATTGCCTATAAGAAATCAAGGCACAAACCCTACATAGTATCGAAGATATACGAGTCTAGTTTCCAAATCAAAGGTTCGCAAAACGGATACCCGAGCTATGAGTTATGCCGATTTTCCCAAAGAGTGTCAGTGCTGTCTGCACAGACGCGAACCCAACAGCAGCTCGGTAGAACATTTTTCATATTTTCTTTGTTTCGAATTAAACTCTGAAAATTTAACACAACATATAAGACATTCATGGGTAGCTACTGTAAAAATCTCATAAAATTACGAGTTCAGGAACCATATCTAAAAATTCACTCAAAACCATGACAGATTCGAGTTCATCCACAACTAAACACTCTAAGCTATCTTGATCACGAATTTTCTGTAAAAGAAACCCCTAAACCTTCCTCCCAACTGTAGAATACCAGATTCTACTACCCAAAAGCCACAGAGATTAACAAATTAAGATCACGAATCAAGAACCTTACCTTGAATTAGGTTTTCCCCAACTTTCCCCTTCTTCTTCTTCTTCTTCTTCTTTTTCTTCTTTCTCTCTCTCTCTCTCTCTCTCTCTCTCTCTCTCTCTCTCTCTAGGATCAGACCAAAGGAGAAAATATCTCCTGCCCAAAATACACTTCTCCCCTCCAACTTACGTAGCTATTAGTTTTAAGCCCAAAACTCATAATCACTCCAAACTCTTCTAATTCATATTAAAACATGAACTAAACATCAAATGCTTGGGACGGGTATTACAAGGTAGGCTAGGTAAGAGTTAATGTACTTCTTATACTCCTATAATTGTACTTGTTTTGCAAGTCACTACAAGAATAAAGATGATATCCAAAAAAAAAAACTACAAGAATAAAGACTATTTGCATGGGAAGTATTTCCGAATAAATACTCTTTTTTGCCACTTGCATCTCTCAAGTCGCAATTACAAGTCACTTGCAACTGGATTTGCCCTGATGCAAATACTTCCCACGCCAATATTCTTTATTCTTGTAGTTTTTTTTTTTTCGTTTTGTTATCAATTTATTCTTGTAGTGACTTTTAAAACAACTAAAATTGTAGGAGTATAAGAAGTACATTAACTCTTACCTAGCCTACCTGGTCTTGTGCCAGACTTGGTAATACACCCAACCAATGTGCACTACTATGTGCACAAGATTGCCAAGAACATTCCTCTACCTCTCCACCATTGGTCTCGTCCCATTAGACCAAATATCCTTAACAGGAGTCTATGGTTGGAAGCCTCCCTGTGTAACGTGCAATTTAAACAATAGTACTGCATGTTAAAAAAGAAACAACAACAACATATACCAACAAAAATTTAGGAGGATTTTCGTATTTTAGAACGGCGTAGTGGAGGTCCTCTGGCTCAAGCGACGGCCACAACCGTAGGTGGTCGTGCCTCAAGAGGGCCGAACGCGGAGGTCGTCGGAGGACAGGCTTGTACATGACAAAGAAGGCTCGTGTCAGGGCGGCCTCTCTCAGCTCAAGTTCAAGGAGCATAACCAGTATCACTACCTCTCTTAAAGTCAATCTGTCCAAAGTGTGGATTGCTCTAACAGGTACAAGCGAGATGTGAACCAAATTAGGTTCACATAATAATTAACATAAGGTTTTTTAAACCAGGGGAAGGGACACAACAAAATTGCACTTCAACGAATTATAATAAAATTGAAATCACATAAAAATTATAATAAAAAATTATAATCATAAAAAAATAAAAATCACAAAAAAATATTATAATTACAAATTTTTAAAAGAAATTGATCGTTTAACCTTTTTTTTTGGTTTGTGTGTAGGTAATCAAATCTCCCTGTGACTATTTCACCGTTTTATTGACGTGGAGGGCACGATTGGTTGGGTAGACTCAGGTCCTTTTCGGCTGAGTTGGAGAGCACTTAATCTCATTTGAGGGATTTACGGGCCGGTCTAGTAGGGGACTCATTATTCCTTCCGGGTCTAGCAAAAATTCAATTTGCACGCGTAAGGTAAAAACAAAAGCAAATACCAATAATAGCCTTAGGCACCGTTCGTGTTCTCTCTCCTCTATCAAGACCAGAAAACTAGCTCCTCCCGTACAACCACAGGGATTAGAAAAGGTCGAAATCCAGCCGTACAACCGTCGATCGGACGGCGACGGAGACGGAGACGAAGACGAAGACGAAGAACGAACGTTTCAAAAAATTACCTGTGGGCGAAGGAGAGCGCCTGACGACTGGTCCTGATCACTTTGACGATGGAGGTCTCAAATTCACAGATAGCGTTCGATACGACTGTGGTGATGGGGTTCTCGTTGTCGAAGGTCGATGAGGCGGCGATGGTGATGACTGTGGTCTAGTAGTTCGGATTCCCAAATTCGCATGAATGCGAATTTTCCCACAAATTCGCAGTGGTGCGAATTTCAGAAATTCGCAGTGCAAATACAAATTCTCAGGTGCGAACTTGAGCAAAAAAGGGAAGAATTAGAGTAATACCTTGAAGAGGAAAGCTTAGAAGTAGAGAAGAAGTCCAACAATCACGCCCACTATACAAATTCGCACCTCGGGAGAATACAAATTCGCACCCAAAATTGAAGGAATTTCAGACTGCAAATTTTTCCGATCTTTGTGAAATTGAACTCCTCCACTAGTCTTTTTGGATAAAATTGCCTAAGATGACTATGGAATCATTAAAAATGGAGATTGAAAAATTCGCACCCAAAATTCGCACCCAAAAATTCGCAAGTCGCCGAAAAATGAATAAATAGATAGTAAGAGAGAATAGAGGCTACTGCTCCTTCATAGAAAACTCATAAATGCAGCTAAACAAGAGAAGAAACGTAAACAGTGGTTTCCAATTCGACTAATTGTAGGGATTGAGAATCCAAATTATCCAATTCGAAAAATTGTTCCCACATCTATCCACTTTACTAGATTCTCTATTGTTTCGGCACCATAGGCGGCTTCGAGCTCGTCGGAACCCTCTATCTTCCGGCAAAGAAGATCCCCAATTTTGGCATGGCCGGTTTCAAGATCCAAACAGAAGATGTTGCAGCAATCGGACAAAGGCGAGAGTGGGAGGTTGTTCAGTGGAGCGGCGACGTCTAAAGGCACGACAAGAATGCAAGATCATCGTCGGAGCAGCTTCCTGTGGCTGTAGTTGAGAGAGAGAGAGAGAGAGAGAGGCTATAGACGTGAGAGTTAGTAGGACAGAGAGAGAGAGATTGTCTGTTTTGAAGAAGTTGGGGCAAAACAGTAACTTTAACAGGTAATTAGACTTAACGGGAATTAAAATTTCAGTTTAACCTTAATGGTAATTAAGGAGCAAAAATTTAGACCTGGACGTAAATTTCTGATCTCATTTTGGTGTTAGGGTTTGGGTTATGACAGAGCAGAAATGTATGAAGGCCAAAATTGTTTGGGCCAAAAACGTACCAAGCCCTAAATGTGTGGTCTGAAAACATACCAAGCCCTAAATCTTTGGTCCGAAAACTTAGAAAGATAGACGTGAGTAAGATTTAGAAAGTCATGCCAATAGGGCTTGTTCATTACTTCTTCACCAAACAAATGATTGTAGCTATTAATGCTATTGTGACAAAAATGTAATGAGTTTTGTTAGTTGTTTTCCTTCATGTGGTTAACGCTGGCAAATTTAATCAATAAGCGCAACGAAATGAACAGCCTCGATTGTTCAAATAGTTTGCTTTATTGAGATCCACTTCATATTTACCGAAGATTATTATGAAATACATAACATATGATTAGAAAATATATTTTTGTCAAAATAAATCTTAACAGAGGTTACCTTTGGTTAGAAAAAAAATGTTTTTATTGCGCTGTGCCCTGTGCCGTGCCTTTCCAACCCACTTCCGTGCCGTGTCTGTCCAAGACCATGTCGTGACGTGTTGTGCCCGGCCCGTGCTGTGCCCTCTTCTATGCTGTGCCCATCTAAAACCGTGCTCGTACTATGTCGTGCCACATTTAAACGTGTTGTGCGGTGTTCATGCTAGCCCGACCCGTTTGACACCTCTATAAGACTATAACTAAGTCCTCATCCATCTTTTATCTTCTTCTTCGGTTTTCGGCTAATTTCACTGTTCTCTTCTCTATTTCCCCAAACTGTTCTCTTCTCTATTTTTCATATATATATATATATATATAGGATCATGATCTACTAAGGACTCCCTTAGGATAAGAAATTGCGGACCTCACCATTCCGGATCAAATTTTGACGATCCGAACCGCTCAATGTTTTTAAAATGCATTTTTAAGGGTATATATAGCGTTTTTAACAAAAACTGATCCGATCAAGCCCTTCCGGGTATTTTTTTTTGAAGATTTTCCGCGTGGACCTTGGAAAATGCATTTTAAAAACATTGAGCGGTTCGGATCGTCAAAATTTGATCCGGAAAGTCGAAAAATGGTGAGGTCCGCACCAAATTTTTGTTTGAGGGAGTCCTCAATAGATCATGATCCATATATATATATATATCCACCTACACACCAATTTACACACCAACATTCACAAGTATTACCATTGTTCATTTTAAATTCAGACAAAAATTACCATTGTTAATTGTAAAATTGCACTGTTAATTAAAAATACTGTGAATTATCAATTTAGACTTAAATTTAACATTTTTAATTGCAAAATTAACATTGTTAGCTGTGAAATTGCACTCTTTAGTGTTAATCGAAATGCAATTACTCCCCCCAAAAATTGTAAAATCAATAACTTTAGCTCATCTTATTGTATCTCTTGACTTCTGAGGGTGAGATCTAGGGTTTGAGTCTATGGAGAAGACTCCCTCCTAGGCTCAAACCCCCACTAATGTAGACAGTCTGAGAAAATAAAAATAAAAAAATCTTGATAGTACTTATCCATCCTCTTTGTCTAATCGCGCGTGCGCTCTGACCAGGAACATCTCTGCACACGTTTCATTACATAATTAAGTAAAACAATTTGCCAACCAAACTTATGAATGATGATAATATTTTCATGCACCATTCACGCTATTGTTGAAATTCATTGTCAATATTTTCTTTTGATTGAGAATATCCTCGATCCAGAGAATCGAAAATTTTCAACATTTTGAGAATATTCTCAAATATTGAAATTCATGGTCAATACTTCAAAATTACCACCTCTTTGGCTCCACCACCACCACCACAAGTATATTGAGAATATTCTCAACCCAAAAAGACTCAGATTTTTTCCAATTTTAAGATATTTATAGTTGCCACCTCACAACTACCAAAAAAAAAATTGAGAAATTCAATGTAAAAGAATTGAAAATATTCCTAATTATTTTGGATTGAGGGTATTCTTAATGTCGAAATTTGTCAACACTATTTCAAAACCACCCATTCTGGTACCACTAAAGACACGTTGAGAATGTTCTCAATCACAACTACTTTGGTTGAATATATCTAAACAGAGTGATGAGAATGTTCTTAGTCGCCATTTCTTCATTAAGTAAAGAGGCAATTTGAGATGAGACATTTTAAATCACTACTATACTTTGGTTGAATTGGCCTAAATAGAGTGATGAGAATGTTCTCAATCACCATTTCTTCAGTAAAAACAAGAGGCAATTTGAGATAAAACATTTTAACTCACCATTGCTTTAGTTAAATTGGCCTAAACAGAGTGATAAGAATATTCTCAATCACCATTTCTTCAATAAACTTCAGTAAAAACAAGAGGCAATTTGAGATAAAACATGCCGTCAGCCACTATTTTATGCTCTACTTTTAGTTTTGCGCGCCCTTCAGCCAGTCCCATTTCATGAGAATATTAATGCTTCGCACCGTGCTCTAGTCAGCTACTGTTGTTTCTTACGTAATTTCCATGGAGCAAACATGCCGTCACTGCAATCCTAGCTCGAGATTCTATTGGTTTTGCTTATTGTTATGCTATTGTAGGTTCAGTGTGGCATCGGCTCTAATAGATTCTGGATTTAGTGCGTATTTGTATGTTTTTTTTTTGTTATAGTTATCCCTTCCCATGTAAATATGTAGTGTTGAAGTGCTTCGGAACACACAATGCATGAGACTGAGTTTTAGCACTTTTAGCATTGCAGGGATATCCAAGTTTTAGCACTTTTAGCAGTGCAAAATTGTTAAAAGTTGGATATTTCTCAAAAAAGAAAAACTAGTTAGAAGTCAAAGAATTTTTACTTTTCTGATTCCTCTCATGAGACGAATAATTAATTAACAAAAGTGTGGCTCAAAACAACAAATGTGATTTTTTTTTTTTTTTAAATTAAGACAAAAATATGAACCCCACGAGAGCAGCTTTTTTAAATTAAGGCAAAAATATGAACCCCATGAGAGCAGCTTTTGCTAAAAAAACTCGAGCAATTTCTTAAAAACTACTTCCTCCGTTCCTATTTGTTTGTCCACTACGAAAAGTCGTGTCACTTTTCAAATAAAAAAATAAAGTGTTTCTGTGTATCATTTTTCAATTTTTTTGCACCGAATTAAAGTACTCATCATGTACTTTAATTCGGTGCAAAAAAATTTGAAAAATGATACACGGATGCACTTAATTTTTTTATTTGAAAAAAAGCAAGAGAGAGAGTGGGACAAACAAATAGGAACGGAGAGAGTAGTTTCAGATATGAAATTTTGAGTATTTTTAGCGAGGCTCTTCAAGTGCTAAAAACGAAAAATTGAATAAATTACTCGCAGAAAATGCCAATTGTGACTAGTACAACCTGGTTGGCAGGTTGACGACCTATGGTGCTTGCGTCTCCGCAGACAGGGATACAAGTAGCTTTTAATTTTCCCAATACATGCGCTACAGGGAAATAAACACTCTCTGTTTGGTTGAGAATTTTGAGAAGAATATTTTGAGAAATATTTTTGAGATAGTGTTTGGATGGATTTTTGAAAAAAGTAATAATTAGAGAGAGATAGTGAGAGAAATGAGAATTAATGATTGAAAAAAGGAGTATGAGTAGAGAGAGAAATGTGATTAATGATTGGAGAGATGAGAGATTATGAAAGAATCTTTTTGAAATTTTTTTTGAAAATGTGAAGTGAACAGAGTGAAAAGGCTTCACTTTGTACGGAAACAACACATCCATCCGGAAAATTATTAACACGCACCACACATTTTTGCGGGGTCTAATAATACTAAAGTGTATGAATCTTACAAAAATACGTGCATTCGGAGCCTCAAGACCGTTGAATAATATATTGTTTCATCCAGAGGGACAAAGCCATAACCACATTGATTGTGTTTGGTTATATAGTTTAGTTTAGTTTTGATGATGTCAGTAGGTGTAATGAGTGGAGAGAGATAGAGAGAAATGAGGGAAATGATGATGTCATCAAAATTAAAACTAAAACTAAACTAGAAAACGAACGTTGCCATTAGTTTTGTCTCGGGATTGTAAAATTGTGTCCTTCAAAATTCAAAACCACCAGTGATATTACCGACATTTATATCACCGCCAAAAATCAACCTTTTTACACCTTTTTACTGGCATTACAGGGTGTCACCCTTAATCATATAATCTTTCAAAAAGCCTGCACTTTCGCTTTCAATTCTCGTATTACTTTTGCTCTCGGTCATCTCTATCACAAATTTAGTACTTTAAGATGTGATTCCCATTTTAAAAACACTTTCACACTTACAGTTGCACCCTGACTCACACACATGCACGCGAATTATGTGACTCACTGAACCAAACGTCCAGCCGTGGACCTATGTAAAATGTCATAGGTACCCAGAGAAGAAGCTGGCAGCCGGCAGGAGTGCCCCACTACTACGTATGATAAGGAAAGACAATTAACAACTTGACACGAGAAAACAAATTCAGGACATGAGGCATTGGGATATATTTGTTTAATGTGTCATGGTCACAAATTGGTACCCAACTACTCATTCATTACATTCTATCCGAAAAAGGAATCTGTACTTTCAAATCGCTAATTCGATAATCCGAATCCAATTATTCGAAGGAAATTGATATTCACACCCCCAAATTGATACCCATATCTATTTTTTGCCTTTTAGTGGGAATTTGTACACATGAAACTTTGATTAGAAGACAAAAAAAGGAGTGTGGATAACAATTTAGGGAATGTGGAAATCACTGCCCTTAATCGAAATGCTAATAGTATTGGATCCGAATCTGGTTATAATAAATCCGATCCGGTAAATATTCGAAACCGACACTTACTTAAACAAAACTTGAAAACTTGGCTCATTTCGACACCTCTACTTTAACCTACCTGGTTTACCAAATTAGCCTTTGTGTTACCTCCTTCAATAATTTGTACAATAGGCGCAAATCCCAACGGATTGGCTTCGTAGTCAAGACTTGGGGTCACTAGCAGTTTGCCTGCTAGTTTACTTTTGGGGCCTGAATAATAGTTAAAATATGCGTAAGCGAGTCCGAACACTTGGTTATTGGAAATAAAAATATTGTACACTAGCGTCACTATTGCACTACTTCTCTTTACTTTTTTCGACGGTCAGTGTGTGTCTAGATTAACTTACTCCTGCGTACCTCAACTAGTCTTCTCCGCACCAATGTAGTACCAGAAGTATATAAAAGGAGATCACGCGTAGGATTCAGGATTGAATGCCTTGTTCCCTTTCTGGGCACGGGGCCAGCCCCTCCCAATTTCTTATTTTGGAGTATATCATGTAGATTTGTTTATAAATATTTTTTAAAAAGTCATAAAAAATTTCAAATAATTAAATAGTATGAACAATTTTCATTTCGAAAACACTAAATTATGATAAAAGATCCTTTGCAATGATGATACTGCGTTTGTCAAATATATAATAACAACAATAGTCGAGATTAGTTTTTTAATTTATCAAAACCGTCATATCAAAACTCGGCTGACTAGATTTTTTTTTTTATAATCCGGCCTTCTCCAACTTCGATTCCTAGCTCCGCCACTATATCGGCATTACAATGTTGACTAAATCGATCCTCCCAAGTTGATCAGATCGAGAAGCAGGGGATGATGGAGTATCGGCAAAATCCTTAAAGGCCCTTAAGGGGGAGTTACATGGCAGTCATCAGAGGACTTTTATTTCGTTAGACCTATAATAAAAAATTACGTGGCCGCTATATTTGTAGCCAAAAATGACCCCGCAAAGGTGAAAAGTGCCCTATTGCGAAAATAGTTTGGGGTTTCTTTGGTTGATTAACTGCTGAAATTTTTGAATTTCTCCCTCCTTAAAAGAGAATAAATATTACTCCGGTTGCAAAATATATTATGCACATTTCTCCCATTGTCAAAATATCCGTGCCATTGTCAAATGGCTATATCTTTTTATTCAAAGTTTCTAAAAATTTTGTCTAATAAAACTAATTGAGATCCATCAAATAAGATTTATATTGCATATAAAATAAATTATAGAATGAAAACTACAAGAGTTTTAAAAAGACATGTATAACCGTAGGGAACAATTAAATTGGGACGGAGGGAGTATTTTTTCTCCTATTAGTTGAAATGTGTGACTGGTAATAGAAAGGAGATATGGGAGTGCTTCATAGCATGGACTTGAGTTGAGCTTAAAAATAGTACTCCCTCCGTCCCTTTTTAAGTGATTTCTATCGGAATATATGTAATTTCAAACCCTTAAAAAATATTTCTTTACATAATTTTTTTATTTTTTATACCAAATTAAAGTGCTCATTGAGTACTTTAATTTGGTCTAAAAAAATTTAAAATGTTTTATGGAAATACAATTTTTAACGTTCACAAAATACACGTTTTCATTATTGAGCAATGTATATGCAAGTGTATATTTAAAATATATGTACCGGTCATAAAATCCATAACTTAAATTATTTTGTTTTGTTTTTTTATTTTTAGATACGGATAATTTGATGAATAGATATTGCAATATTTTTCAGATTATGTATCTCGGTGATGTCCAGGTTGCCACTAGAGAATGTATTAAAATGGAAAATGCGGGTTCCTTGGGCTTTTATTTCATACCCTGGCTGTTCAGGCTAGCTAGCTACTCGCCCTTCGATTAACCCTTCAGGCCCAACGATTAAATTCGGGCGAAAGACCCTTATGGGCTGGCTCCGTATGAGTCGATAACACCCAAGAAGTTTAGGATTTAGCAGGAGAGTAAGGGGCTGTTTGGCTACCTCTTTTTCAAGTTTTTATTTTTACATTTTTGGTTTTAGACATCTGAGAGGAGAAACCAAAAGTAGGGTGAGAGAAGCTTTTCATTTCTCATTTTTCACCATTCTTATTTTGGTTAACAACTGCACACATCTCCAAAATACTACTCCTGTTGCAAAATATATTATGCACATTTCTTCCAAACATTTTATTAGATTCAAAATACATTTTTACCATAACTTAAAAAGTAAAAACCTTAAAAAGTTAAAAACAAAAAACTGAAAATGAAGCTTTCAAACACCTCCTAAGATTCCAAGTATCAAAGACGCAGACCCCTACAACCCAACCCCTTTGTTTTGTGACTTTATCGTGACATGACAAGCTAACGTTAGTTTTTTCATAACAATCAATAATCAATTAACGTTGTTATCGTGACTTACGTATTCTAAATACTATGTGGGGTTAAATACAACAGGTATTTCAACAAGGGCGTGATGGCAGCAAATCCAGGCATGACAATCAGCATGAACTCCGCAAGGGACATCAGTGGCCACGGGACCCACACTTCTTCTACCGCAGCCGGTAACTACGTAACCGACGCATCCTACTTTGGTTACGCAACGGGAACAGCCAGAGGCGTCGCTCCCAAAGCCAGACTCGCCGTCTACAAAGTCACCTGGGCAGAGGGCAGCTACGCTTCTGATGTCATAGCCGGAATTGACGCGGCTGTTTCTGACGGTGTCGACGTCCTCTCCATCTCCTTAAGCTTTGATTCTACCAATTTTCTTTACGAGGACCCCATCCACATCGCTTCCTTTGGAGCGATGGAAAAAGGGGTGTTTGTTTCCACTTCCGCTGGAAACAGAGGCATTTCACTTGGCAATATTGCCAACGGAAACCCATGGATCACGACCGTTGCTGCAGGCTCGGTCGACCGGTGGTTCTCCGGGACTTTGACGTTGGGAAATGGGTTAACCATCACAGGGTGGTCTATGCTTCCGGTTCGAGCCATAGTCAAGAACTTGGAGCTATACTATAATGAAACCACATCTCCATGCGATTCAGCAGAGTTGTTGGATACCTTGACAGGTTCTCGAATCGTAATTTGCGAAAATAAACAAGAGTTGCCTGTCTCTCACCAAATCGACTCTATCAACTCTTTTGCCCCTTCGAGTGTAGAAGCAGCAATATTTGAATCCGACTGGCCCACAATAGACGACGGTTATTTCGAGTCGTCGGCTTTCGGATTTCCGGGAGTGGTAATTACCTCCAAGGACATGAAATCTGTGATCAACTATGCCAAACTTGGTTCTACGTCCACAGCTAGCATCAGTTTTCAAGAGACGACTGTGGGAACAACGCGAACCCCAGCTGTTGCCTCATATTCTTCGAGGGGTCCATCCCGCGCCTACCAGGGAATTCTAAAGCCCGACATAATGGCACCCGGGACTTTGGTTTTGGCAGCTTGGGCTCCAGTTCAGTACGTAACTCTTCTCCGAAATATGAGATTGGCCAGTGATTTCAATATAATCTCGGGCACATCCATGGCCGCCCCTCACGTTGCTGGCGTGGCAGCCATGTTGAAAGCGGCCCATCCGAAGTGGTCCACGGCAGCTATTAGATCGGCCATGATGACAACCGCGAATCCACTCGATAACACACAAAACCCGATTCTAGACAATGGATTTAATCTCGCGGTGGCCTCGCCGTTGGCAATGGGGGCTGGCCAAATTGACCCGAACAGAGCACTTGACCCGGGGCTCATATACGATGCTACTCCACAAGACTATGCGAACATTCTCTGCTCCGTCAACTTTACAACGAGTCAAATCATGACCATCACGAGATCAAATGGTTACAACTGCTCGAACCCGTCATCTGATCTGAATTACCCATCGTTTATCTCTTTGTACGGTTTTGAAGCAGGAGTTATAGTCCAGAAACTCGAGAGGACTGTGACAAACGTTGGGTATGGCGGGGGGACGTACAAGGTTAACATTACGGCAGCAAAAGGGACCACTATCAAGGTCTCACCAAAGACGTTGGTGTTCAGAAAGAAGTACGATAAGCAAAGTTACTCCCTTACAATAAAATACATAAGAGACGCGGATGCCCCAATTATTGCAAGAACAAGTTCAATTGTTTGGGTTGAAGAAAACGGGAAGCACACTGTGAGAAGCCCTGTTGTGGTGGCGCCAAGCACTGAAATATTTTAGTGTTTTGGAGACAAAAATAGTTAGCAACCAAATTATTTTAGTTTCTAAATAGAGTATGTTATGTTACACTTCCTCGGCCGTAGCCGAGGAAGTGTATGTCTCGTGGCCGTCGGTGTCTCTCGCGGAGGTCAATTCTTGTTGTTCATTGTTGTGTTGGGATTTGTTGCTATCACGCCCATGTTGAAGTACCTATGGAATTTAATCATACGATATTATTTTTCGAAAACCAATGTTGTACTATTAAATAGTATAAAAATGACATATTGCCAAGGACAAATAAAAGCAGATATTTGAAAAAATTGAGCATAAATTTTGAAAAAATTTCCTATGAGCTTCAAGTTACACAATGAAGAGTTGAACTCCTGACCCGACTCACAAGTTCGTTTCCACCTAGAGGGAACCGCGGACATCATTCCCTCATCGCGGTTGCTCTCGCTGTCTGGCCACACACCGCTGTCTTGTACGCCGAGGATTACGTCCCTCCCGTAATCCGACACCGGCCAGAGACCGTTGTCTCATCTGGACATTGATTCAAGTGCAATACAGAGTTAACGAGTTGAATACACCATATTATCAGCTAGCACATCCCTTGGTCCTTCAAAAAACAATAACAAGTAATCAACCAATACCGAACAAGTAATCTCCCCGATACATATCAAATACGTAATATATTTTTTTCCTGTTTTTCTTTTTCCTTTCTTTTGTTCCTCTTGGGGTATGCCCCTTGTAAGCTGTATATTCGCTTAGCCCCTTTTAATTTCAAGTAATTTACCCAAAAAAAGAAAAAGAAATGCCCAACACATTGGGAACAACTTCTGCTTCTTCAATCTTTCGACCCGGGATTGTAGTCATTACCCGATCCCTTCCTTCTAAAAAGGGAAAAGGATACCTTCACTACATTAAACATCAGATACCTGGGAAAACAGGAATGTAGGGTGGATGTGATAAACAAAAATAAATAAAGAATCAGTTACTTAAAAATAGTTTTTATTTCTACATTATTAGTACTGATATTAGTTACGTATTTGTTGTTTACAAATATTAGTACTTGTACATTTTTCACCACCTAAAAATTCAAAGCAGCAGTGCTCACGGGTCCATTGGCAGCTGCTCGAGCGTGACGGAAAGTTATGATTGCACTGATTAGGAGAGTTCGATCCAGAAGGATCAGATTGTCTGAGCTCAAAGGAACAAGCTTGGAGGGTGTTGGTGAGGGCACAGCAGCTCTTGCTTCCTTACAGAAAGTAATTTGTGAAAAGAATATGGGCTCATTCCTTTCCTAAGGATTGTGATCTAAAAGATCGTCGATTGAAAATCCCGGTCAGAAAACTTCTATTGGAACTTTCATTGGCTGCCGATTCGACCAAAGGGACGTACTCCTAGCAGCAAACTTGTATGAACGAAGATTTGGGGGCATTCCTCTTTTAGTAGGGCACTGATTGAAAGCTTATTTGGTAACCCAAAATTTTATTTAAAGCTCAAACAAAATACAAGTTGAAGGAAGGCATACCTTCCATTTACACGCTATAAAGCTACAAAGTAACTAGAAGCAATAGATATTATACTAGGACTAAGCTGCCAAGCAAGGCATAGAGCAATAATTATTAACTTGGATGGTACATTTTTCACTTCATGTAAAACTGAACAACAGTGAAACCTAAAGTTTTCTTTTAGGAAAGTCACCGAGAAGTAAAATTTCCTGGCTAATTCCATACAGAATCGGTATCAACTGCAAAGGCATTTTTGCCTCTTCAAAGACTCTGACAGTATCGTACCTACTCATGACCGAGTTGTCTTCCATCTCTTCGTCCTCCATGTCTTCCACCAGCTCTAAAATGAATGTTCTTGATCGCATGCAACTGAGCAACAACATCGCTAATGGCCATCCGATCTCTTGGAAGTTCCTCTGAACAGGCAATTCCAATCTTAAGTATTGAAATCAAGCACTCCAGATATCTTTGACCACTAGAAAAGTGATGGAACTGAATGGCAGGCTCGCTTGAGCTTGCCTCCACCTCTTCCCTTTGTTGGAACAGTCTTGGATCAGCAATGCCCTCTATTTGTTCTGGCAAATTTATCTTAACAAAGTTATGGAGACTCAATTTATCAGAAAACATGTCATCCGTAGGTCTCTTGCCCGTGAACAACTCCAATAAGAGGATGCTGTAACTGAACACATCACCAGAAGTTGACACCTCATTTCCCATTCCATACTCTGCGATTTGTGCGGTAAAAAAAATATGTACACGTGTAAATAACTTACTCATAAGCAAATGAAACGACAGCATGTTCCAGTTGCAGACTAGTGGAAAAGACGTTGGAAAAGCATAATGTAGTGAAGTAAGATATGATGCTCTTAAAACAAAGAACTGAGAATAAAGAGTAGAGTCAATAGTTACTCGTATAGAAAGAGATTCCACATGGAAAGTGAAGTTGTAAAGGAAACTATAAAGGAGCCTGAGGTAAAAAGACTAGAGAAGCTTGTATTTACCTGGAGCAGCATAGCCAACGGAGCCTCTTATGCCAATAGAACTTGATAGATCATGAGATTGAGAGGAGTTAAAGATGGCTTTTGGAAAGAATTTTGCCAAGCCGAAGTCACCTACATGTCCAGTCATTTCTTCATCCAAAAGAACGTTGCTCGGTTTTAGATCACAGTGCACTATAGGTTCAGGGCAGTGATTGTGAATATAATCAAGCGCAGAAGCAACATCAATGGCAATATCCAACCTCTGTAGGAGGTTTAAGTGCCTTGAGTCGTCATTCGCTGCAAATTGATTCTCTTTCGGATGAAGCCACTCATCTAGGCTCCCATTGATCATGAACTCATAAACCAGGGCCTTAAAATCATTTCCATGATAGTCAATGCTCGAACATACAGTGAGCACCTTCACAAGGTTTCGGTGTTTCATGTTCTTCAAGGCCTTGCACTCAGCTAGGAAACTCTTTGATGCCCCTCGGAATTGAAGGTTTAGAACCTTTACTGCAACAACTTGTTCACCTTGATCAAGAACTGCTTTATACACCGAACCAAAACCACCCACTCCAATCAAATTAGCTTCAGAGAACCCACCAGTAGCTTGATGTAGACTTTGATAGGATACATTCTGAAATGTGGTACCCATAATTCTAAAAGATGGTACTCTTGTTCTCCTTCTAAACCTAGAACAATACAGAAAGTAGATGACCAAAAGTACTCCGACTAGGCAAATAGGTGTGAGAATTACTAATTTCAGGATAAGAGATGATATTTTCCTTCTAGACTCTTTGGAGTTGCAACTTTGTAGGTGTAATTCAGGTATGCCGCCACAAAGCCTGTTGTTACCTTGAACAAAAACTGTTGTTGCATTCTTGAAGATGCCTCTTTCTGGTACCATACCCTCAAAATCATTCAATGATAGATTTAATATCTGCAAAAAAACAAAGTTGCCCAAAAAATCTGGGAGTTTTCCTGAGAAATTATTGCGAGAAAGATCTACTTCCTCCAAACCTCTCAAATGACTAAAAGATGAAGGAATGGCCCCATGAAAGTTATTGGCCTCAACATACAACGAACTCAATTTCACACAGCTACCGATGGTCGATGGAATTTCACCAGACAATCTGTTTTCAGAAACAACCAGTAGTTCTAGATTTATCATAGTTCCAACTTCTATCGGAAGTGAACCAGTCAATTGGTTCTCAGATACAGTCAGATCCAACATTGACGGAAGAATTACAATTTCTCTAGGTATGGTACCATTAAGATTGTTGCGATCAAGACTTAAAATTTGCAACAGTTTGCAATTCCCGAGATTTGAAGGGATGTTTCCATCGAAATCATTTTCATCCAAATAGAGTTTGGCTAACAAACTTAAATTTCCCAAAAACATTGGGATGTTCCCAGAGAACTTGTTAACGGAAAGACCCAAAATTTGTAGCTGTCGAAGCTTCCCAATATCAGATGGGATTTCACCGGTAAATTCGTTGTTCCCCAAATCAATTACCTCTAAATTAACCAGATTCTCTATCCCGCTTGGAATGTTTCCAGTTATTTTGTTGTACCTCATGGAAAGTGTACTCAGATTAGTGGAGAAATTGCAGATAGCATCTGGCAACACCCCTCCAAAGTTATTAAGACTTATACCAAACACAGACAAATAAGTGGCATTGATTAAAGAAGGCAGGAAGTTTAGATCCTTGGGTTCCCCAGTTCCAAGATTATTTTTAGAAAAGCTTAACCACCGAAGATTATGCAACTTTCCTAGTGGAGGAACATTTCCAATAAACCTATTGCCTCCCATTGCAACAATTTCTAGCTTGGTGGCATTGGACAGTGAAAAAGGAATTGATCCAGTAAACAAGTTGCTACCAACACCAAGAAATTGGAGATTAGGAAGAATTAAGCCTAGTTCTGGTGGTAAGCTCCCTTGAATTTGATTCACTCCCACATCAAGCTTTTGGATAGAGGAGAGATTGAAGATTGAGGAAGGAATTGTACCAACTAACCTGTTCATTATCATTCCAAAACTTGTAAGGCTCGTCAGTCTGCCCAGCTCGTAAGGTAAATTCCCACCAATACTATTTAGGGCGGCATTGAAAATTTGAAGAGATGACAGATTTCCCAAACTCCGCGGTACAACTCCTGCGAGATAGTTTTTCCCAACTCTCACTTTCTTCAGTTTTGACAAGGAACCAAGCTCCTCCGGGATTTGACCTTCCAGCCTATTTAAATATAAATCCACCGAAGTAAGGCTAGAAGAAGCAGATATATTGGTGGGAATTGTACCGCTAATTGAATTATTGGTAAGAGACAATATTTGGAGTCTCTGCAAACGGCCGATTTCTGGAGGAATTTGTTGACTTAAGCTATTGTTATCCAGCCATATCTCCCTCAGGAAGCTTAAATTTCCAATTTGAGGCGAAATGGACCCTGATAGTTCTTGATCAACAAGGTCTAACACAGTGACCCTTCGGTGGCGGCGTCCACATGTTACGCCACTCCACTGGCAGAAATGGGAAGATTCATTCCACGAACTCAGAGCCCCGAAGGAATTACCGGTAATTTCCGCCTTGAATGCAAGCAAGGCTAATCGGTCAGTCTCATTCCCACTGAGCACCGCTCCGGCAGTTCGAGGAAAGCCAGAACACGAGCACAAGAGAACAAGAAAACACAAAGAAAGATGGAATGGCGAAGATGCCACTGCTAAACCCATCTGGGGATTGGAAACTCCCTATGAATATGAATGTGTATTGTCTCGACTCTTGAGTGTTTCTCAAGTGAAGGCAATGCACTAAAGTTATTAATCAATACGGCTATCAACCCAATCTTTATAGGCCATGTATCAGCCATACAAACTTTCAGGACACCTAAGTCTTTTCCCCGGTCTTCATCATATCACCTTTCCCCATTTTGTATCTTTGTGTTTTTTTCTTCTCCCTAGTCTAATCAAAGATAAGGAACTGGATAACAAGGTAGAGGTCTTAGGGGGTGTTTGGGAGCCTACTTTTTAGCTTTTGATTTTAAACTTTTTGGTTTTTTGGTTTTTTGGCTTTTGGTCAGAATGAGTTTTGGATATGGGAAGAGTGTTTGGAAGAAATGTGCAGAATGTGTTTTGGAAGGGAAAATGAGAAGTAGAAATCAAAAAACACCTCCAAACCTATTTTTGATTTCTGGCTTCTAAATGGAAAAATGGAAAAACGATTTTTGGAGAAGTAGTTTCTGGGTGTTGCTCCCAAACACCCAGAATGCAAAAATGAGAAATCAATAAGTTGATAAATAGGGGGCCAAACGGCCTCTTATAGTTTGTTGGAAAATTCAAACTGAATTGGGACCACATAAGTACTTACCTCAGAGCTCAGTAGGCCCAACCAGAACAACTTGAGTCAAACCCACAACTTGAGTCAAATTTTCCACAACGTTTAGTTGTGCACCTCGTCTTCTTCTTCATTTGCTTTTTATAAGTTCTTAAAAAAAAAATTATCATGTTTGCTTGAATAAGCTATAAAATAACTTTTTATTAACTAAATGTCACTACTTGAATTTTAACAACTTAAAATAAGCAAAAAAAAAGCTTCAAATTGTAGCTTAAAATAATTTAATATTTTTTGGTCAAAAAAGCTAGAAAAGCTAATGCTAATAAGTGATTATTCATAATTGTTAACAAACACCTTTCATTAGCTTTTTTAAGAAAATAAACTAATAAGTTAGATTATAAGTAATTTACCCAAAAAGTTAGATTATAGTAAGTGGTAGCAAACGGAGGCTATGTCATTATTCATGTTTCCTAGTTAGTCTAGGTTTCCTGGTTGTACGTATTTCCTTTGTTGGTTTGGGTTTCTTGGTCACCAAATTTTGTAACCTAAATAAAAAAATGTTAGGGTTATGTAACTTTATGTTTAATACGGACCAATGAAAGCAAGATTTTTGTCAAATCACCTTTCTTAACACACCGCACAAAGTAGAATTAGTTGGGGGAAAAAGGTGTGAAGTCATGGATGCACTCCAAATGACTACTTTTCCACTCCATAATCTAAATATTCCTAACAAAATTTGATTCTAGTAATTGTTCTCATCTAGCTCATACCACAACCATTAATTTTCCCAATTCTAGTAGCCCATTCTACTAAAACTTCTTCTTTATTTTTCTTTTTTTTTGGCTTTTTGAGCTTTTTAGTTGATGTATGTAGAGACTAACCTATCCCCAAAAAACGCAAAAAGTCAAAAAAAAAAAAAAAATTCCCTTAAAAATCCCCTTATCGGTACCACGCCCTAAAAAAATGCCTTGACTCAATATTTATCCATAGGGATGCATTAAACACAGAAAAAGCGCAATATGTGCTATGTTCACAGAAAATTAAAACGACAGAGAACTGAATTTGCTCATGAAATGCCAAAAAGTGTAGGAGATAACTGTAATTGACGACAAACATATCAGTTGAATATTGCTTACCCATGAATGGGAATTTTTGCAGGCCATGGATACCAAGAAAGAACCTAGGACTCCTTGTTTTCAGTCTAATCAAAGAATTTTTTTTGTCCAAACACAATTTTAGATTGAACCAGGGACGGAGCCAGAAATTTAACTACATAGGGGCGAATCTTTTTTCTAAAATATTTTGAAGGGGCGAACCTATATAATTCATAGGAAAATTTCTTTTTTTCTATATAATACTAGAGGTTTTTTCCTTTTCTTGGAGAAGCGACCGCCCCTAGTGGCCCCCCTCTGGCTCCATCCCTGCATTGAACAACTCTGTGTGTCCAAAGTAGTGTTTCCGAGGTGTTTCAAGCATTATATTGCTCCTTTTTTCCAATCAACGTTAATTTGGAAGTAAGGAAGAGCCTCAAGCCATAACTAAAAGAATCAATGGGAGCCTCCCCAAACAATACTTAAAATGAATTCAGAAATCTGCAAATGATAACTCCCAACCATAAATCTGTTTTTGAATTGTGGATGTAACTTCCACAATAATGCTAAAATTTGAATGCCTTCAAACCTCATCATGGAGGGGTGTAATTGGTGTATAAATCAGCGAATTTATCAACTTAACTTTCAACCTCATGTGGTCCCTTCGGTTGCCTTGGAAGATCCCCCGAATGCCCCATTTCATTCACAACGAATTTCTGACAAATTTCCAACAGTATCAGCCGTAGAAACTTTCAGGACACCTCAAAAGATGTAAAGTTGAGTCCCCAAGACTTTTTGGCCAAAAAATTTCTTTGATTAGACTAAGGGCGAAGGAAAAAACACAACGTATAGAATGGGAAAGGTGATACTGCGGAAATGATTTGGGTACACCACCAAGTGTACCCCAATTGCACTCCACCTCATCAGGGCCCTCCAAACGCTTTTTTGGAAGTAAGAAGATCAGTTTTTGTTCACTCTGGTTCATATCTAAGCGGAAATTTTTTTAGTTGTGCCCTTCCCTCGTCTTCGTCTTCATTGATCCGATTTACCAAATAAATTGAAGCTAATAACTACTAATCATTTGAGATTCCAAAGAAATTGAAGTTAATGGCCCCGTTTGCTATTGCTTACTCCCTCCGTCCCTTTTTAATTGTGTTGCTTCGTAAATCTAACTTATTAAAAAAACATTATCAAAAAATTAAAACGCTACAATACACACCCCTTATTTGGGTGTGTATCATACACACCTTTATAAAAATTACGATTTTTTTTGTAAAAGTTACGATTTTTTTTATAAAAGTTACGAGACACACCAAAATTTACGAATAAGCTAATAAGTTAGATTATTAGTCAGTGGTAGCAAATGGGGGCAATAACTCCTAAAGGTTAAGATTTTCACGCATAATATTATGAAATATTATCTTACCATGCTTCCTAGGTTTTATGATATTGTATTGTGTTCTCTGTTTATGTCGTTATTCATCTTTCCTAGTTGGTCTCGGTTTTGAAATTAGAATTAGAATTAGTTGAGGGGAAAAGGTGTGAAATCATGGATGCACTCCAAGACTTTTTGGCCAAAAAAATTCTTTGATTAGACTAGGTAGAAGAAAAAAATACAACGTATAGAATGGGAGAAAAGAAAAAGAAAGGGAGGCAACTTTTTTGGACTTCTTTGACTCGGGGGTGTTTCACTAACAAAAAACTGTTTTTCCCAAAAATCGAGACAGGTCATTCTCTCACAATACATCACATAAAAAACCGTGAAAAACCAGTTTTTTCAAAAAAACCACCTTAGTGGAACAACAACTCAGTGTATCCAAACTAGTGTTTCCAAGTTGTTTCCAACGTTAAAACAACGTTTAATCAACGTTAATTTGGAAGTAAGAAGATCAGTTTTAATCCACTCTAGTTTATGTCTAAACGGAAAAAAATTTAGTTGTGCACTTCTTCATTGAAGCTAATAACTACCAGTCATTTGAGAATCCAAAGAAATTGAAGTTAATGGTCCCGTTTGTTATCACTTACTCCCTCCGTCCAGTTTTAGTGTGTTGTTTCGTAAATTCAACTTATTATCAAAAAAACATTATAAATTATAATTACACATTTCACATCAACTTTTACCTCAACTTTACACCTTTCACATCAATTTTTATCTCTATTTTCGAAAATTATCTTCTACTTTTACTCATTAACTATTTTCACATTAACTTTTCAAAGGGAAAAAAAATACAAACTTTTACCTATTAACACTTAAAAGGGGATGGAGGGACAATAAGTTAGTAATTTTTTAGATTATTGACTTAAAACTAATTAAAATAACTTGTAGAACTGTTTGTTATAGTTTTTTATAAGTTGGAAACAATGTTTATTATATTTCCTTGAATAAGCTGTAGAATTGCTTTCTATAAACTAAATGTCTAGATTGCCCTTAAAACTTGGGTAAGAAAATGTTTCATTTTAAGATTCTTTTGTCCATTTATGCTTTAACAACTTAAAATAAGCACAAAATAATCTTGCTATTTTGGGTCAAATAAGCTAGAAAGCTAATAAGTGATTATTCATAATAGTTACAGACGCCTTTCATTAGCTTTTTCAAGCTAATAAGCTAACTTTCATTAGCTTTTTCAAGCTAATAAGCTAATAATTAAGTTAGATTACAAATGGTAGCAATAACTCCTAAATTATTTATATATATACACACATAACACATGATAATACTGGAGGAATCTCAAAATTGCATCTTTTGAATCCAACCACAACCTAAGCATCAAGAAAGCAAGCAAATTCTGACATGAAAACCAAGAATGGAGGTGCTGTCTCACTCTCTTATGAAGATTTTGAACCGATTTGCAATTGGCGCCGGGACGATGAATGCGAAACTCCTGTGGTCCACCTCCCTGGTACTGATTAATATCTCATACCCAAATCTTTATTTTTTGAGGAAAGGTAAGAACTCATGCAATATAAGTTTGTCTAAGTCTCGAAATCGAGACCTTTGTGAAATTGAAACAAGCGCCTCATCATCTGGCCAGCTTACGAGTTCCCCAAATCTTTATTTTGTGTTGTATCAATGCTCAAGTTTATAAGTCAGTCACAAACAACCACATTTACTCAAAAGTTTGCTACTTTGATCATTAAATTAGCTGATGAAAAAAATCTATGAAGTAGTTGATCTGCTTTTTTTTTTTTTCCTTCGGTATGTACTCATTTTCGAGGCATACATAAAATGAGAAGCTTTCACTTGTTCTGCTTTTAACTTTTTTAAGAAAGTCGAATGGTTTTCGACGAGGCCGGAGATGCTCTGTACCCAAATTTTGGTGCGCCCATTTACGTGTCAAGTGGTTTTCAGCCACACGATAATTGACTTTAAGTGGGAGAATCTCTCAACACGATCTTGCAGCCTAAAAAATCGCTTGGTACATGGGCAAAACCAAAAATTGGGTGCAGAGGATCTTGAGCATTCCTACATGTTTGATTTTCCCTCTCTGTTTCTTCGGTAATTACAGCATTCAGAAAGGAACAGCTGAAGGTACAAATCAACAATGTGAAAACCGTTAAGATTTTTGGGGAACGCCTCGTCGATGCACAAGAAGGAGCCGTTTCTGCAAGGAAATAACAATTCCAAAGGATTGCAATTCGAAGGAAATTCATGCCAAGTTCGCCTGTGGCTTTTTACACATCGTGAGGTCGAAAAAAGGTTCTGTAGCCCCTGAACAAGAACTAAGTACTCCTCAAACTCAACAGCCTGAAATCAGCAAACAATCAAACACCTCAGAACATCAGCCAAGATCAGGTAAATAGACTACCCGCATTACTCAAACCAGACAACGCAACGGAGAAGTTTTCGCCACTTAACAACGGAGCCTTACCGGGCAATATTGCACAAGGAAACAATGACACCCAAGTGTGTGATTCAAGATCGAAAACCATAATGAAGACGGCGACGAATGTGGCGGTGATGGCGACCATGTTGGCGTGCTTTGGTGCTTATATCATGTATTCATATAGATCATTGTATGTCGAAGATTGAATCTTGTCTCATCATGCCCTTAGTGTCTATATATTTGATGTCAAATTGAAAATAATGGAAATGGCCAGAATCTTGGGACTACTAGGATTTGTCCGAGCGGTCCAGCACCAGCCAGGCTCCAAGTACTTCCGGTAGATTCGCGCTGAGTGAGCAAACTGACCTTGCCCGAAAGGTTGAACTACTCTCTCAGAAGTTGGAAACAATGGAATTGAACAAAATCAATACGGTGGCTGCTGTAGCCAAGGCTGAGGAGGTGTGCATTTTGTGCAACTTCAACGGACACTCTCCGTTGAGTGCCCTTACCTTGAAACACTCAAGGCGGCCCTCCACGGCTCTCACCAAGTGGACGCCTTTTGGGTTTTGTCTTTATTCAAAATAAATAAATTCGCATTTGTTAATTTTGCGTCAAACTTTTTGTGTATTATTGGTTTGTGTCATCCAGAGAAATCAGAAAAATAAAAAATTATGACTTTTACCAAATTTAGCAAAACAATAAATATCCAACTTTTACCACTACAATAACATATGCAAATTTTTAGTGTTACATTAATGTTGGTTCTGCACCTAGTGCTTACTCCTTATTTCCTACGGCAAACTTTTAGTGTTACATTAATGCAATCAGTATCTGTTGTATCGTAAAGAAATATGTGTTGAGAAGTGTGGCTGTAAACCAAGATCCCACCAGACCAAGGGTTAGACCGGGTCAAGAATGCAATGGAATTGTAGGTACTCTGCCTCAATGTAGGATCCGGGGAGCGTGGAGTGACCTTACCACGGGACGGTCCAGATTTTAAATAAAAATCGTCCGGAGAAGAGTCTTCTCTTCCACGGAAGAGTTTTATTTAAAATCCAGACCGTCCAAAACAAAATGAACGGCAATGATTACTCACTACATGCCTGAGGTGAACAAGTCACTACAGGACCCCGGGTCCCTATGTAGAGATTCACCTTTTCTAAAATGAGTCTTTCTAATCACATCCAACTGAGCAACAACATTACTGATGGCCATCCAAACTGTCGGCGATTCCTCTGATCATGCAACTCCCACTTCCAATATGGAATGCAATATGGAAATCAATCATTCCATAATATTGCCTGTGCTAGCAGAGTTCGGATTCTGAAGCAGCCTTGGATTAATGATGCATGCGACATGTTCAGCTTAACAAAGTTATGAAGACTCGAGTTATAAGAAAACATGTTATCTGTCGGTCTCTTCCCGGTCACCATATCTAATAAGAGAATGACATAACTATATGGTATGTCGTTTTTGTACCGAAGAATAGTGGTTAAGTCCGAGATCGTCCACGGAGAGTAAAAAGCTAAGTTGCGGTACTTTCAATTAATTTCTAATTTAATTCTGAGAACAAGAGAAATTTGATTTGGATTTGATTGAACTAATGATTAAAACTAAAATTAACTAGAAAGCAAGTAGAGTTTAAAAACAAGTGAGAGAAGGGACCAGGGTTCCGATTCCACCTTCCCCTTGCAATATAACCGAATAAAATCCAAGGTAATTATTCAACATAGAAAATTGGATTATCGCTAGGGCTTGCAATCCCTATCGACAATCGTCAAGAGGATTCATACACCGTAAAGGCTATCTCAACATAGCGCGGGTCGTCTCACCGGACTTAAGAAGATCAGTTTTAATCCACTCTAGTTTATGTCTAAACGGAAAAAAATTTAGTTGTGCACTTCTTCATTGAAGCTAATAACTACCAGTCATTTGAGAATCCAAAGAAATTGAAGTTAATGGTCCCGTTTGTTATCACTTACTCCCTCCGTCCAGTTTTAGTGTGTTGTTTCGTAAATTCAACTTATTATCAAAAAAACATTATAAATTATAATTACACATTTCACATCAACTTTTACCTCAACTTTACACCTTTCACATCAATTTTTATCTCTATTTTCGAAAATTATCTTCTACTTTTACTCATTAACTATTTTCACATTAACTTTTCAAAGGGAAAAAAAATACAAACTTTTACCTATTAACACTTAAAAGGGGATGGAGGGACAATAAGTTAGTAATTTTTTAGATTATTGACTTAAAACTAATTAAAATAACTTGTAGAACTGTTTGTTATAGTTTTTTATAAGTTGGAAACAATGTTTATTATATTTCCTTGAATAAGCTGTAGAATTGCTTTCTATAAACTAAATGTCTAGATTGCCCTTAAATCTTGGTAGCAATAACTCCTAAATTATTTATATATATATACACACATAACACATGATAATACTGGAGGAATCTCAAAATTGCATCTTTTGAATCCAACCACAACCTAAGCATCAAGAAAGCAAGCAAATTCTGACATGGAAACCTAGAATGGAGCTGATGTATCACTCTCGTAGAGCATCCTTATGTGGATGAACAAATTAACTTTTTAATAAAAATAGAGAGCCAAAACCCAAAATAAGGCCAAAATTAGGCTCACCAAATGGTTGATCAAATTAATTTGTTAAGTTTCTGACTTTGCTACAGTACCGCACCAAATTTGGCAGGCACTGTTCACTCACCAAGACACTATTCACGCACTGTTCATACACTATTTATGCATTGTTCACTTTTTTTTATTACTTTTGGGGAGTAGGAGTAGAAAGAAATAATAGTTTAATATAATAAAATTAGAATATAGAGTCTGATTTTGTGAGTTTTTTGAAAAGTGACAAAAAACTTGGTGTTTTTGAAAATGTGTTTTTGAAAAGTGCTAAATTTGTAAAATGTGTTTTTGAAGTTAAATTTGGTGTTTTTTTTTTGTGCTCCTTATAAGAATGCCCTTATGAAGACTTTGAACCGTTTGGCAATTGGCGCCGGGACAATGAATGCGAAACTCTTGTGGTCCACCTCCCTGGTACTGATTAATATCTCATACCCAAATCTTTATTTTTCGAGGAAAGGTAAGAAATCATACAATATAAGTTTGTCAATTAGTAAATGACAAGTCTCGAACTAGAGACCATTGTGAAATTGAAACAAGCGCCCCACCAACTGGGCCAGCTTACGAGTTCTCCGAATCTATCTTTATTTTGTGTTGTACCAATGCTCAAGTTTGCAAGTCAGTTACAAACATCACATTTACTCAAGTTGGTAAGTCAGTTACAAACATCACGTTTACTCAAAAGTTTGCTACTTTGATCATTAAATTAGATGATGAAAAGATCTACGTAGTAGTGATATGTTTTTCTTTTTCCTTTGGTATATACTCATTTTAGAGGCATATATAAGATGAGAAGCTTACACCTGTTCTGCTTTTGACTTTTTCAAGAAAGTCATATGGTTTTCGACGAGGCCTCTGTACCTAATTTTTTGTGTGCCCATGTATGTGTCAAATGGTTTTCAGCCACAGGATATTGTGATTTTAAATGGGAGAATCTATCAACACGATCTCGCGGCTGAAAAAATTGCTTGGTACATGGGCAAAACCAAAAATTGGGTGCAGAGGATCTTGAGCATCCCTACATGTTTGATTTTCCCTCTCTGTTTCTTGGGTAATTACAGCGTTCGAAAAGGAACAGCTGAAGGTACAAATCAACAATGCGAAAACTGTTAAGATTTTTGGGGAACGCCTCGACGATGCGACTAGAAGGAGCCGTTTCTGAAAAAGATTCTGTAGCCCCTGAACAAGAACTTAGCACTCCTCAAACTCAACAGCCTGAAATCAGCAAACAATCAACACCTCAGAACATCAGCCAAGATCAGGTAACTAGACTACCCGCGTTACCTGAACCAGACAGCGCAACGGAGAAGATTAGGCCACTTAACAACAGAGCGTTTGCACAAGGGAACAATGACACCCTATTGTGTGATTCAAGATCGAAAAGCTTAATGAAGACGGCGATGGATGTGGCCGTGATGGTGGCAATGGTTGTGTGCCTCGGTGCTTATATCATGTATTCATATAGATCATTGTATGGCGAAGATTGAATCCTCTCTCATCATGCTATATTTGATGTCAAAATGAATTATATATCGAATTTAAAAAATTCCAATGTTTTGGAATTCTCTCGTGTTTTCCTTCTGCCTTTCGTCAAACATAAAAGTCTTAAATCGCGCTTGAACACACTCAAGGCGGCCCTCCAAGGCTCTAACCAAGCGGACGTCTTTTGGATTTTGTCTTTATTCAAAAAAAATTGCATTTGTTAGTTTTTGCGTCAAAACATTTTTTGGATTATTGGTTTGAGAGGAATGAGAAAAGTACAAAATTATGACTATTACCAAATTTAGCAGAACAATAAATATATCCAACTTTCAGCACTACAATAACATAAGCAAATTTTTAGTGTTGCATAAATGTTGGTTCTGCACCTAGTGCTTACTCCTTATTTCCTACGGCCAAAGACCACTTGGAACCTATGCAATCGGTTTCTGCACCAGACCAAGGGTTATACCGGTTCAGGAATGCAATGGAATTGCAGGTATTCTGCCTCAATGTAGAGCTTCAGCTACTTCCAAAATGAGTCTTTCTGATCACATCCAACTGAGCAACAACATTACTGATGGCTATCCGATCTGTTGGCGACTCCTCTGAACATGCAACTCCCACTTCCAATATGGAAATCAGGCATTCCATAATATTGCCACTGCTATCAGAATTCAGTTTCTGAAGCAGCCTTGGATCAATGACGCGTGCTACATGTTCTGGCAAAGCGAGCTTAACAAAGTTATGGAGACACAAGTTATCAGAGAACATATTATCTGTTGGTCTCTTCCCCGTGAACATCTCTAACAAGAGAGTGCCATAACTATACACATCACCAGATTCTGACACTCCGTTTCCCAGGCCATACTCTGCATTTTGTTCACAACCGGCAACAAAAGAAACTTAGTTAACTAAAAAGCCTCGTCACAAATAGAGAGATTACACTTGGAACAAACTTGCAGTTCATGATCTAAAAACAAAAGAATTACAATTTTAATGAACTTGGTTAAAACTTAAAAGCTTTATCACAACTACGTATGTTGCTTTCGCAAACAAGCCTTTGTACAGAAACAAGTGTGTTATTTTTTGCCCTTTTTTCAATTTATGAGAAGACATGAGTCCCTGTGCAACTAGTTTTCCAAAAAAAATTAGCAACCCAGTTGCTAAAATCAACTATGATTTTAGCAAATGAGTTCACCAGGTGTTAAAATCATGGCAGATTTTAGGTAAAATCATGGTTGATTTTAGCACCTGGTGAACTCATTTGCTAAAATCATGGTTGATTTTAGCAACTGGGTTGCTAAAATCTTTTGGAAAACTTAGTTACTTCAAGTGCAATGCATTGTTAAGGAGTTGAATCCGCCATGATATCAGCTACTACATCACTTGGTCCTTCAATAAACAAAAACAAGTAATCAACCAAAACCGCATGATCATGTTAATTTGTGCTGGTGTTTTGTGCCCATCAGCTAGATTATCAGTAACTGCTTGCTTTTCCCGTCGAAGTGTTTTCCACAGAAAGGACAATGTAGTACAACTATTGATGCCAGAAATACTCCCATACTCACTTACGACTAATAGCTGACTTAGGGGAAAGTATAATAGGTGTAGGTGTACTTCTTCTTCTTCTTCTTTTTTTTTTTTTTTTTTTTTGGTGGCAATACATGATAGAAAGAAAGAGAGAAGACAAAACAAAAGACAACACAAAACCAAAAAACACAACTCTTATGGCTCAAGCATAACCAACAGAGACTCTTATGCATCCCCTGTTGGAAAGCGAACATGCATGGAAAATAGAGAAGTGGTATATTTACCTGGAGCAATATACCCAACAGACCCTCTTATGCCGATAGAGCTTGATTGATTCGTAGAAGAGTCATACGAGGCATCTGAAAGGAATCTTGCTAACCCAAAGTCGCCAACATGTCCATTCATATCGTTGTCTAGAAGAACGTTGCTTGGCTTGAGATCACAATGGACAATAGATTCCTGACAATGATTGTGCAAATAATCAAGCACAGAAGCAACATCAATGGCAATATCTAATGTCTGTAGAATACTCAAATGCCTTGAATCCTCATTCGTCTCAACTTCGTTCTCATTTGGATGCAACCACTCCTCAAGGCTACCATTAGCCATAAATTCATAAACCAGAGCTTTGAAATCATTACCCTGATAGTCAATACTCGAACATGCTGTGAGAACTTTTACAAGATTCCGATGTTTGATGCTCTTTAAGGCCTTGCACTCAGCTATGAAACTCTTGGATGCTCCACAGACTTCTAGGTTCAGTACCTTCACTGCAATAACTTTTTCACCTTCATCAAGAATTCCTTTATACACGGAACCAAAACCACCCACCCCAATCAAATTGGCTGCGGAGAAACCATTAGTAGCTTTAACTAGATCTTTATATGATATGGTCTGAAATGTGTTCCCAAAAATTCGGAAAGAAGGTAAATTTGTTCTTTTTCTATAACAACAGTGACAAAGATAACACACCATCGAAAGTAGTCCAACGAGGCTAAAAGCTAACGGGATTATTAATTTCAAGGCAAGAGTAGATCCTTTACTTTTAGACCCTTTGGAGTTGCATGCGCGTAGGTGTAATTCAGCTATGCCCCCACAAAGCTTGTTGTTTCTTTCGATGGAAAAGGCAGTGACATTCTTAAAGATGCCACGTTTGGGTACCTCACCCGAAAAATCATTTGACGATAGATTTAACAATCGAAGGTATACGAAGTCTCCCAAAAAGTCTGGGATTTCTCCTGAAAAATTATTGCAAGAAAGGTCTAATTCCTCCATACCTCTTAAATAACTCAAAGAGGAAGGAATGATCCCTTGGAAGTTGTTCCCTTCCATGTATAGAGATTCCAACTTTACACATCTACTTAGAGTGCTTGGAATTCCACCAGACAACCTATTTTCAGAAACAAGCAGTACTTCCAAATTTTTCAAATTTCCAAGTTCAACTGGAAGGGAACCAGTCAAATCATTGTAAGACACACTGAGATACAACAATGATGTGAGACTTGTAACTTCTCTAGGAATGGTACCATGAAGATTGTTTTGATAAAGACCTAAAGCTGCCAAACGAATGCATTTCCCGAGATCTGAAGGGATGTTTCCATACAGCTTATTTTTCGCCAAGTTGAGTTGAGTCAACATAGTTAAATTTCCCAAAGACAATGGGATTCTCCCGGAGAAATTGTTGTATGAGAGACTCAAAAGTTGCAGTTGTTGCAGCTTACCTATATCTTCCGGAATGTCGCCGGTGAATCGGTTATACGACAATTCAATCTGCACCAAGTTAGCCAGATTCCCTATCCAAGTTGGGATGTTCCCAAATATTTCATTTCTACTCAAAATTAGTTGAGCAAAAACAGTGGAGAAATTGGATATTGATTTAGGCAAAACTCCTCCAAACCTATTAACCTGAAGAGACAAAATATACAAATTGGTAGCATTGGTTAAAGATGAGAGGAAACTCAAGTCATCAGCTTCCCCAGTTCCCAGATAATTACCGGAAAAGCTTAATTTCTGAAGATCATTCAACTTTTCTAGTTGAGGAACTTTTCCGGTTAATCGATTGCCTGCGATGCCAACAATCTGTAGTTGGGAGGCATTAGAAAGTGAAAAAGGAATTGAACCTGTAAAAAAGTTAGCACTGGCTCCAAGGAATTGGAGATTAGGAAGAGTTAGTCCTAGGGATGAAGGAAGATTTCCATGAAGTTTGTTCATTCCCACATCAAGCACTTGTAGAGAAGAGAGATTAAAGATTGAGGAAGGAATCATTCCAGCCAACCTGTTATCCGCCAAAGCTAAAGCTTGCAAGTTTGTCAACCGACCTAGCAAGCCAGGCAAATCACCACTAATTTTATTTTGCTTGGCAGCAAATATTTGGAGAGACGACAGATTCCAAAAGTAGATGGAATAACTCCGCTCAAGTTGTTTTTCTCAAGACTCAGTAGCTTGAGGTTTGACAAGGAACCAAGCTCCTCTGGAAGTTTCCCTTCCAACCTGTTGGCATAAAACTCAAGCACAGTAAGTCTAGAACAACTCGACAGGTTGGCAGGAATTTCTCCGGTAATAGAGTTGTTGCGCAAACTCAAGATTTGCAGTCGGCGCAAATGCCCAAGTTCTGGAGGTATTTTACCACTCAATGTATTGTTGCGCAACCAGATTTCCCTAAGGAAACTCAAGTTTCCAACGTGAGATGAAATGGACCCTGCGAACCCTTGACCATCAAGATCTAGCACAATGACCCTTTGGTGCCGACGTCCACATATTACACCGCTCCACTTGCAAAAGTGGATGGACTCGTTCCACGTGCTGAGAATCCTGAAGGGGTCACTAGTTATTTTGGCCTTAAATTCTAGCAACGCGAGTTGGTCAGTCTCATTCCTACCAATTGCAGAGCCAGAACCAAAGAACAAGAGAACAAGAAAGTAGGCGGCGAAAAAGGATGGCCATGAGCACAGCATTGCTAAACCCACGGGAAAGTAGGAACCCTGTATGAATCTGGAAATTTTTCTATAAAGTATTCAGTGTTTCCTTGCCTTCTTCCTCCATTTGGCGAGTCAAGTCAAACAATACTTGTACACCAAACACTTGTCAGACATTGATTAAAAGAAAAGTTGGACTTTTTCAGTTTCTTATTTTTTTCTCCTTCGCCCAAGTCTTCAAAACTACGTAAGTCTTCAAAACTACCTTTCCAAGACTTTGAACAACATTTCCAAGTTCTTAAATCTAAACAAAAATATTCTATTCCATACTTTCTCTCTAGCAGGACCGGCACTGAGGAGAAGACTGAACCCAGGCCTTGACCAAACGCTAAGACTCAAAAATCGCGAATTACAATATTTTAGGAGCACTGGGGTCTAGAAAAATAGAAATTACTACCCACCAAGTCTGGTTTCACACAAAACAAAATTCTCTCTCTCCTATTGAACTGAGGAAAGTTCGATCAAATCTACAACCTTAATAGAAAATAAGTTCATGAAACTTAGACCCAGGGACGGAGGCATTAGTTGTCTGTTGGGGGCCTTGGCCCCTGCCCAATTAAAAAGTCCCATTGCTATTTTTTTTTTTTTTTTTTGTGTTTGTTGAAAATTGTAATTGTGCCCCCAACTATATAACTTGACCACAGAAAGTTTCTGCTAGCTTCATATGGGTGGGCTCCCTACTAAAATAAAGAAATGTAAATATACGTTTCAACTTCACTAGAATACTAAAGGATTGAATAACTCAAAAATTGGCTACTTGGGGGCTTTGGTTTTGTCCATGGAGGAGGAAATTTCTTCAAAAATTAGTTTTGACTCAATCGTAGATGACTTTCGAGATATAAAGGAGTGTCGTGTTCTATTATGATTCAAGGTTAAGGTAACACACCGAGATAATTTTTTATTTTTTCACTTTCTAGCAAGTTGCTTTTGATTTGTCAAGAGCACTTAGATATTGTGTTTTGTATTGGGTACTATTAAGACCATTAAGTGTTTTAAAATTTTCTTGTTTATTGCGGCCCCGTTGGATATGAAATTCTGGTTCCGTCCCTGCTTAGACCTGCACGTAACTAATCCACTAGTTAACTCACATTATGTCAGGTTTGAAGAAATGCCCAACACTGGTCCAAGCATCATTTTTTCCTACAATAGTAGTACTTGTATTAGTTACCTATTAGTTGTTTACAAATATTACTATACATATACATTTTCCACCACCTAAATTCAGTGTACCAGTGCTCCCAGCTCCATCGGCAGCTATTCAAGCGGGAGGGAAAAGCTATAATTTCACTGATTAGGAGAATTCGATCCTGAAGGCTCGAACTGTCCGAGCTCAAAGGAACAAGCTTGGAGGTTGTTGATGAGGGCACAACAGCTCTTGCTTCCTTACAGACTGTAATTTATAAAAAGAATATGGGCTCGTTCCTTTCCTACAGTTTGTGATCTAAAAGATCAGCGATTGAAAACTTCTATTGATTATTGATTCGACTAGAGGGACGTACTCCTAGCAGCAAACTTGTATGCAGGAAGATTTGGGGGCACTCCTCTCTTAGTAGGGCACTGATTGAAAACTTATTTGGTAACCCAAAATTTTATTTAAAGCTCAAACAAAATACAAGACGAAGGAAGGCATACCTTCCATTTACACGCTATAAAGCTACAAACTAACTAGAAGCAACAGATGTTATACTAGGACTAAATGTGAAACTGAACAACGGGGAAAACTAAAGTTTCTTTCTGGAAAGTTAGGGAGAAGTAAACTTTGCGGGCTTTTACTACAGAATCGTGGTATTGATTGCAAAAATGCATTTGTACCCTCTTCAAAGACTCTGATAGTATCATACCTACTCATGTCATGACCGAGTTGCCGTTCCATCTCTTTGTCCTCCATGTCTTCTACTAGCTCTAAAATGTAGGGGTGCTCATGGTCCGGATTGGCATGAATCCAATCATAATCCGCGAGTCACGGTTTTTTGAAAATACAATCCGTGTCCGATCCAAAAGTCTCACGGTTCGGTTCCAATCCGAACCGCGAGTCACGGATCGGTTCCGGATTAATCCGCGGATTTTCAACTTATTCGGAAAAAAACAACAAACAAAGGCAGTAAGGCACTAGCAAGTAGCAAATGCAAATACACTAAATAGAAAGTTCAAAGTTGGAAACATTTCCAAATTAAGACAATAGCAAGACTAGCAACAGAGGCAAGACAATAGCAAATTAAGACAATAGCAAGACATTTCCAGAAAGTTCAAAGTTCAAACTAGCAACACAATAGCAGATTAACACTTCCAGTTCACTCACAAACAGAGGCACTACCACATAGTTCTAGTTCACAAAGACAAAAGCAGGCACAAACAAAGGCATTTTTGTAGAGTGGAATACAAATACTTAGTTACATCAAAGTCCAACATAAAAAAACAACTACTGAGTGAAGAACTTCAAAACACAAGGCATCAATCACTTCAAATGCAAGGCAGCAGTCACTCTGGAATTGGATCAAGTGAAACCTTTGTAGAGCTGCAAATAAATTAATGAAATTATGTTAGATTATAGTGAAATGAAACTCCAAGCATACAAATTTACTAAATTATATATATATATACATTTAAAAAAATTATATATAATAAAAATCTCACGGTCCGGATCGGTTAATCCACGGTTTCAAAATCAAAATCCGTGTCCGATCCAAAAGTCACGGTTTTTTATTTTTTGAATCCGTGTCCGGACCATTAATCCACGGTTAAAATCCAAAAGGTACGGATCGGTTCGGTCCGGACCGGATTCACGGTTCACCGGTTTTTTTGAACAGCCCTACTAAAATGATTGTTCCTAATTGCATGCAACTGAGCGACAACATTGCTAATGGCCATCCGATCTCTTGGAAGTTCCTCCGAACAAGCAATTCCAATTTTAAGTATTGAAATCAAGCACTCCAGATTTCTCTAACCACTAGAAAAGTATGGTACTGAATGCCAGGGTCGCTTGAGCTTGCCTCCACCTCTTCCCTTTGTTTGAACAGTCTTGGATCAGCAATACCCTCTATTTGTTCAGGAAAATTTATCTTAACAAAGTTATGGAGACTCAATTTATCAGAAAACATGTCTCCATAAGTCTCTTGCCCGTGAACAACTCCAATAAGAGGATGCCATAACTGAACACATCACCAGAAGTTGACACCTCATTTCCCATTCCATACTCTGCGATTTGTGCAGGAAAAAAAGGTACAGTCGTAAATAACTTACTCATAAGCAAATGATACGATATCATGTTCCAATTGCAGACTTGTGGAAAAGACGTTGGAAAAGCACAGTATAGTGAAGTAAGGTACGATACTCCATAAAGGTCTTAATACAAAGAACTGAGATTAAAGATCAGAGTCAATAGCTACTCGTATAGAAAGAGATTCTGCGTGGAAAGTGAAGTTAAAAAGGAAACTATAAAGGAGCCTGAGGTAAAAGGACCGGAGAAGCGTGTATTTACCTAGAGCAGCATAGCCAACGGATCCTCTTATGCCAATAGAACTTGATAGATCATGAGATTGAGAGGAGTTAAAGATGGCTTTTGGAAAGAATTTTGCCAAGCCGAAGTCACCTACATCTCCAATCATTTCTTCATCCAAAAGAACATTGCCCAGTTTCAAATCACAGTGCACTATAGGTTCAGGGCAATGATTGTGAATATAATAAAGTGCGGAAGCAACATCAATAGCAATGTCTAACCTCTGTGGGAGGTTTAAGTGCCTTGAGTCCTTATTCGCTGCATATTGATTCTTTTTCGGATGAAGCCACTCATCTAGGCTCCCATTGACCATGAACTCATAAACCAGGGCATTGAAATCATTTCCATGATAGTCAATGCTCGAACATGCAATGACCACCTTCACAAGGTTTCGGTGTTTGATGCTCTTCAAGGCCTTGCACTCAGCTAGGAAACTCTTTGATGCCCCTCGGAATTGAAGGTTTAGAACCTTTACTGCAATAACTTGTCCACCTTGATCAAGAAGTCCTCTATACACCGAACCAAAACCACCCACTCCAATCAAATTAGCTTCAGAGATCCCACCAGTAGCTTAACGTAGACTTTGATAGGTTACATTCCAAAAGCGGGTACCCTTGTTCTCCTTCTAAACCTAGAACAATACAGAAAGTAGATAATTAGAAGTACTCCTACCAAACAGTTGTGAGAATTACTAATTTTAGGATAAGAGAAGATATTTTCCTTCTAGACCCTTTGGAGTTGCAACTCTGTAGGTGTAATTCAGGTATGTTGCCACAAATCCTTTTGTTCCCTTGAACAAAAATTGTTGTTCCCTTTGATGTTTCTAATAACATATTGTCTGGTGAAATTCCATCAACCATCGGCGGCTGTGTGAAATTGAGATTCTTGGATGTGGAGGCCAATAACTTCCAAGGGACCGTTCCTTCATCTTTTAGTAATTTGAGAGGTTTGGAGGAAGTAGATCTTTCTCGCAATAATTTCTCATGAAAACTCCCAAAGTTTTTGGGCGACTTTGTTTTTTTTAAAGATATTAAATCTATCATTGAATGATTTTGAGGGTATGGTACCAGAAAGAGGCATCTTTCTAGGTATGGTCCCATTGAGATTATTTTGATCAAGACTTAAAATTCACAACACTTGGCAATTCCCGAGATTTGAAGGGATGTTTCCATCAAAATAATTTTCACCTAAATAGAGTTGGGCTAACAAACTTAAATTTCCCAAAAACATTGGGATGTACCCAAAGAACTTATTAATGGAAAGAATCAATTGTTGTAGGTGTCTAAGCTTCCCAATAATCGATGGGATTTCACCTGTAAATTCATTGCTCCTCAAATTAATTATCTCCAAATTGACCAGATTCTCTATCCCACTTGGGATGTTTCCACTTATTTTGTTGTCGCTCAGGGAAAGTACACGCAGATTAGTGAAGAAATTGTAGATGGCATCTGGCAACACCCCTCCAAAGTTATTGATATTTATCGCAAACTCTGACAAATAAGTGGCATTGATTAAAAATGGGAGGAAGTCTAGATCCTTAATTAGCTTCCCCAGTTCCAATATTATTAAGAGAAAAGCTTAACGACCAAAGATTATGCAACTTTCCTAGTGGAGGAACATTTCCAGTAAACCTATTGATTGCCATTGACTAGAGAGGGCTATAACCGGTTCGGTTCAGTCCGATTCCTGGGAGTTTTTGATGTAGAACAACTAGCAGCCCAATTCTATGATTAGTTAGATCAGTCGAAGCCACCGAAGGCCCAAACAGCTTTTAATTGAAAATTGCCAAATTCTGCAATTTATCGACAAGCCTGGAATCAGCTCAAACTTGATGGACTGAAGCAGAATCGCGTTGCGGTCAATACTCACCACCTAAGTCATGACACATGGTGGATTTCGTCCAAATTCCTTCATTTAGGCCTTCAATTTAGTTATTTTGCTATTTTAGGAAATAATTTAGATTACGAGGAAATAATTTAGATTACGAGTTACTCTAAGCGTGTAATTCCGCTTTCATTGATTCCAGTTCAGAAAGTCTTAGATTTGTTCCTAGTTTTCAATTTTGGGAGTTTCCCCAATTTCCGGGAGATTTTATTTTTTTAAGTAGTTTTTTTAGGGCTTCATAAGGTTTTCCTATAAAATGGCCTATAATCTCTATTATTCAACAGCTTTTATTCAATAAACAAACCACAGTTATCCTCTTTCTTCTTGTGGATTCAAGAACTCTCGAAGATTCGAAATCTATCTTCTTTTGGAATAGTACGCTTACTATATTCTCTCGTGAATTCCGCTACGTCAGTTCTAGAGTGAACCGAAAAAAACCAGTTTAAGGAAAGTATGAAACCGAAATCAGTTTTTTAGAGATCGATTCAGACCAATTTGGTGATCGGTTTGGTTCTCAAAAGTTCAGTCAAATAACTCAACAAGAATCAATACCAAAAAAAAGGACGAATCAATATAGATGTATATACAGATACAGATATATAGATTCGATACAGCTCTATACATTCTCGATCTTCTATATATGTCCTCGATCTATATATATGCACATATATAGATACAGAAATTCAGTGAAACAAGAGTACTCAAGAGAGAGAGAGAGAGATAGAGATAGAGAGAGAGAGAGAGAGAGAGATAACAAAACTCATACTCGATCTTTGTGCTAGGGTTTATGTTCCTTTTCTTCTTCTTCTTTGTTTGGAGGCAAGAAAGAGAGAGAGCTTCATCTTCATTTGAAAGCGAGAGAGATAGAACCCGATCTGCCATATATATACATTGATATACATATTTGTTATCTCTTCAATCTCAGTGTGACTCGTGTGAGAAGAGGGGTGAAAGTCGCCATTGGTGTAGGCGAGAAGATGTAATGGAAAATCGGAAATGTTACAGCTCCTTTGGCAGCGGAGAGGAGAAAGGAAAAGAAAGGACTCTGCTATCCCTTATTAGTGAGAAAAGAGCAGAAAGGAGAGCAATTTATCACTGAGGGATCCAAACAAGAGTGAGAAATTAGAGTCTATCCCTCCTATTTCAGCGACCAAACTCTCTCTAGCGGCTTTCCAGCGACCAAATCCAAGCTTCAAATCAAAGATCCAGGATCTCCGCCACCACCAATCTCCCCAACACCTCCATTAACGCTGCTAAATAGGGTTTGCAGGTTCTTCGGCGACGTCGCCGTTGGTGGTACGGCCGCCTGGGGCTTCCTTTCTCTCGAAATCTCGCCAAAATTGGTGAGAAACAAAAGAGGGGGGGTAAGGGGTTCAAGTTTCTCACCTATTCTCTCTCCCTCTCTCACCGCATCCAAACAAGGGAGAGAAAGCACTCCCCTTCCATTTCCTTTATTTTCTCCTAAATCCCCTCAATCCAAAGGGGGTGTTAGAGTAGAGAGGAGGAGGAGGAGGAGGAGAGGCACTCACTACACAAAGTTTCTAGAGAGAGAGAGAGAGAGAAGAGTGAATTAGATTTAGGACTTGAGAATGATGTGTGTATATATATAGAGTCCCGATCCTATCAGGGATCCCGAATTCGGGATTCGTAGTTCCGGATCAAATTTTCGCGATCCGAACCGTCCAATGTGTTTAAAAGGTGTTTTTAAGGGTCCCCGCGAGAAATCATCAAAAAAAAATACCGGAAAGGGCTTGATCCAAGAAGTTTTGCACAAAAACTGTATATATTTTGCACAAAAACTGCTTGGATCAAGCCCTTTCCGGTATTTTTTTTTTTGATGATTTCTCGCGAGGACCCTTAAAAACACCTTTTAAACACATTGGACGGTTCGGATCATGCGCAAACAATTTTTAAAACCTCGAAAACACCATTTTTTCTTCAATCCGGGATCCTTGACAGGATCACCGGTGTATATATATATATATATATGTAATAACTCAAGTATGTAATAAATAAAATGCGTATCCACTTATAATGTAAAGAGTTGTCCAGCCAAGTGGTAAAGAACTTGGCTTCCATGTGCGTGGACGGTGTTTGATTCCCACCCCTCTCTTTTTTAATAATAAGATTATAATTGTATATATTATATATATAACCGGCTCGGTTTGGTTCGAACCGGGGTTTAAATTCCAAGAACCGGGAACTGAACCAATTCCTAAATTCTGGAATTCCTTAGAACCAAGAACCGGACCAGTCTATTGGAAAATAAATAAAAAAAAAACCGGTTTAGTTCGGTTTTTTTGTTTTTTGTTTTTCAGCCCTAGATTTAGCACTATTGGCACCAGAAAACAAAGATGTAGCACATGCTACAAGTTTAGAGCTATCAAAAATCAGAAGTTTAAATATGAAATTGCTTTTTTTGGTGAATCCATACTAATAAATAATAAAACAAAAAAGGACCCGCTCATGAAAAAAATTCACAAAATCAAAATGAGCGACCCACTCTAATACCAATTGAAAAATCCTAAATCGCCTAAGTTTATAAATAACACCAATCATATATGAACCAAACACAAATGAAAAGCAATCAAACAGATGAACACTAGATCTACGTGAAAAATTCCTGAATAGGTAAAAACCATGGGAAGGAATCAATGCACTATACTCATTGTGTAGATACAAATAATCTTACCCTATTATTTGAATCCTCACAATCGTCGTATTGAATCCTCATGATCATCATAAGACTTACTCGCCTAATCCATTTTCATCACACACAGTGCTTTGATCAGTGATCCTGCCTTGAATCCACAAGCTTTCCATTTGCCTCCTAGAAATCCACCGATGGACTTTGTATTACCTAGGGATCCTCCTTGGGCTTTTTATCAAATAGATTAAAAACGATATTGAAACCTGTTGGAGATATCTTTCACGCACAATGACTAATAGACAGCTTATCTTCTCCAAGATTCAAGGCCAAGACCCTCTTGAATATTTCTCTCCTTCAAGAACGTGTTTGGAGCTGCTCTCATATGCTTAGTGCCCTCCAAATCCTAATAGACAATATATTTATAGCTGTTGAAAATCGTCAGACTTGCTCGAATAAGAAAAAAGTTGATCGAGCAAATTTTTATCAGTCCAGTTGCTTAATGAATTGCTTGAGCAACTTCTGCAAAATTGAATTATGCACAAAATGCGATGCTCGGCTGTTCACGACCAACTCCGCTTGATTCTTCTTGATGTCCCGAATCACAATACAACTATACGATCGCACTATCGCTCAATACATGTTCAAAATGATTCCATTTCACATAATCCCTAAACAGAATCTCTAAAGGGATAAGTAAAATAAAATACAACTCGATAGACTGAATAAATGAAAACGTGTGTTTTGTCAATGGAATTGCCAACACAAACCTTGTTTTTTATTATTACTCACATTTCTCTCCACTCATTACCCCTATTTTTAATTATTATTCTCATTTATCTGTCTATCTCTCTCCAATCACTATCTCCATTTCTCACTCCAATCATTACCCTAAAACCCAAATCAAACAAGGTCTGCCCAGCTTTTTGGAGCTTACATTAAAACACCCTTCTCTCTCATTTTTCTTATGTTACCCTAGTAGCTAACAAACAACCAAGGCCTAACCAATCAACTACCACCACCACTAAGTAGTTTTCCAATTTTAGAACCAAATGCTAAAATGAATTTTCACATAAAAGGTGCTAAAAGCTGCTTATTAAAATCATTTTGTTTCCCACTAGATAAAAGTCATTTTTGCTAAAAGTGCCACACAATTGCATCGTTTACCATGTTGCCATCCATTTAAATTAAGCAACACATACATACACAATTGCATGGGGGCAAAATGGTAGTTTAGTTGGTGGAGAATTCTGTAGAAAGAAAAAAAAAACAGAGAAGAGAAGATTTAACCAAAAAAAAAAACCCTCCTGGCTTTTAGGTAGTGAGATATCGGGATGATAAAATTGTACTAGCTTTTATCAAATGGGAAACTTGAAAATTTCTCGTCAATCACCAATTCACCATGAACACAGCCAACCAAGGCCTCCCATATCCCTGATTGAACCTTATTCTCCAAGTCGCCAATGGCACTCTATAAAAGTACAACTAGAGTTTTAACTGACAATTCTACAAAAACTGCAATTTGAACAAAAAAAAAAACCCTTCAAAAGTTGCCTCACGATACATACAATACATACATATGCTATACATATTTTACTGCTCCTCTCCGTCTCATTTTAAATACTCCCCAGTCCCACAGAAGATCACGGAACTTTGATATCAAAAACTAAAGTACTTTTGAAATTAGATTTTAATTTTTTTTCACGGTTCAAAAGATCTCAATAAGTACATTCAAATAGTATAAAAATGTACACAAAAACATTTTCAGAAATATCTTTTAATTAAAAGTAAGAATGGCACGATTTTATATAGGAAATATTGAAAACCGGACCGAGCGAGTACTATTTCGTAATTATTTAATTAAATAAGATGTTTTTTCTAATTATTCAATTACAAATTAGGATCATAATAAACCTTTTTTAGACAATAATTTAATTAGTCTAGGTTTAGGCTAACTTTATTGTTAAATTTTTAACAAAACTTTGTCTTGTATAAACTATTTTGTCAAGGTTATTGTCATAATTTCTCATTATTTAGATTCTCTCTTCGAAACAAACCGACAAATCGACAAAATTTATTGCAAAACTAATAAAATTTCATATAACACGAAATTTTTTATAAAGAAATATCAAATTTTTTTAAGATCTTGGATGGACGGATATTACAATTTTTAGAAAGAAAAAATTAAGTCAACAGATGTATGCTATAAAATATCACTCATCTATAATATCTTGAACATATATTGTACAATTCAAACGTCTAATATAATAACAATTTTTTAAAGCCGCCACTGTGAGTAAGATATTTATATTATGCCTCTGCGATGCCCGGTACTTGGCACCAACTCAGCTCCACGTACCCAAACTTAAATAATAACTACCAATCCTACAAGTTAATGTTTTAATTAATCTAATTTTGTCAACTCTATGACTGCTTCACCTCCTCATTTGCAAGAGAGAGAGAGAGAGAGAGAGAGAGAAGTGAAATAATAATGATAACAAAACGTAAAAGCACCATGTTTTCCATGTTCTTAATTTTGATATCATTGTAGAGAGAGAGAGAGAGAGAGAGAGAGAGAGAGAAGTGAAATAATAATGATAACAAAACGTAAAAGCACCATATTTTCCATGTTCTTAATTTTGATACCATTGTAGACTTGATCTTTGACGTCGCACAGTGAAAATGACTTTCAATAATTGAACTTCATTAACCCCAACTAGTCCCTGGTGCTTTGGCAAAAAAACATTTTTGTTTTTATTTTAAAAAAATTGTATTTGTTAATTTTGCGTCAATTTTTCGTGAATTTTTTAGTCGTATCAACGAGAGGAATCTGAAGAGTAAAAAAAAATTTAACTACACTAAAATTTTTGTGAATAAAGACAAAACTAATACAAAATCCACAAAAAAATTGGATTATTTTTGTCTTAATGAACTTTTTTAATATTTTTATAATATTTTTTTATTTTTTAGATTCCTTCCGTCATGACGAACCAATAATCCAATAAAAATCGACGCAAAACTAACAAATGCAAGAAAAATTTGAATAAAGACAAAAAAATAAAAGCACCCAGGGTTTGCAAAGTTTGCTTTCGGTTGACATTTCAAATTCGATTTTTCTTGCTAAGATCTCTTGAGACCCCTTAATCTCAATGCATAAGCGTGTGAAACAACTCTGAAATATACTACTGTAAGAATTAGTCAGAAGTTGGCGTAAACTGGTCCGAAACATACTGTATTAAAAAAATAAAAAATAATTACACTTCATTCAGCTTGAAAGAGTGTTATATAAGTAAACTATACAACTTGTGAGTGTGACATGATTAGTGATTAGTTCCTTGGAATATAAAAACAACAACGAGTTATGAGGGGCTCCATAAATATCATTCCCACCTGCCTGCCGTTCACATTAGTTGATGTAAATGGCATTATTCCATAAATACCCTTCACATTCATATTTTTTTGAGGTTTGGCATGTAGAAGTGTGGGGTAGTTTTGGAGTTATTGGGAAGTGGTGGGGTCATTTTGCGACATTCTTACCTCACTTGTGGGCCATAAGAAAAATGGAAAATCGTAAGATAATGGATTAGTCGACTTTACCTTTACGCATCAAGCGGACCAGAAACCCGGACCCATTCAAATCAGAAGCATCAAAAGATTCCAACTGAAGACTTTGTTGTTTACAGTAATACCCCTGAAGTACTATAGACGTACACTAAATTCACATTATATGTTTTAGATTAATCACCCGTCGAGAGGAATCTAAAAAAAAAAATTATGATTAAAAGTAAAAAATTGACTAAAAATACGAAAATTACCAAACAAAAAGTTTTTTTTTTGTTGGGTATAAAGTGTTGTCTTGTATGAACTTTTTACAACTTCGGTCCAGAATTTTATAATTTTCTAATTCCGCTTGTCAGTGCAACTGATTAAAATTATAAAAATTACGACGAAAAGTCAAACAAAAATTACGAGGAGTAAAAAATAACGAAGAAATATAGACCAAAAAATTATGTACTGTAGAATGTAAGGGAAAAAAACATACCGAAAATTTAGTAATGTGGAGCTCGTTGTATTTGTTTATAACTTCTGTTTTTCAAATTTCCTCACAACACAAATTTGAATCTTCTTTCGATATTAATAGACAAACAAGAGAACTTTTTGTTGCGTCACACTGGTTTCGAATTTCGAAAGTAAAAATTCCATTTTGTTATTAACTCATAAGAATAGTATACAAAATTTTCATTTGGTTCTTAAATATGAAAGACAAGATATTTTAATCAATAAAAGTAAAAACTTCAAATTGAGATCATTGAAATGCTCTTGACAACATAAATAGCAATTTGAAACAGCTTATAATATCGTGATTGTTCTTTTCAATTGGACAAGAAACCATCCAAAACTAGTATTGTGTTCTTAACTCTAACTAGCTCTTAAGTCATAAAGATATTATAAATTTCTTGTTTTGATTCTTAACCAGAGATCACTATTTGTCTCCGACATTGTTATTGCAAATTATTTTTGGCAGATGTAACGTAATTTATTTTTTGGATGAAAAAACAATCACTTTCTTGGGTAATTTATTTGTTTTTTGTACTAATTTTCAAAAATAAGTAAGATATTTAAAGTGATGCAAAATATTATCTACCAAAACACTTATTTCATTTCAAAAAAAAAATGTCTTTATTTTTGGAATGGTCAAATATTATTATGAAGCTGTGAAAGTAGTGTTTTTTTTTTTTTTGCCTTTTCTTTTTGATCTACCTAGTCGTGAACCAAGGCTGAGCCTCTACTAAAATATTTTCAGTATTTTTGATATTCTTACATTAATCATTATCTTTACATATATCAATTTTTTTTGACTATTTATAAATCAAGAATATCGAAAATACCGTAAGGATTGGATCCGGGGATCCTGTAGTACGATCCCGCACTACAATCTTATAGTGCGGTGACACACTACAACCTTATAGTGCGGCACACGAGCCGTTGATCTCAGTAATCAATGGCTCGGATTTCATCTCGGCATTGAACAGCTCAGATCGTGTAATTAAATGCCAAGACGTGATCCGAGTTGTGTATTACGCGATTAACGGCTCGGATGCCGCACTACAGGATCCCCAATTTCGAAATGTTTTGGGGCGAGTATCTTCCCCAAGATTTTTAACAAAAAGATTATCTTCCCCAAGATCCAACCTCACAACGTGATGCATGTGATCGACTTTTTTATTATGCCGGAAAACATTAAGAAAAACGTGTTTTAAGGCGTTCCCTTGCTCCTATTTTTACCAGCAATAATTGCAATATGAACATAAAACGAGGGGCAATAAGGTAATGAAGCAAATATATATACTGAACCCTATTGTTCTCATCTCAAGTCAATCTTCGCCTCTTCAACCCACTCAAAAACCCTCTGCTTCCTCCCTTCGTCAATGGCATCCGAAGAAGAAATTCTCACTGTTTTCGATTGTTACTGGTTTGAGCACCAAATCTTCATCAAAAAACCTCCTTTTTCAACCCCTAAACCAAACCCAGTTCTTGAAATCGATGAAAAGCCAAATCTGCGTTCAATTCCTACTCGCCATGGTAGATCTCTCAGCGACCATTGTTTGAGCTCCGCAGATTTTCTGTCTCCAAAATCATTCCTGCAAGTACACACTCCAAGGCTCCAGACCATACTTTCTGGAAAAGAAATGAGAGAATCCGCAGAACCCATGTCGAAACAAGAAGAGTTTGAAGAGGTTGAGGCGTCAATCAAGAAAACAAGGGGCGAAATCAAGAAAAGGAGAAGAAAACAGGGGAGAGTTGGCAGCAGCAGTAAGAGCCTGTCAGAGCTTGAATTTGAGGAGCTGAAAGGGTTTATGGATTTGGGTTTTGTTTTTTCTGAAGAAGATAAGGTGAATTCGAACTTGGTTTCGATTTTACCAGGGTTACAGAGATTGGGAAGATCATCTGATAGTTATTTTGATGGAGGAGAAAAAGAAGAAGAAGATGAAGATGAAGTGAAGGAAGTTGTTGAGGGTTATGTTCCAAGGCCTTATCTTTCTGAAGCATGGGATCGTGTTTTGAATTTCAATCAGAGGAATAATAAGGTGGAGATTAATCAGTTGGTGGATTGGAGAATTCCATCACTGGGTAATGAAATGGAAATCAAAGATCAACTTAGGGTTTGGGCTCAGACTGTTGCATCCACTGTTAGATAACATACATCAATTACTAGATTTTGTACCCTTTTTCCTTCATGTTTTTGTATTGCATTGTAATATAGATTTTTTCACACTTTTCAGTGATGATTTTTTTCAGGGGGTAAAAATTTCTTGGGTTATTGGTTTTTCATTTGTAAGTTTGTGACTTTGAATTGAAGGAGCCAGAAATTGATATGAATTTGATGGTCAACTATTCTTTTCTTTGTTTGGGATTGAATGGGTAGGCTGGGAATCCAAGAAAAAACAATAGTGCACTGGATATTATCTCATCTAATCCAATGGGACTCAAGTGGTAAAAATTGCGGAAGTAAGAGCATCTCCAAGAAAATTTTGAGTAAAAGCTTCATTTGATATCAAACAATGGACAAATCCAATTCGAAGCAAAAATCTGAGTAAATGCTTCATTAATGGCATTGCTGTTGATTTGCGACGGGAGAAATACACTTGCAAAATTTGTATAAAACTTAAGTTGATATAGGTTTGAGTAAAAGTAGTAGAGTGGGTTTTTGAAGTGTTTTACTCAAAATTTGAGTTTGAGTAAAAAAAAGAGTAAGGAACGGCGATGCTCTGATAAGTTTCTTGTAAGCACAAGTATCTGATCTAGTTCAATAATAAGGTTTTGGGGTCAAACCGCAAGTGGTGAACTCGAGAATTTCTTAGTCCTATTGTAGTTGGCTTGTCTTTAACCGAACCAAAAAGAAATGAAAACGTGCATAAACTAATCCAAATGCCTTCGCGAGTGTAAAGAAAATTTCACCCCCCTTTAAAATTTGGGAGCATGTTTTTTTGCTTTTGGATTGGTAATACAAAAGGAAGAAGAATGGGAGAATCTACCATGTGAACTCTTTTTGTATTGTTAAGAATAGTGCCATATGATCACAAGAGGAATAGTAAATGCATATACTTCTTGTGATACCATATCCAAAAGTGTCCAGTCACCTAAGCCAGCAGAAGAAACAAGTACATGAATCTATCTTCTCCGATCCTTGCACATCTGACATCCCTCGGGATACGACAGCAAAACATTGCAGAGGAGTTTGTAAAATCCAGAATGCCCCCACCTAGGATTAGAACTTTAGAGAAAGTTTTTAGTGAAATAGTGACACCACGTGGCTAGTCGGTGTCACGGTTCCAATCACGAATTACTGTGTGTGCACAACGTGGGACCTGAAGCCGAGCTGGCAGTGCTGAGTGTTCGGTCAACTCGCTCTCGGGCTATGAGTGAAACAGTGACAACACGTCGGCGCGCCACTTGGTGTCACCGTTATACTGAATACCCTCTCTTGAATTTAATGGTTGCATAAACCCGAACAACTTTTCTCCCAAAAATAGTTGTAGAACTTGAAATTATACGTACATATTTATATTTTTTTTCCACGTAATTGTGATTAAAAAAAAAAAAAGAGCATGTTTTGAACAAATTAAATTGCTTCAAATGTAACAATGTTTTGTTCCGTCCTAATCTACGACTAATATAATTTGTTAACAAAATACTAAATCCAAAATTCAGGGGTGTCATTGAAATTTACACCTTTTTATAGTCAAAATTCAGTAGCTTTCATTTGAAAGTTTGTGACTGGATAAGGAGCGGGAACTTGATGGTCAACACTTCACTTGGATGGAAGCCGAAGCCCAGCCCCCGGCGCTAGCTCAAAGCCGATAAACAATGAGCCAAACAGGAATGAATTCAGCAAATTGACCTCTATTGCGGCCTCTTTTGGCAAAAAAATAATAATAATAAAATAAACTAGTTTTTTGGTTCATTCATTTTGTCTTTATTGAAAAAAAAATTATATGGTTTATTCATTTCGTCTTTATTCAAAAAAAAAATTACATTTGCCAATTTTGCATCAAGTTTTCATGGTTTATTGATTTATTTCAATGAGACGAATCTAAAAGATACCATAAAATTATGGTCAAAACTAAACTTTTTTTTATTTAATAAAGCCTAAAATAAACCGGTCAAAACTAAACCTTTTTTTTTAACAAAGCCTAAAATAAATCAGCTTATTGGATTAATTTTGGTTTTGGATTAATTTTGGCTTTACTCAACAAAATTGAGTTTTGACCATGATTTTATACTTTTTAGATTCGTCTCGTCAAGATAAATCAATAAATCACGAAAACTGACGCAAAACTAACAAATGTAATTTTTTTTTTGAATAAAGACAATGAATAAACCAAAAAACTGGTTTAAACTTTTTTCCCCAAAGGAGGCTTAGTCAGGTACCCGTACTTTAGTGCTGTAAGGTTCTGGGTTCAAATTTATGGAATAATATTAATACCCCTTATAGTCAGGGTCGGCCCTGAGTTAAGGCTCAATAGACCAGCGTCTTAGGCCCCTAAAAATGTCTAAAATTTAAGGCCCCTAATTATTTATAGTAGTTGGGGAATTTCCTACCTCACTCGTGGGTCATAAGAAAAATAGAAAATTATACATTTAATTGATTCATAAATCCTCTACTCCTACCTCACTCGTGGGTCATAAGAAACATAGACAATCATAAAAACAAAGGATGGAACAAACCAAAACATAATTTTTAATTCTTTTGTGTAAACAACCAATTAATTAGAATTAGGTACATAATAGACAACTTTAATCACCAATAACCAGAACCAATATTGGAGGTTGATTTTTCTCCCGCTACGCTAAGTTAGGATTGATTCGCATTTGGTTAAATACATGTGCATTGCTGGCTCCTCATATTGTAAATCCTGCGTCCACAACTAGAGTTAGCATAACAAGATTTGAAATGCAGTTTTTTTTGTTTACAATAATACACTTGCAGTGACGTGTGTAATTCATCTTTTCTTTTCTTTTTTTTTTATAACGGAATGTCTGGCTAACTTACGCGCACCTCGACTAATTCCGAGGCTTTGGAGATTACGACTGCGTATAACCCCCATTGACCCCAAGAGATTGTTGGGTGTGTAATTCATCTTCCAATTCTTTGGTAATTTTTTTAAGGATAATAATCTAAAACCTTGACAAGATATGGTTTAGAATTAAACATCAAATTCCTACATTACAATTCACATAAATCCAAGTGGAGCCTAAGTGCTGTAACCATGAATTTTTCTTAGTTTGGAGTAACTGGTTTAATCATTATTGTACAACACGGTGACATATACTAAGTCATACTAAAATTTCATGTTTTTAAGTGCGAGCGCGCTATGCAAGGTGGAGCTATGTGTTAGTCCAAGAACTACTGCTATGTGTTAGTCCAACATGGTGACATATACTGACGAATGCTCTCGCACACTATCATGCATGCTTCTCCAACATTGGAACCATAATTGTCAGAAACATACATACATATGTTCAGAACCCATACGCACCTGTGATTTGTGCTTCGAGTAGCAAAACAAAAAAAATACACACATGTGATTTGTGCTTTGCCTTATCTTTTGTGCTGCATTTTCCGTATGAATGAATTGATGTGCAAACATCGTAACCAGGCATTTGGTGTGCAGCATCCATGAGGACAATGACCTACTATTATATTGATGCATTTGGTGCTATATATGCAGCACTAGCTCAGTTTCTGCCGGTCAGAGCCGTTTTCTTCTTTTGTTGCATTTTTCCATTGCAGTGATCTTGAAACCACACACCGATGTTTTCCAGATATATTTTTCGTTTCTGTTGATGACATTTGGATGAAATTGAGTCTGTGATTTATTTGTACGTAAAGGATTAAAGGAGGTTTATTTGGACTGATGGGTAAACTGATCTCTCTCATCCTCACGGCTCTTGTCTTCGCAACCGTTCATATATGGTCATGGGAGAAAACTCCACTCCTCTCTGCCTTACTTCAACCACAAGGTCGCTTGTTGCAGCTGTCTCCAGGTTTGTTTTCTTTTCTGTTGAACCGATGATGTCCCTAAGTGTTGGGCTGGATTTGGTTACACAATGCCACCCCCCTGCGAAAGCTCTAAAAACAGATTTGCGGATGCGATGTCGAATGCCATAAAAGACTTAACTAAAGTATAGCTAAGTAATGTACTTTGTGATCTCTGCTAGCTTATTGTAAGTTTCTAACTGTATTGTTTTCAGTTATTGGACAAGAGCTTGTCAATAACCATCATGAGAAGAGCAAAACAGATGCAACAGCAACGCCTTTTATGGAGAAAGGAGACGTATCCCGTGGAGAGATGGCCAGGAAGCAAGAAGAGAGAAAACATTCTGATGCTGCAGCTGGAATGGTTTCCCAGAACAGCGTTCAAGTTGAAGAGAGAGGTAGTGTTTTCCTTTTACTTTTAATCAATGGGATGAGAAAATTCAGTAGTATACAATTTTTCTTTTGGAGAAAAATTTCACATGTAATTGAAATGCTAAAATGTGGTGTAAACAGTCAGGCAGGGGTGGCCTATCTGTTTGGTGTGCCAAATGTAGAATGTTACTCCTGTCTGACCGGGTGATTGATCATTTCCGGATTCTGTTATTAATATTTTTTGCATTTTGTTTGCTCCCGATTTTAGCATGTAACTATGCCAAAGGAGAATGGGTTGTAGATGATAGTTGGCCTTTGTATTCTGGGTTGGGTTGCAAAAAGTGGTTGTTTAGGACGTGGGCTTGCCGCGAGACACAACGGACAGATTTTGCATACGAGAAGTTGCGATGGCGGCCGAAAAATTGCACAATGGCAGAATTTACAGGGTCAAAATTTTTGGAAAGATACCATTCTTTTTCCGTCTTGGTAAATTTACATACAGATTGACAACATTTTACACAACCAAACATGAGCTTGATAACCAGACAGCCCTTTTCTATTTAGCCTTTCTGGTCTTGTAAATAGGATTGAATCCTTCCTTTGTGTACAAATGAGGTGATATATCGTTAGAATGAACGACTTAAACTTGGCTTGTCTTTTTGGAGAGGCAATGTTCAGGTTGCTTGACCAAAGTGAGTTATATGTGCATAAAAGCTGGCAATTCAGGCAATTAGTTATCTTGACATGGTATTGTTCGTCGTTTTAACTTCTGAGAAGTGAGATTTTTTTCGGTGTGGACTCCGGATTGGATGAAATGACTTGCTCATGACAATTTATTTCAGGATGTCCATTGCCTTTGTTGGGGATTCATTGGGCCACCAGCAGTTTCAGTCTCTAATGTGCATGGTCGCGGGTGGTAAAGAGACGCCTGATGTTCTTGACGTGGGAAAGGAGTACGGTCTTGTCAGGGCGAAGGGCTCTATACACCCTGGTGGGTTGGCTTATCGTTTCTCAAGCACCAATACTACCATCCTTTACTATTGGTCACCAAGCCTCACTGACGTGGAGCCACTTGATATCACAAACCCTTTAACAGATTATGCCATGCACCTTGACAGGCCACCGGCATTTTTGCAGCATTTTCTTCCCAAATTCGACGTCTTAGTTCTCAATACAGGACATCATTGGAACAGTTTGAAGTTTAAGGCAAACCGATGGCTCATGCATGTGGGGGGTGTCCCTATCATTGACAAAAGATTTGCAGATTTTGGAGCTGCAAAAAATTTCACAGTTTACAGTATTGTCCACTGGGTGAACTCACAGCTTTTAAAATATCCAGGGTTGAAAGCATTCTTTCGGACGATCTCACCGAGGCATTTCTTCCATGGGGATTGGGATACTGCGGGTACCTGTGACAATACTACCCCATCCCATCGGAAGGAAGTCTTACAAGACGAGTCTAGTGATCTTTCTGTTGCTGGGGCAGTGAAGGGAGCGAAGGTTACCCTTATAGACATAACAGCTTTATCTCAACCCTTATCATATTTTGAGATGAAGAAAATCTTGTAAGAACAGTAAAAAGCCTGAAGGCCCTTGACAAGAATACTACAAAGTACAAACATCCCGTCTCACTAGCCAACTAGCTGGAATAAACATGTGAACGCAAGCAAGATAGTACTAAAACTCAGTTCTTTACTCCTTTTCTTTTTCGTAATCGTTATCAAATAACCTTACCCAATCTTGTAATTTTGTGATTTTTTCTATCCCTGGTCTAATCAAGTAGGTTGCCAATAGGGCGTAAATTCGGCACACGTCAAAATTTCATTGAGCTCAAGCTCGGCTCGAGTTCATGTAAAATCTTAACGAAGCACATTATAAAGCTCGGCTCGATTCGACTCGTTTGCAGTCCAGGTTCCAACAAAACTTAAACCAACATATGGAAAGGTAGGGTAGGGTAGTATGGAGTTATAATGGAAGTAGTTGGGGAATTTTCTCTCACTCGTGGATCATAAGAAACATAAATAGAAAATTATACATAATATTGATTCATAAGTCCTACCTCACTCGTGGGTCATAAGAAACATAGAAAATTATGTACATAAGTGATTCGTCGACTTTACACGTTGGAGTGAACTTGAGAACAAAGCTGGTCTTAAGCTAAAACTCAAGGTGCAGCCGATTAAGGTCCTAAAAGTTTATAACATTTTGGGGGCCCACCTACTTTAGCGCCTTCAACAAAAAAAAAGCTCACAATTAATTAATCTTCGCTTTAGGCTTCGAAAAGTCAGGGCCGGCCTTGCTCACAATTAATTTGGATTTTTCTTAGTTTGGAGTAACTGGTTTAATCATAATTGCACATGGACCTCATTTAAGTGATCATACTAAAATTTCATGTTTTAAAGTGCGCGCGGGGTATTATAGGTGGAGCTGGTCTCTTTCCAGGAACTGAAGTACCGCTATGTTTTAGTCCAACACGGTGACATATACGAGTAATTAGTCAACCCTCCTGCAGTACCACGTGGCATCACCTACGTGGTAATCCCAACCATTTACGTTACGACAAATTATTCAGTAAAAACATTTATCGATCATTCACTCTTGTTGGGTGGTTGAGAGACAAGGGATGGTCCACATAGTATGGTGCCGATCTTTTATTTGTGGGGAATACCACATGGCATTGCCTCATGGTACTCCGGGAGTACTCAATAATTAGCCGCATATACCTACGAGTGCTCTCGTGCGCATCTCCAACATTGGAAGCATAATTATCAAGAACATAGTACTTATTGAACTGACGCATACACACCTGTGATTTATGCTTCGAGTAATACTAAAAAAACACACACGTGATTTGTGCTGCTTGTCCGTATGAATGAATTGATGTGCAAACATCAGTAACCTACTACTATTATATTGAACATTTGGTGTGCAAACATCCATGAGGATCATGACCTACTATTATATTGAGACATTTGGGGCTATATGTGGCGCCAGCTCAGTTTCTGCCGGTCAGGGCCGCACAAAGTTTTCTTCTTCAGTTACATATTTCCATTGCAGTGATCTTGAAACAACATACCGATGTTTTCCAGATATATTTCTCGAGGATGAAATTGAGTCTGTGATTTATGCTCACATAAAGGATTAAAGGAGGTTTATTTGGACTGATGGGTAAACGGGTCTGTCTCATCCTCATAGCTCTTGTCTTCATAATTACCATTTATATATGGGCATGGGAGAAAACTCCACTCCTCTCCGCCTTACTTCCACCTCAAGGTCGCTTGTTGCAGCTGTCTCCCGATTTGCTTGCTTTCTTCTGTTGAACTGATACTGTCCCTACGTATAGCAAAGTAATGTACTTGTGGTCTCTGTTAGCTTATTTTAACTGTATTGTTTTTCAGTTATTGGAGAAGAGCTGGTCAATAAGCATCATGAAGGAAACTCTTCTGGAATTGAGAATAGCAAAACAGATGCAACAGCAACGCTTTTTATGGAGAAAGGAGACGTATCCGATAGAGAGATTGCCAAGAAGCAAGAAGAGAGAAAACATTCTAATGCTGCAGCTGGAATGGTTTCTGAGAACAGCGTTCACGTTGAGGAGAAAGGTAGTGTTTTCCTTTGTGTGCGTCTCATTACACGACCAGTCACCTTCTGGATGCCATTTGAGCATCTGGTAAGTTAGAGATAGCTTTTCATTGTCGACTGGATCTTTAATTACTAACTATATAACTATATATATGGGACGAGATCAGCATCCAATGCATTCTGTTGAATCAAAAATTAAAGTTGTTGTACCCAAGGATTCAAAGTTCCAAAACAAACACACACACACACACTGAACACAAATAACTCCACGGAGGAATCAAAGCAATTCTCTCAGAAAATAGAGACAAACTTTACAAGGGAGTTCTCCCTCGACTCACTACACTCTCTCTAAGTCTACATTGCTACCCTCACAGATCTCTCACTTTGAGATGCAAAATACAAAGCCATAAGGCATTAAGGCTGCCTTTTTAAAGGCCAAATATCAGACCCTTCTTTATCCGATCCAACACCATAAAAAGCCTTCAACTCTGGTGGTTGGAATAAAAATACAGTTAAGGAAGATAAGGGCCGAGTCAGGGATACGTGGATGGGAGCCACGCCAATAATCAACGAAAGTCATTCGGTTAACCATATTGAACCACCTGTACCTTTTGTTTGTGTTGGATTATCTGAGTAACTAGAAGAACTTGCACATTGATGAGGTCAAATTGGGCTCGTAGACGGGAACGTTAACAGCCCTGTTGACTTGGGCTTGGCTCTGCTATTTCTCCATGGTCCATATTATATAAACCAATATAAATTGGTTGTTCCAAGCAGGAATACGACATTTAACCATTCTTGTCTAGTCGGACCAAAATCCTGCTCAGCTCCGTGCTGGCACCATTTCTGCTCTACTTGGATGCTCTGTCCACAACAGATAGGGTAGACCAGATGTCTCCTGGACAGAAAGATAAGGTGGTTATAACGGATTCCCGTAGAATCCGGAAGGGACATTCTTAGTAAACCCCCAATGGGAATTCAAATTAGCAGCAATCCGTTGCACCTAAAGGGTTTAGCGCCATACTACCCAACATACAAATTCAAATAAATACTCAATGGATGAGAGATTCCTCCGGGATAGAATCCCCCACCAAATCTGGTTGGTTACGCAGGATATTCAAAACACACCCTCTTGGGGTGCCAATAAATTTCATACCTCTAACGGGTAAGATGTACACACATCTTTTTCCAAACACTAGTTATTTCTAATATTCTCGTACCTAAACTGACTTAGGCATTGGAGGGGTGTTGGTCGGAAACACTCCGGTTCCATACACCTTGTTTTGTAGGTTGCTGGTTTGGATCGCCGGAAAACGACTCATCATACATGACATGGTTTAATATGACCCTACCCATGAACTCAGGTCCAGGAAGAAGTTAAAAGACAATTTTTCTTTAGAAGGAGAAAATTCACATGTAATTGAAATGCTAAAATGTGGTGTAAACAGTCAGGCAGGACCCATCTGTTCGGTGTGCCCAATGCAAAATGTTACTCCTATCTAACTGGGGTGGTTGATCATTTCCAAATTGTGATACTTTGCATTTTGTTTACTTCCGATTTCAGCATGTAACTATGCAAAAGGAGAATGGGTTGTAGATGATAGTTGGCCTTTGTATTCTGGGTTCGGATGCAAACAGTGGTTGTATGGGACATGGGCTTGCCGCCTGGCACAACGGACTGATTTTGCATATGAGAAGTTGCAATGGCGGCCAAACAATTGCACAATGACAGAATTTACAAGTTCAAAATTTTTGGAAAGGTACCATTCTTTTTTCGTCTTGGTAAATTGACATATAGATGGACAACATTTTATAGGGTGGTTTAATTAGTCTTCACAGTTATGAACCAGTGCAATAAACACAACCAAACATATAAGCTTAAGAATCAGACGGCCCTCTTCTGAATTAGACATTTTGGTCCTGTAACTAGGATTGAATCTTTCCTCGTTTACGAATGATAATGTCTATAGAACGAACGACTTAAACTTTGCTTGGCTTTTGGACAAGGCAATGTTCCGGTTGAAGTGAAATTTTTTCCCATTCTATTCTACACAAATTCTACTGGCATTTTTTCCGGGACTTGAATTCCTTTCCATGGCCATTGTCCTTTGTCCCGCTGATGATTGAGATCCAGATTATTCCCGTTCTTTTATCTCTCTCATTCCGTGTCTGTGGCAAATAACTGATCTCCATCTCGGCATGCATTTACTCTTTTGCCGTGTCCATGTGGACTCCAAATAGGATGAAATGCCTTGCTCATGACAATTTATTTTCAGGATGCAGCATAAAACCATTGCCTTTCTTGGGGATTCATTGGGCCAACAGCAGTTTCAGTCTCTAATGTGCATGGTCACGGGTGGTAAAGAGATGCCTGATATTCTTGACGTGGGGAAGGAGTACGGTCTCGTCAAGGCTAAGGGCTCTATATGCCCTCCTGGGTCGGCTTATCGTTTCCCAAGCACCAATACTACCATCCTTAACTACTGGTCACCATGCCTTGCCGACTTGGAGCCACTTGATATCACGAACCCTTTAACAGATTATGCCGTACACCTGGACAGGCCGCCGGCATTTTTGCAGCATTTTCTTCCCAAATTCGACGTCTTAGTTCTCAATACAGGACATCATTGGAAAAGTTTGAAGTTTAAGGCAAACCGATGGGTCATGCATGTGGGGGGTGTCCCTATCATTGACAAAAAAATTGCAGATTTTGAAGCTGCAAAAAATTTCACAGTTTACAGTATTGTCCACTGGGTTAACTCACAGCTTTTAAAATATCCAGGGTTGAAAGCATTCTTCCGAACTATCTCACCATCGCATTTCGTCAATGGGAGTTGGAATTCTGGGGGTACCTGTGACAATACTATCCCATCACCACGGAAGGAAGTTCTACAAGATGAGTCCAGTGATCTTCTTGTTGCTAAAGCAGTGAAGGGAACGAAGGTTACCCTTATGGACATACAGCTTTATCTCAAGTAAGAGAAGAGGGTCATCTATCAAGGAACAACGTTAAGGCCAGGCTGGGATTGCAGGATTGTTTGCATTGGTGCTTACCCGGAGTTCCAGATACATGGAATGAAATCCTTTTCGCGCTACTTTAGTCCCATTAAACCGGTATTGAATGAATATACCATTGTGGCATTTTGAGCTAGAATATGGAGTGAATGAAATCCTTTTCGGGCAACTTTAGTCAGATTAAACCGCATCTCGGTGTGTTTGAGAATTTACCAATTAAGAAGGCAACAATGAAATCAATCCTGTTTGCGCAACTTTCATATCATATACCATTGACATATTCACCGGAAAAACAAACATGTTGAATCATGTGCAATTGATACTTCCGCGTCTCACCAAGAGCTTCCTCAAAATTTTGGTGCGCTATGAGGGAAATTCTTGTCAGTTCAGTGATGGCTGATTATTCCTATTTTGAGATCAAGAAGATCTTTTAAGAACAACAAAAAGCCTGAAGGCCCTTAAAAAAAGAATACTACATACATCCAATCTCACAAGTAGGGGAGTAAACGAGCTGAGCTCAAGATCGGCTCGTTCGTAAACTAGTCGAGCCAAGGTAATTCACTTAACGAGTGTCCTTAAACGAGCCGAGCCTATATAAACAAGCTGAGCTTTTGCGAGCCGAGCCAAGATTTACCGAGGTCGTTTAATGCACGAGCCTAAAGCTCGAGCTCAGCTCGATTACTAAACGAGCCGAGCCACGAGCTACTCGTGAGCAGCTCGGTTTGTTTGCAGCGCTACTCACAAACCAACTAGCTGGAATAAAAATGTGTACACATGCAAGATAGTACAACTGAAATTTGATCTCCATCTGTTAGGAATAGTGACAACTATGGTTTGCAGGGAAAAACATTCAAAATTTTCCAAGAGTAAAAAGAAGACATTACAATGCCCGAGACCTAAGCCCCAATATTCTGCGATTTGGTTGAGGGTCACACCCTCATACTTGACCTGGAACCACTTCATGGCGTCATCCTTTGTGACCATGTGCTGAATTCCAACACGAGACTTGCACCGACAACGATGTCCAATGCAATATCCCGGGCTTCCAAGACAACATAGGAATCCATGCCGTATATTCCAGTTGAAGGATCGTACCTGAAAAGGAAAGATAAACAGTCGCGTCATACAAAGAAAGGGAATGACAACAATTGTGAGACACTACTGTCATAGAATCCCTATTAGCATCGTATCCGGAGATGACCTTAATTGCATGCTTCTTAAATGGTGAGAGCTGATAACAGAAACATTGCTTTCAAATAGAGAAGATGAAATATTTTTATAGACAAGATCTACTTACTTAATTCCGAGATCAATATGCTCATGAATACCAAAGCCGAAACAGCCAGTTTTCACTGAAATTCCTTACCAGTAGCCCATATTCCTTCACCTTCAATCCACTCTCTACAAGCTGCATTTTGCCTTCTCACCTCTGACTGTGACATAGCAAGCAATCTTCTCATTACGCCTGATCCCAAAGGACCGAACAGTATACCTCCCTGCCAATGAAAAAAAAGCAGAGTAAAACATCACGTAACAGATTAACAATAACAGAAGTCTGGCAGAAATAGAAGGGGAAAACAGAAACGACGAAGAAGAAAAGAATAAACGACTGAAACAAAATAGCGAGCAAATATGCTGCCCAGATATCTTCATAGTTCATACCCTTGATAGATAAATAAATAAAAAGCTATCCTGGTAGCTATAAAAAATGTAGCTTCAGTTTCCAGTCGTTTCAGTTTGAAACAGTTAGAATCCAACTAAAGAACGTCAAACGATTCATTTTAGGCTAAAAGGATTTCATTTCCAGATTTGAATAATCAAAAGGTCATCTTTTGAATTTCTTCTGTTTCCTACATTTGATCAGCAATCAAACACGATAAGCTCATACAATTATCTAGCAAGATATACCACAAACAATATTGAAGATTCCATTCCATCAGCAAGCAAAGAGAAGAGACGTAATCCATTAACGTTTTATAGAGTTACCATGTTACAAAACAGCTAGAGGATTACTGGATTGAAACCAGTACAAACATAAACAAATGTGTTTATTGTAATTATCAACAAAATCTAACCCGATGTGGCTTTGCTCAAATACTTAGAAGAAAATTAACCAAAATTCAACTCAATACATCAAATGTTAAACTCAATGTTTTAAAAGGCCATTCTATGGCTCGCCTCGAGGCAAGGCACAGCAAATACGCCTCAGGGCGTTCATTTTTTTTGCAGAGCACTACAAAGGCGCCCATCCATCCAACGCATTCGGAAGCATATGCTTTTCATGCCTTTTTCGCCCAAGTGATGGAGGGGAACACATCAGAAGAGTCGGTTCATCAAAAGAATTTGTTTATTATAAGATGTTGGGGCAAAGATGAAGGGTTTTTCGTGTATTTGCAAGATGACTTAGCGTACTTTTAAAAATTGGATCTATTAGTTTCTATCTGTTTTATGCCTTAGAAGATGCATTTTTGTGAATTCTATCCACTACAGTATTTTCCAATATCTGTAAGGCACCTTAGCATAGCACACACTATCCCCCTCTTTCTTTTTTTTTATGGTATTTTTAATAAATTTTACTCCCTCAATCCATTTTGTCCGTCCCTTCATTGGGAACCCAACTTTTTAAAGGAACATAATTATTGCTTTGTACTGAAAATTTACTTTCCAATTTTTGCCGTTGATGGGATGTTTCTAGAAACCCAAGTCATTTAAAGTGAGAGAAAAGGGGGGACGAAATAGAAATGTTGCATTACATTTTTTTAAATTTTTCAAAATGGGACAATCTTTATGGACATCCCAAAATGGAATACAGGACCATCTTTGCAAGATGGGGGAGTAGTTTTCATATCTAAAAATTAGAAATTCCAAAGGCTTACGCCTCGCCTCATGAGAGGTCAACAGCAGCACAACCTCGCCTTATGTTTTCGCCTCTCAAAACTTTGATTAAACTTAATAAACATATGCATTGAAACTATTTATTACCTATGCATTCTTCTCCATTTCCAAACAGACAACCATTAATAGATCATTCCTATGTTTCCACCAGAGATCACAGAACTCAACTTATTCAACTACTTTATCGGCTTGGCCAGTTACTGAGAATTCTCTATTACAAACAGATAAATAGTAATGATTCACTTCATTTAAGTAAAAATTGGAAAAAAGTGAAAAAACCACATCTCAAATAAATCATATAAATGGATCGTTATTAATATGACAGACTTCTCTACTTATTGCCAATAGGTTTTGGGTCGGATAAAAAATTTCCACTTGGTATTAGCGTGGGCTCATTCCATTCCCCATTAAAATTGAAATAGCCCACACAACATGATGACAAATCCTATCCCGAAAAAGGTGACACGAGTGGAAACATTATTCAATGCCCCAGGCCCTTTTTCCACCACACATTGGTGTGAGGCCAAGACAAAGTATGTAGATCCCACACCACTGTGTAAAGGAAAAGGACATGGGGCAATACGTGGCGGTGCGAATATGAGGCTTAATAATCCCTCCTACATGTGACATTCCTAAGTGCGGCTACACGCGACAAACCTAAATATGGCTACACGTGAGGGGTGTCCGAGAATAGATCCACATTGCTTAAGTATGTAATGATAATTACTCAATAACCTGATGGACTCTCTCCACCCATTGGTAATTGGTTTTGGCCTTTTGGTTGGATATGAAGATTTTCTAGAACTAAAAACCACCGTATAATCCTCAGAGTACAAACTTTTAATATCAAGAAAACCGAGAGAGAGAGAGAGGGGGGGGGGCGGGGGGGGCGGAGGAGAGAGAGAGTTTTAGTACCTTTCGAGAAAACAGGGGATTGGCCACTGAGTTGCTCCAAGACCTAAGGAGGACGAAAAAAAATTGGAGTAGTAATTACAAAGACGATGAGGTGAATACTGTAAGCCAAAATGAAGAGTATGCATTTCAATACATTTTTTAAATCTTAATAACAGTGCTCTGAGATGAATTTAGAATTTTCCTTCCTATAATAGCCTCGTATTGCTGTCTTTTTTTTTCCCGAAATACCGAGGGTTGGCGTTCCTATGGTTGGTCAGAATGCATTCAAATGTGGTAGAGGCGAATGAGAGAATGTGCCATTTACATTTTGTAACATGAGTAGTAGTGCTTGGAAAATATGTGCAGAATTCATTATGTAAGTCTTTTGTTAATCAAAATGGGAAAAGTGAAAAATGAGAAGTCAAAAAGCTCATCGCATCACATTCTACTTTTGACTTCTTCTCTCTAAATATAAAAATGGAAAACTCATTATCCCAGAACGAGTTTTGGTGGAGAACACCCAAACTGTCAAAAGTTGAAAAACATAAAATATGAAAATGTAAAAAATAAGGTGCCAAACAAGCACCCCCAAGGACTATTTGGCAATATTGTCTTCAGGTTATTTCTGTGGTGCACGCAAAAAAATAAGAAATTAGGAGTACTCCGAAATTTTTTATTTTTTGAACTACTCCTAAATAGTTACTCACTTTTCACACAGATTTATTGGACACTTATTCAAGTCTGAGTAAAATCAATAATATATCCTCCCTCCCAAATCCCAACCTCCTAGGGTGGAATCCAACTTTGACGTGTTCGAGATCAGCTCGAGTTGAGCCCAAACAATCGAGTTTGGACTCATTTATTGGCGAGATGTCCGAACTCGATTAGTTTAATTTACTTTACAGGACTATGCAAACGAGTTATGTCTCTAACAAACGAGTCGAGCTTTTATAATCAACCTGAATTACAACTAAATTGAGCTTGGCACCCTTTACGACTTGAGCCTCGAGCTGCTCGCAAATAAATCTGTCTTGTTTGCAAACTCCCCCAGGCCCCACCATCGATCATAACCACCCCTCTTTTCCACCATGTTTTATGACTCAAAGCAATTTCTAGATATCACAATTCACAAGAGGCTGCTAACATAAAAATCAAGTTTTGAATTCATTTTGATAATTGAAAGTATTGATCTACTAGGATTCTCCTCATCTGAAAATTATTCATGTCAAAACTCTTTTCCGTCGGTATTCGTTGCACATTATTTTCAAAACATATCTTGAAAAAAAAAAAATGACCAACACACTTAGAGATGTTTTGGCAAAATATTCAAGCCATATTTTTTTTTTTGCTTACTCAATTTTTTTGCATTTGTTAATTTTGTGTCGATTTTATTCAGATTATTGATTCATCTTGATGCGGGATTTAAAAAGTAAAAAATTATGGTCAAAATTTTTTAAAAAGTGATTAGTGAATTATTTTTGTCATTATTCACAAGTAATTTAGTTTGATTAGTAATCTTTTAATTTTTAGATTTCTCTTGAGATGAACCAATAATACTTTAAAAAAAAATTGACGCAAAATTATCAAATGCAAAAAAAATTTGAATAAAGAGAAAAAAAAAATTGAATAAATTATTCTGCCAAAACACCCCTAAATCAAAACTCCATTCATTTAACATAAATAAGAATTTGATCAATCACTAAAATAATTTTTATTAGAGTCACAAAGGAATACGAGGAGAGGACTCTCTCTCTCCCCCTCTCTCAAAGTAGGCTGATTTCATTTCTATTGTCAGCCTACTAATAAGGCAAGAAATATATATATATATACGCCACCGATCCAGTCAAGGATCCCGGATTTCCCGGATTGAAGCCTTTTTCGGGATGCTTTTAAAAATTGTTTTTGGGAAATCCGAGCCGTCCAATGTGTTCAAAAGGTGTTTTCCAAGGTCCACGCGAGAAATCTTCAAAAAAAAACGGGAAGGGCTTGATCCCAAGCAGTTTTTCGCAAAAACTGTACATTTACAGTTTTGCAAAAAACAGCGTGGATCAAGCCCTTCCCGGTATTTGTTTTTGAATATTTCCCGCGAGGACCTTGGAAAACACCTTTTGAACACATTGGACGATTCGGATCGTCAAAAAATATCGGGAAGGTGGAGTCCCGGATTCGGGACTCCCGGACTTGATCATTCCTCTATATATAGATATATACTATATCACCGAGCTTCCAATCAAGGATCCCGGACCGTGTTACGGTCCGGACCTCCACCTTCCGAATTTTTTTTTGAAAATCCGAACCGTTAGATGTGTTTAAAACGTGATTTTAAGGTCCAACGCCAAGATTTGGCAAAAAAAAATACCCGGAAGGGCTTGATCGGGGCAGTTTTTCACAAAACTGTTTTTATAGCGTTTTTGTGAAAAACTGCCCCGATCAAGCCCTTCCGGGTATTTTTTTTTGCCAAATCTTCGCGTTGGACCTTAAAATCACGTTTTAAACACATCTAACGGTTCGGATCGTCAAAATTCGATCGGGATCAATGAGGTCCGGACGGTAGGTCCGGATTTATGGTTTGGATAGGAAGTGGACTCTATACTATATATCCTTCACATAAGGGACCCTGATGGAAGAGAAAAATCGCACCAAGAGAGCGCTGCCCTTGGATCGAATTGGACGGCTGCGATTTAAAATCCACACACGCGGGTTAAAAGGGCTCTCCGGGTTGGATCAAGAAGGATTCGCGGGTCAAAACCTCTCATACGGGTTAAATCACTTTACCCTTTCCTATTACCCAGATCTCACAGACGACCGTCTTCGAAGAGAGAGAAGGAGAGAGGAGAAGAAAAACGAAGAAGAAGAGGAAACCGAAGAAGAAGAAGATCCAAGGAAGAAGACACGACCAAGGACGAACTACAGAACCTCCACGAAGGTCTTCCTCTCTCTCTCTCTCTCTCTCTCTCTGTTTCTGCTTCAGTTTCGTTTTCTAGGGTTTCAAAATGGATTATTGAACGAAATCTCTGTGTGGCTTGTTCAATTAGATTTCGTTTTCTAGGGTTTCGAAATGGGTTTATTCCCTTCTTGTTTGCTCATCTTTTCGTTTTCTAGGGTTTCGAAATGGGTTTAGATTTCGTTTTCTGAGTGTGGCTTGTTCAAGGAAGCTTGGACCTAATTCCAAATCTGAAATATTCACTACTAGCAGAATTACCTTCACAATTTCTAGCCTACATGAGAACCAGAGATATTCACCCAAAATACGTGATTATACAAACAACTCGATGTATAGCAGTTCATTGTATTGTTGGTTCCCATGCCAGACGAGTTCACTATTGTTCTCTCACCACATACAAAGAATCACACTCCTAATCTTGTGAAATTAAGTAAAATAGAGGCCGTGTTCCTCTAACCCGATTCAAATATCAGACCTTTTCTTTGTTTCTTTTTTTCTCAAACCCATTTGGTGTTTGATGAGACACTAAACAAGGTAAATCTTGCCAATGAAGTAAAACTAAGGCAGCGTTCCTCAAACCATAAGAAAATATCAGACCACTCTTTTTCCTCTCAAACCCATTTAGCGTTTTCTAAGAAGCTGAACATCTTTCTGTAGCAATGTATTGTTGTAAAGATAAGCTCGACAACTTCCTCGAAGCAAGAGTGTTTTGTGTTCAACCGTTAAGTGTTGAATTGGTTGGCATCCCCCGATTGGAAGAAACAAACCAAATTAATCAAACTAAGTCCAGGAATTGATTCAAACACTTGGGGCTCAGTTAACTTATAGTTTGCATATAGACAATCTATGAATTACGTCGATATATCACTTACCAACGTACCTCAATTGATACTTCTTTCTTCTGTTGCTAACCCGCCCATCCGGGGAGAGAGAGAGAGAGAGGCTTTCTAAAGTTTGGTAGCCTCTACGGAGAAATGGAGGGAGGAAGGGAAGGGAAGGGAAGGGCAGGGAAGGAGATTTTGATCTGCCCTAGTGAGACGGGTCGGGTGGCTTTGTAGCGTTCGGATTCTCTACTGGCAAAAAGCCGGCATCATTTTTAGCAAAACAAATCCATTAATTAATAAAAAGAAAAAATTTAAAATCAGTCCACTAGGTCGTCACTAAAATTTAAAAAAAATTAATTTTTTTCTTTTTATTAATTAATGGATTTGTTTTGCTAAAAATGATGCCGGCTTTTTGCCAGTAGAGAATCCGGATGCTACAAAGTCACCCGACCCGTCTCACCAGGGCAGATCGACATCTCCTTCCCTGCCCTTCCCTTCCCTTCCCTTCCTCGTTCCTCCCTCCATTTTTTTAGAGGCTACCAAACTTTAGAAAGCCTCTCTCTCTCTCTCCCCGGATGGGCGGGTTAGCAACAGAAGAAAGAAGTATCAATTGAGGTACGTTGGTAAGTGATATATCGACGTAATTCATAAATTGTCTATATGCAAACTATAAGTTAACTGAGCCCCAAGTGTTTGAATCAATTCCTGGACTTAGTTTGATTAATTTGGTTTGTTTCTTCCAATCGGGGGATGCCAACCAATTCAACACTTAACGGTTGAACACAAAACACTCTTGCTTCGAGGAAGTTGTCGAGCTTATCTTTACAACAATACATTGCTACAGAAAGATGTTCAGCTTCTTAGAAAACGCTAAATGGGTTTGAGAGGAAAAAGAGTGGTCTGATATTTTCTTATGGTTTGAGGAACGCTGCCTTAGTTTTACTTCATTGGCAAGATTTACCTTGTTTAGTGTCTCATCAAACACCAAATGGGTTTGAGTAAAAAAGAAACAATGAAAAGGTCTGATATTTGAATCGGGTTAGAGGAACACGGCCTCTATTTTACTTAATTTCACAAGATTAGGAGTGTGATTCTTTGTATGTGGTGAGAGAACCCTTGTTTTGAAAAAATATTTCTAGTCTGCATTCTCTCATGCGATTTTTCTATGCAGTATGCTATTCAGATCAGTGTCAATTTTGGCTGTTTTCATTATAGACTAATATGTGGCAAAACAGTATGACCTTTGTTTGTGGTGAGAGAATTCTTGTTTCTGCATTCTTTCGTATGAATTGAATAGGTTTTGGTACCTTATATTATTCGGATCAGTGTTGATTTTTGTTATTTTCAATATAGACTGAAATGTGGAAAATGTTTAAATTTGTCTGACATGACTACTTGGACATTTTGCAGATATGGTATAATTGGGGTAAATGAAAGAATGGTTTGTATATTTTCAACTAAGTTGTTAAATATATGTATAGCTTCTTTTTGTAAAGCAAAACAATTGGAGAAAGCGGAAGCAATTTTAATCGATGGTATAAGATTAGGAGTACTACCGGATGTGGTAACTTACAATACGCTGATTGCTGCCTATTGTCGTTTTCTTGGCATAGACACAGCTTATTCAGTAGTGCATAGAATGAAAGAAGCTGGGATAAACCCAGATGTTGTTACATATAATTCTCTAATAGCTGGTGCCGGCAAGCATTGCTTATTATCTCGGTGCTTGGATCTGTTTGAAGAAATGCTTCAAAAGGGCATACGTCCAGATTTGTGGAGTTACAACTCTCTAATGCATTGCTTCTTCAAATCAGGAGAACCAGGTGAGGCTAACAGGGTATTTCAGGACATCATGAGCAATACTGATCCTTCGACAACCACATTTAACATTATGATTAATGGTCTTTGCAAATACGGGTATACTGAAAATGCCCTAATGCTATTCAGGAACTTACAACGCCATAGATTTACTCCCCAGATAGACACATACAACATCCTCATTAATGGGCTTTGCAAGGCAGGAAGGTTAGGGGCAGCTCGAAGAATTCTAAAGGAGCTTGGGCAATCAGGTCATATACCAAATGCTATTACTTACACTACTGTAATGAAATGCTGCTTTAGATCTAGAAAGTTCAAACAAGGGCTTGAGATCTTTGCAGAGATGAAGGAGAAAGGGTACACATTTGATGCCTTCGCATATTGCACAGTCATGGGTGCTTTAATTAAAAGGGGTAGGATAGACGAGGCAAGTGAATTCATGGAAAATATGGTTAGGGATGGCATTGAGCTTGATATGGTTTCTTATAACACTCTGATTAATATGTACTGTAAGATGGGTAACTTGGAAGCTGCCTACAACTTGTTGGATGAGATTGAAAAGGGAGGGTTTGAATGCGACAAGTACACTCATACAATTCTGATTGATGGATTGTGCAAAGCAAGTAATGTTGAAGGGGCAGAGCGGCATTTGAGGTACATGAATGTGATGGGGTTTGATTCAAACTTAGTTGCTTTCAACTGCTTGCTTGATGGTTTGTGCAAAGCTGGTCAGGTCGACTATGCAATGAAGGTTTTCAAATCTATGGAGTTAAAGGACTCTTTTACGTACTCTTCCTTAGTGCACAATCTTTGCAAGGCTAGGAGATTCCACAGTGCATCCAAGCTCTTGCTGTCCTGTTTAAGAAGTGGCGTGAAAATTCTTAGATCTGCCCAAAGGGCTGTTCTCTTGGGGCTTAGTTCCTCGGGATATAGTAGAGAGGCAAGCAAGCTTCGGTCAAAAATTCGATTGGCTAAGCTTTTGCAATGCTGAATTGTATTATAGCTTCTTTTTGCTGAAAGTTGGAAGAACATTATGCGGCAACCAGTTCAGTCAAGGGCTACTCTCTATTGTAGAAGTCCACATTATTTGGCTCACCTTGATGACTTAATACTCAATTAAGAGTGGAACACCTTCTCGAGCCATGCGAGAGATCGAATTCTGGAAGAGAGTTGATGAAGTGTTGGCCACTTTTTATTTCGTCGCAATGTGTTGAACTCCATATGCTTGGAAGGATGGATCATGCTATGCGGAAATTATTGTGTCTACACCAAAAAAGTGACTCATCTGAGAGACATTTTGAAGGATGAGCTAGAGCTTCAGGTCAAGGCAGTTTTATTAACAATATCCAATTTGTTTGAAATCTGAAATTGACATATGCCATTTTTTTGCATATTATCTGAAAATTCAGAATATAATTTTTTGGCACTGCCGTCGTTCATTTAATTATATTTACCTGTGGCAGGTAAGGTGGCTGATATTATTCATCGTGGACTTCATTTAAGTATTTTTTACCGCGGTAGAAGGTGAAATCTATGTCAATATGACCCATCTCATGTGAGTACCGCTTTGCCCCTAAATAATGAACACTGGGTTATATGTTATTAAGTTTGGGCTGGATTTTGATATATGGATTTCGCATCTCTTCTAGTGACTGGCATGAGAATTGGATACTGCCATATAAATCGCTTAACTTCTTGTGTTATCGATAAATGAAATGGCACCAACTTGTTCATTGAATTCAAAAATCATGAAGTTGTTCAAAGTCATAGTCAACTGGGGACCGAAATATTATTTTGAATCTTAAAAAATATGGCTTAGATAATCGAGTTATCTCTATTAGTCGTGTCATATATATAAAGATAAATTAAAACACTTATAAGAAAGGAGGAAACAATAAAATATATGGTGGGTATCAATTCCACTGCGTCAAATAGATAAAGACATCTATCTGCACAAACCAATATTGAGAGATTCAATATGAAAATTAAAGCATTTTTACTTTAACCTACTAAACAAAATACTCAATTCAGTGATTGGAGGCGGACTCTTTTGTGGATTTATGACCACACCCGTAGGTATGAACTTCTATTTATTGGTTGTACACAGTTTCACCCGTAGGTATGAACTTCTATTTATTGGTTGTACACAGGTTCTTCATAAAAGACAACTCAAGACGGGTAACAACAATGACTTGTTTTGTTATGGGACAGTTTGTGATGTTCACATCGATCTATAATAGGCCACTACATCAAGTATTGGTTCAACCTCATAGCATAATTATGCTATTTATAGACTTTGTTGATTACTCTCCACGGATCTCTTGGTTTTCCATTTCAATTTGAAATCCTTGATCTCCTGCCTTCTTCTCCCAACACAGAACTCAAATTATTTTCTCTGATGAAAGGCATGCCATCTTTAATGCCTTTAGCTATACAAGGACTAGCTGATTATTGTGGCCGGTATCTTTATACATTTTTTGCGGGTTTCGGTTGGGGGGTTGGGTAGTGTATGTTTGTTGCACTATAACATATTTGGCACCTTTTATGGAATCTCTTACAAGCTCTTAAGAGCCACTGGAAAATGGCTGCTATTCCAAGTCTAGCTACAGTTTGACGGCATACATGGAGTCATAGAACTTCCTTAAGCATCAGCCAGGCTGCCAAAGCCTGCAAACTGTCTTGTAAACTCCCAAGACGGAAGAAAATTCTGCAGAACCTTTCTACCTTGTCTGCTGACTGGACTTTCCTTCTCACAGTGTTTCTTAGAGAAAGATTGTCCATTGAATGAATATCTCACCACCAAAATCCTGCTGAACTTCGGTTCCCAAAACAAAAGAGTTTGGTTATGACTCTTGTGAGTATTTGAAGTGCTTTTCCATAGCCAACTTTTTCGAAATACTGATGTTCCTCATTTTTGCAGTTGTTTTGTTTGTCGACCCTATGCAAAAGGAACCAACTTTGGTGACTTACGAATCTGGAAGATTTGGAGGAAACATACATTTTGAAGTTGATGTTGCGGATGATACATACATTAGTCTCGAATTTCGGAAACACTTTTATAGTTGGAAACATTTGGGAAGCTTATTGATTAGGATTTTGTAGATTTTATGATTGGTGATATACTCATAGTAGCCAAAAGATGGTATTATGCCACCCAGAAAACAATACATGTCATGTGGAATACGCAGTTTTGTTAATTGAATGTGGATGATACATATCACATGCATGAATTTGTGGATGTGTCGACCTTGTTTTTTTCGTTTTTCATGGTTATTTATGAAAATGCAAAAGTTTAGTTGTTTATTTTAGCACAAAGCATTCTAGCTATATTCTGTTCTACCCTGCCAGCGCCTTCCCACAAACCAACAATCTCCTAACATTCTCAAATTTGGATGCCATTGGTTGATGTCCTCTCTTAGTAAAGCAAGCTTATGGTTTGATGGAAAAACTTTTGTGGTGCTTGTAACGTGACTGAAGCGTAAAAGATTTACTCATTTCTGCATGTTATAATCTTGTAAGTTATAGTTGAAACAACTTCCTATTGTTTAGATGCCTTGATATGGTGTGGGTTTCTGTTTTTGCCACATTACTAGTTGGTATTGATCCCATTAGTCGGAAAAACAAAAAAAAGAAAAACTCAAGCCCTGATCTTATTAGAAGAAAATTATTTGCCCCTGGATCATAAGATTGCTTTGAAGTCTTCCCTTCCCCCGATTCAATAAGAGAAGAAAACCCTGAAAGCTAAGGTGCTTTTGATTATTAATGGCTGAAAATGGTAATCTGGAAAGAGATTGTGCTGGTGAGTTGGTTTTCAATTATCTTCTTCTTGCAAAGGGCTGTTGGGAAAAACGTTGGGTTTGACAACAAAAAGAGCAGCTCACTGAACAATATGTAATGCAGGCTATGCAGCTAGTTGAGAGTTGTAAGAAACTGTGGTCTTATTTAATTTTTATTTTATATTTTTGGTACTGAAAGGGATAATAAAATCTCTCCTTTTTTTTTCTTTTTTTTTTGCTCAGAGAAAGTCAGTATTGTTAGAATAGTTAGATTAGCACCTTGGAGGAGTTGAACTCCTGACCTACTTTCTCCTGGCACCTTAGTGTACACCTGATGCCGTTGGGCCGAAGGCCTCTTGGATGAAGGCAAGAAGGGATGAAGTTTAGGCAAGAACTAAGAAGGGATGAAGTTTGGGAAGCCATGAACTATCCTAGGAGTATTAATTGTCCTTTTTGTTCTGATGCTAAGAGTTGGGGTTCAATGAAAAAATCTGCTTATAAGTTTAAAAGGGTTAAAAAGTGCAGAAAATTAAGGAGAGATTATTGCTTACACTTGTTCCCAAAGGCATTTGACCATGGATGAATTGCCAGACAATTCTTAGTGTAAATACCCAAGTAACTCTACAAAGCTTGGTATCGACCTACTAAAAGCTTAATGTTAAGTTTAGGTTTAAAGATTGAATATCATAACTTGGGTACAAGAAATCTGAAATTATAGAATATCCTTTATTTCGCGAATGCAAAAATAGTGTCGATGATTCTGAACAACTGATACCCTAAAATAAGTTTTAAGAGGATGATCTGCAAACTAAACTGCCGATGAGGGTGGAATGGGTCTGCCTTAATCATTGACAATTTTTTATAGCCACTTGTCCCACGCTCTCTCTCTCTCTCTCTGAAAACACCACTCCTCCTATTGAAGGAAAATTATACCCAAGTTTACCGTACATAGGATCGGAAACTTTGAACTTATGTCTCGATGTTCACATACAATTTTTCTGGTTAATGTCTTTTTGAAGTTGTTTGGTAGAGCACTGAAAATATGGGGATCTCCATCTTAACATTTGTGTTGTTCCTTATAAAAAAACTCGTAACTCTTGGAGTTTAAAAGAGTTTTGTCGAATTGGTGTCGAAGAGTAGTTTCAGTATTGCCATCATTTTCTTCATTTGTGAGGACTTGTTTAGAACAAATTTTAGCATTAATTGAGAGAATTTTATCTTCAAATACTCGTATTGGTCTCCCAAGGGAAATTTCAAGCCATCCTGCGTATATTAAGCAAACCTTAGTAATGTCTGTTCCTGTTTCTCCTGTAGTTGGATCCTCTGAAACACAAGAGCATGTCTTCTCACCCAGGCTTAAAATGTAAAGGATAGTTTTTAAATAACTCTACTACTTGTTGCACCCTACTTTACGATTGGTCGACAAGAAATGAAAGAACTAAAAATGGATTTCCAAAGAGAGCTTTGGAATAGGACTTGTCCCTGGGAAAAATGAAAAAAAATAGACAAAAGGTTGATAACACTACTTGTTGCACCTTAGCGAGAGACAAACATTGTAAGGAGTTCAAAAACATTTGAGACTTCAAGGTGAGTCTGGAGAATGTTTTCAAATTTGTTACAATAGGATATGTTTCGTTGTTAGAGCATTGTATGTTTTCGATATATATGTTACCAGTAAGTATGTTTTTTCATTACACTTGGCTTCCATCATTGAAGTGAGCAGGATTTCTTTGGAAAGAATGACCAAATCTATCAAAATTACTTGAAGCTTCTATACTCTTGGAAGATCTTCTGTTTAGGACATATTGTCTTGACCAAAAGGAAAACCCTTGAGGCGGGGATTACCATTTGCAGTGATCCACATTGTATATTCTGGCTTGTGGCAAAGAAAGACAAAATATTACCAGAAGGCTAAGAACAAAATTGTTAAATGTCTTCCCAACCAAAACACTATATGAATTGTAACTAACGGAAAATGTAAATGACTCCTAGGTGAGAGTCTGCAGAATTCAAACAGGTAATTGCATTGTAAATGGTCTATTCACAGTATGTTGAGTTCTGTACATCTACAATGAATCTGAATTCTCGTTTCTTGTATGGATGGGGAGTAGAAACGTGTAACTGCATTATATAGATCAACAATATTGTTGGGCTCGTACAACTATAACAAATTTCAGTTTTCGTTCCCTCATAGGTATGTAGTTAAAACTTGCCGGATACCCCAGAACAGGAAGTCTTGTTGTCATGACAGTTCAATTCGGAAGAACCATGGGAGTATAAAGGCCAAAACAAGGCATGTCACTAACAAGTTGCAGGTGGAGTTCCTACACTGACATGGATGGGCGGAAGGGTCTGCCGCCCTCCGTGTCAGCCTCGTCTGATTCCACTCCACCATGAATATTCTGGTGTCCTGTATTCCAGGTATGTTTTTCGCTGTACTGCCACATATCTCACATTGCCTGCATGAAGAGGAAGCAAGAAACGTCGGAGGCAATTTGATGATACCAGTCATGACTTCAACAAAATTATGTGGATGATGGATCTATTGTTGGGTGAAAAGAACTGGACGTAAACATGATATTTAT